>BFEA01000740.1:221682-239273 GCA_003427395.1 Chara braunii | reverse complement strand
CTGTGTGGATCTCGTATTCGATGACAGTCTTATCCTCTCCAACATGTTGATTGGCATCTGTTGTTGAAAGGATCATACCTCCTGCCCGCTGTGATACACACGCGCACACACACACACACACACACACACACACACACACACACACACACACACACACACACACACACACACACACACGCACACAATCAATCAATGTGTGTGTGTGTATAGGAAACACGGAAAAAAAAGGAAAAAGACAAGAAAATGGCTTTGGTTTTTCTTTTCATTATTATCTTTGTTTTTTTGTTCCTTTCATATTTGCATATGTATGTAAAAAGAAAGAATCAAATAAACATGAGCACGATGATTATCCCAATGTGATAACCCGAGAAAACACGGACTGAGACACACAATTGATTTCTGAGTTTTGCTCACGGACTGAATGCCTTGCTGAGTTTCCCGCTTGCTACTAAGTTCTGCATGTCTGTGTGTGTGCACGCTTGCTGGTGTGCATGTCTGTCTGAGTGCTGGTTGGCTTGAGTGTGTGTGTGACCCGCAAGGGTACTTGTCCGTTCGTTGGGCCCTCAGGGCCGGTACTTACCTGTGGCTGTGACATTGAGGGATTGCAGCTGGGGGAAAACACTCAAGTAGCCGGTAGGCCACGCACCCTGAAGAGGTAGATGTGCGGGTGGAGGCCGGGCAGAAGAAGACAAAAGTGGCATTTTGAGAGGCCCAGTAGTTGTAGGCTAGGTCTAGGCGGGTACCAGTCCAACCAGTCTGAGTCTAGGGCCTGTACGGGCAATATCAGAGTCTGCAACAATGTTTCCCTCCAAAAGGGAGGAGGTACCGGTTGCTGGGAAGGCCGAGCGGCCTGGAAGTCACCGCCCAAGAGGCAAGCAGGCCGCTATATCTCCAGGCCGAGCGAAGAGCCCAGCCTCATTGTCGGTGTGCAAGTTTGGCGACACACTGGTTGGAGCGTTGGCGGGAGCAGCGCTAGCTTGGAGCAGCACTGCTGGGGAAGGAGCAAGGACATGGAGGAGGGATAAGAGCAGGAGGAAGGGGGGAGTGCCAGAGGTACTTACCTGGCTGTGGTGGCAGCCATCTGCATCACCTTGGTGGGCGCTGCAGCAGGGAGACCCCAGCTTGGGAGAGCTACACCAAGAAGCTTCGAGGCAGAGTCAGGCATGGTGGCCTGAGCTAGAGCAGCCATAGCTGCTTTGCGTTGTCCTTTACACAGCAGGGTTAGGCCCAAGTAGTCCGCCATAGCCTCGGCCTATGAGAGTGAAGAGTGAGGGAGGCGGCCATGGCTATGGTGGACCTCAAGTGATACCTGCAGTAGAAGAGGAACTCGGACATGATTCTGGATCAGCCATTCAAGATTGTACTATTATCTCTTGTACGAATAAGAGAAGAGGACTAAAGGCAGAGGAGAGTGTTGGGCGAAGAAGAAGAGCTTTGCCATTTGTCTATGCTGGTGTACATCATCTTCTTCTTGAAGTTCTTTCTTTCTTCTCCTTCTTCTTCTTCTTATCCTCTCTCTCCTCTCAAGTTCATTCATTTCTTTCTGCAATTGGACGGCATTATACTATCTGATGAATGTGTACTTCGAAATTGGCCAGGATCATAACACCACCAGCAATCAGAAAAAAATGAAAAAAAAAAGTTCCCTTTTTTTTAATTATGTTTCTTTTGATTTTAATACATGGCTTTTTCGTTTTCTATTTTTAAAAAATAACAAAACACATCAAAACAAATAAAATATATATGGGGATGTAGGGTTTTGGAAACCCTACAACCCCTTTTTTTTATTTTTTTTGGCCAATTATCCGAGGAATTAAAAATGTTGGGGTTTTCCGACCGCACTTGGCCTCAGCGGCTGCCCCCCCCGGGCATGATCATGCCCACATGCGGCCAAAAAGCCCTTGGTCATGACCGCAGGTGATACATATGTGATACCCTCTCCTGCTCCAGTAAGCCCTTTCAGCCAGCTCAAAATTGAAGAAAACTGTAACTCTCCGAGTCTGAAGGTGACCACCTTTTCTAATTGTAAACTTTTCTTTCTACCCTTCCTTTCCCTTCTCCCTCTTCTATTCCTGCCCTTGGATATCCTTTCCCTTTTTCCCAGATCCCGGGTATTCAGGCTTGGACTTAGATCTGAGATCACGTAACATTCGAACACATAATCGTCTGTGTCGTTTACGTGTCTAATCGGTATGATTACATACTTATCCAACCCGAATTTTCTCAGCCAGCGGTAGAGGTGTGGTGCCAGTCCCAGGGCGTTACTCAAGGTGTTCCGGCAATGTTCCCTCCATCTAGGAATAATCAGTCTAACCATACATCCTACGTAAATTGTGTTCGTCCACGGGCTCACCACTACGTACACCCCGCCCGTGTCCAGCCCCAGCAGATTACTGAGATCTGAGCATCTGACGAGGTACTTTTTCAACCAAGGAATCTGTCCCTGTACTGCAAGCAGCAGTGTCGTTGAGGTAATCGCACTCTCCACCTTCCTACTTGCATCTCCGGTTACCCCCGACCCTCTTAATCTCTTTCTATGGTGTAACCACCTATTGAGTATATCCCAGAGTTTTGGAGTTAGTCGGGGTTTCTAACCGTCAGTCAGGGCCTTCCGTCGGTTGCACCGGAGCCGAACGGATGATAATCGATACCTGCTTCTGTGTTGGTTTCTCCGTAGTTGTCTTGTCTTTCACAAATTCCCTTCGAGGTGAGCCAGATGATTTGGTCTTCGTATTCTCTCTGGAGACTGGAGTTGACTTGTGCCTCCTCGAATCCGTCATATGCCAGCTGAATTTGGTGTCTTGCCAAAATCTCAACAATCTCGGGCTTTTTGGTGTATTTGATCCCTTTCTGTTCACATATCTTCTTGAGTACATCCGCCTTCTTAGCCGAAAAAATCTTGTGTGCGGAGATGCAGTAGTCGATCAGCCCCTTCTGCGAACATCCCACTGCTACTCCCTTAAGACCACCGGACAGAGGAATCCTCGGTTCATTCCCAGTGGCAAATTTTATCCCGAACGTCTCCTCGTCCTCTGTCGGGGAGTCCCTCCGTGGCTTCGAGCTTTCACCCCTTTCGTGCATCCTTGTTGGTGTGCATATCTCCTCAGCCATCACCTTCCCCTTGTTATTCTTCGCCTTGGCTCTAATCTTGACGTTTCCTGACCTGCGTCCCCGATGTGCCTTGATACGCGCGTGTCTTTCGTCAGAACCGCCATCCGAAGAAGAGGTATCCGACGTATCGTCATCCGTAGAGCTCAACGAGTCAGGTACTTCGCCCGTATCTCCCTTCTTCATAATGCAGACCCTTCGTCTCTTCCTTCTGTCGTGTTTAGTCAAGTACTTCTTTCTTCTTTGTCTTCTTGGTTTTCTTCCCCGACTTCCCGGTCTTCTCAATAGCTTTCTCCGCCTCCGAGTGATTTTCCCTCAATTCCTCCAGCAGTTCCGCGCGCAGTTGCAGCTTGAATTGCTTGGCCTTTCTTACGAAATCCAGATTTCTCCTGATTCCTCCTCATCTCTACATCTCTTTTCCTCCTCGAGTTTTCTCTTCTCTTCCTCTTCCAGTCTCTCTTTTCGGGCTAGTCTAAATTGTTCCTTGATCTCCTCCAGTTCCGGATCACCTTGTGATACGTTAAAACCCCTACCTCGTCTCGACCAACAATCTCGAGCAATGTGCCCCACCTTTGCGCAATTATAACATTCGTTATTCCCACCTCCCATTCTACCACCTCCACCCGGATATCCGTTCATGTTTCCATACGTCTGTCCGCCCCCGTACTACTGTCCACTGACGACATTCCCAGGACCTCCGCCCCCCGATGGCCCCGTGGTTAAATACATCGTATCCGGTTTCCTCGTCGCCCCTACGCTGTCCAAACCTCAAAGATCACAGTCTTGTGACGCTCGTCCTTACGACACTATATTTGTCCGTGTTCCTCTCCGTAACGCCGTCTTCACCCCGCTCCAGGTGCAGTAAACCACGCCACCTCCTACTCTCTCCAGATATCAACTATCTCGTGATACTCCTCGTACGCAACGCTGACAACGTAGTCTCGTAGTCTCTATCTTAGGCTCGTTAAGCAATCGTATAGTTCCGCTCTCAGATTATCATCGTTAACAAAACCTATCATAAAGTGCATGGGCTGCACTGTATTTTCAACATATTCCTCTAATGCGTGAATCAGGCGATTCCGCACTGACATGAACCTCCTCCCTGAACTACACGGTCCCCCACAGGTGGGACAAGAAGCTTTCATCTTGTTAGAAGGCGGATCCTACGATAATCATGCCTAAGCCCATAACAATCACACCAATACCGTAGAGAATGACCCTGAATCTTCCGCCTCGCCTTTTCATTCTAGTCACCCGTCTCAAGTTCATTCCTTATCCTGTGGGACTCTGGTCCTCGTTTTGTCCCGTTTTTTATTCACTCCATCACCTGACCTCGCTCTCTCCCTTTCTCTCTCCTTCTCTAATTCTCAAATTCCATTTTCCCTTGTCTGTTCTCTTTCGTACTTGCCAGGACCTCGAGCCGAATGCCTTGTGTCCTCCTCATGCTGCTGAAGTCTGCTCGCAGCATCATACTAGCATGACTTCGCGATGTCGACGCAGCCACCATCCAGCGCGAACAAACTGGAGGTTACGTGCCCAAGAGCAGGAGAGCTGCGGCCAAACAGCCCGAGCAACCAGAGCAATCAACTCAGTCGATAGCGAACACTCATACGAGTCCAAAAACGAATGACAAGCTTGTGTGAAAACTGCAGTAAAGAGCAAAGAGCAGCAAGCGGTCCCTCGACCGGTTTTGCCCGTCCGCACAGGCATCATCAGGAGGGTGACTCCACGGAGTCTTTGTGCTCAAAAAGGGAGACTAAGGCCTTGCCTCTCAAAATATATAGTTGTGGCCGTAACACCTCGGCGTCCGTACTGGCTCAACGGCCTGTATCACCTCCTTCTACAAGATCCAAATATAGAAAATACCCAACCGGCGGTCAAGACGCGACCGATCTCAAGTGTCAAAAGTAAGTAAGCTTTCCGACTGTACCCCCTCGGTTGTTTGGAACGCACACCTTCGCTGTAGCCTACTCCGAAGGAATTGGTCCTCCCAAAATCCGGTGTCCGCTCCGGTCCTTAAAAGTCCGTGGGTTTTCCCATTTTTTACCAGCCTGTTGTTGTCCATCAAAATAAACCGACCATGATTCAGATTCCGAATTTTGTCTGGTTCCTATGTCCAGGTCCAGCATCTGAGTCCTACTTCGTTGGAGCACCTATCTACGAGTCCTATATCAAACCAAATCCATCGGGCGCAAAATTCCGGGAAACTCTGGATTCCAAAAGTCAAAACTTCAAAATTTCAAAAATTTAACAATATCAAAATATCAAAACAATCAAAATATCAAAATATCGAAATATCCCCGCTAACCTCCAACTGGCCGTCAAACTGTTGGCAGCCACCTAACTCCGACCTCTTCTCTTCCTCCTCTCTTTTTCCCACTTCACTGATAATGCCAACGCTGCGAGCATGCGGTGCAGTGCTCCTGTTGGCACAGCTTTGGCCAAATTAGCCAAAGCAGCGAGAGAGAGAGAGAGAGAGAGAGAGAGAGAGAGAGAGAGAGAGAGAGAGAGAGAGAGAGGGTACTACCAGTGCCGTCACCGTGAACGTGAACGGCCAGTCATTTGGCCCTGCGCCTGTGAACGACCGTTCACGGTGAACGGCAGACCACGAAAGAGCGGTTGACCTCGCTGCGCGAGTGGACGAAGCAAGTGTCCAACGTGTGGCAGCACGTCCTCGCCCGACAAGGGTATAACATCATCCCGATCTTTACACCGGATCTATTCGCCGATCCCCGCGCGAGCGACCAGTTGTGATCCCAACCCTCGTCCCCTTTCCACATCCCCGATGAACCACGCCGATCTCCTCGCTCCTCTCTCTATCTTTGCTCTCCCCTCTCTCTTCCCCACCTTCTGGCAATCCGATCTTCACCCTTCTCTTTCCTTCTCGTTCGAGTCTCTTTCAGTCCCTCTTATCAATCCTGGATATTGGCGGTTGTGGCGCGAAACGTTTGAGGAGCTGTCTTTCTGCCTGGCCAGAGTACAGGTGACATGGACGGGCACTAGCGAGCATCCCATGTGGATCGAGAATCCGGAGCTGCTGATCATACAGGCTTGGAGGACTAACGTGGAAGGAGATCTTCTTGGCTTTCTCTTCGGATCGATACGGCCGGGTCGACGCCACCTGATTGCGCAGGAGCTTATCGCACCGATCGTGCAATTGGTGGACGATCTCTCGCCCGACATCTATTTTCAGAGTGACGATAGTCCTGCTCCGTACATTTTCGAGCGATCATTGGACCTGTACCTTCAGTGGACTGCGTGCTTGGAGGAACCTAGGGACGAGGATACGCTACCATCGCGGCAGGAGTACCTGAAGCCAAACGAGATCATCCCTCACGCCTTCTATCCGAGGGCAGAGGAAGTGGTGATCGACGACGACGACGACGAAGAAGAAGACGACGACGAAGAAACATCGGAGGAGGGAAGCTATAGTGAACATAGCGAGGGCGAGCTGAGCGAAGGAGAAGAGGAAGAAGAAGGAACCAGGTCCGAGTGGGAAGCCTTGCCGGAGGAAGCGACGCGTACAGGAACGGAGGCAGACGATCCGGAAACGGCGCGTAAGCGCGAAGAAATTGCCACCGGGAAGCGCCAGTTGGAGTTCGCCAGCCAAGCTAGCCTGCGCATCGGCAATGATCCGACCAGGGATCCAGAGCCGCCGAAGCCCGAAGATGGCGACCCTGCAGCCGCCACCTTAAGTACCGCGCGACGGAGACGGAGCCGATCCCCCTCCTCCCCCAACCCCACCCGTCCCCCAGTTCGCCCTCATACCGATGCGGGCGATAGGCCTTCGTCCTCGAACGCTGTCCCGCCGACCCCTTGATTTCCTCACCCTCGAGCAGATCCGTACCCCCGTCACCTTCCCCTCCCATCCTTTCCATCCCCATCTCTTCCGCAACTTCTATTCTACCCGTCTGCACGCCACCGTCCACCCCCACGCCTCCCTTCAATCCGCTGCCCCCACGTTCTGCTGGCACCTCCTGCTGTTTAGCGCGACATGGGAGCGATGCAATGTGGTAGAAGTTTACTGCATCGCCACGGGGACAATCCCCGCTTGCCGCCACTTCGAGATCTTTCGAGCGGCGATCTTCCACACCCTCTCCTCCTTCTATCGCGACTACCTCGCTTCCCTTCCCTGCAGCGGCGATCATTTCCCCCACTTCCACCGGATCATCCGATATGAGGAGCTCCCAGTGACAATGGAAGGGATGAATCGCTTCCTACCCCCACTTCCTCCCCATCATCCCCGCGAGATCCCCTCCATGTACCGTCTCTATTGGCCTATTCCAACTAGGCGGTAGTCCCCATTCACGTGATCCCCCTCCCCCCCCCCCTCTCTCTTCATCGACACGAATCAGTAAGCTTCGCGAAGATCACGCCATCGACGATGACGTCAACCTACGCTCTGATTCGACGGGCAGCACCGAGCTGGGGTGCAGAGCACACGGACATCAGGTGGACCATGATTGCATCACCTGGACGATTTCTACAGGGTAGGGGGTTGCATATGACAGGGTTGCAAAGGTCTTGTCACAGATGTTGTCTCCATCTCATCCGCGGCTCAGTTACCACCCCTTGTGCTTCTTTCTGGAAACCTTGCTGATGTGTTTGGTTCCTCATGCATCACTCGATTCCGCCATGACATGCAATCAGGAGATCACATAATTTTGGAACCCCCTGCGCGTCACATATGTGACGAACCACTTCCCGAACGCATGCTATCTTTCGTACCCCTATTTATGTACCATATCAAACCCATTAAGAACCCCTTTTCGGTTTCTTGTTTTCGGATGCTGCATTTCCTTTTTTCTGGAAGCTTTTTCGATTTCCGGGTTTTGTTTTTCCTTTTTGCAAGTCGAGAAATACATGGGAATTTACGTGCGCCTTAGCGAGCGCACGGGGAATTGGGCTCGGCGGTTGGGAATTCCGGAATAAGCGGAACTTCGACGTGTTCTTTTCGTATGTGTGAATGTTCTTCGTCGAATCGGGGAAAACTCTCGGAATTTTGCGCGAATACGAATAGGCGTAGAACTCTTCTTTCCCTCATTGCTTTTTCGCGCGCGGATATGGTGATTTCAATTTTGAATTAGGATAGAAGCAATCTGTAACTGTTTCGGTGCCTTTTTTCTCTCTTTTTGTTGACAGCGCCACGTATGCAGAAGCGCTCCCCTCTCTGTCCCCCGCCTCGCTCCCTCCTGCGCCTCCCTTCCCTTCTCCCTCCTTTCTCTCTCTCCCCGTAACTGTTTTTCCTCTCTTTCTCTCTCTCTCCCGCCTTGCTTTTTGCGCGCCCATTTCCCTTTCTTGATCATCTGAATCTTGGACCCGTCTTGCGCTACTTCTCGCGCCTTTTCTCTTCTCACCTTGTGAGTCTGGCGCACGACGCCCGGTCGATCCATCGATAACTCCCGTTCGCCAATAAAGTGCGCGGATCAATAGGACCTTCCTATTGCGCGACGAATCTGATTGGTTGAACCTTGAGTTTCGAGGGATCAACATGACGTTCGTAGAGCACTCCTTTCAAAGTCTTTTCCTCCTGCTTCTCCTCTTACACCTCAGCCTTCCCCTCACCTTCTCCCCCTTCTATCTCCCCTGTCGCAACTATAAAACCCGCAAGCGCGTCCGCAAATCTCTCTTACGTTCTCAACTCCCAAGCCAGCTTCCGGGAAGCAGTGGCTAGGCAGAGTGTTTGAAGCGAGTCGGAAAGTCCTGTCGGGCTGACGATAGGCTGACCGGTTGCGCGCTGGATCGCCACGACGGATTGTGGGATTTGGGTAAACCGTGTCGAGTTTACGGTGACGATCGCAGTGGTGGGAGTTAGCACGCGACGACCGGGATCATCGGTGCGGGTATGAGGATCGATGACTGGAGTTGAGTTGATTGGCCTGGGGCCATATTGGAATTAACGGCGAATGCGCCTTTATTGCGGATTGTTATCTTTGGCGTGAGTGTATGGCGGCGACGCCGAACTTTTCTCTTTCTGGACCTTGTCATCTTCTATTTTGATTTTCTTTCCCTCGACTCCCTCTCTCTCTCTCTCTCTCTTTCTTTCTCTTCCTCTTTTTGAATGATGATGCGTCTGAATGATTGTCCCTCTCCTGAATGGGAATGAGTTTGCATCCTGTTTATTGAAAGAACTTTTTCCGGAACTCTTCCATTAGTTTCCTGGGTAATCCTCCTACGCAAAGACCCTGTCTTCTTGTCTTTTGAATGGTGGATGCGTGTGTACTGTGCAATATGATCTATCCTTTCCTGTGCATGTCTCATTTTCGCACCTTCCACAGTGGATGCATGCATGGAGACGTGTGACTCTTTTTGATTAGACGATTGTCGTCGGGATTTTGTCCGAGAATGCAAGAGTGTTTAGATCTGTAGCTTTGCGTGCAGTGCGTATGCCATCTGCCTTATGCTGTCCGGCATCAGTAGCCGACCCGCGAGGCGGCCTCGAGAAACAAGGCACCAGGGATCAACATCGCGCTGGCTAACTAAACTTGAGCCTCGATCGGTCCCGTCAGTTGCATGCATGAGTAAAATGACGAGTGTTTTTCCCCCTTCGTTGGTAGAAAAGGATTGATTGAGGATTATTTCCTCTTCGTGGTTGATATGTGGACTGACAAGTACCCTCCGATCGGGCGTCAGCCTCCCGTACCTCCCATACCCACACGTCCTTTTCCCTACAACGAGGAAAGGACACGTGTATGCGAGTGGGACGTACGAGAAGCGGTCGCACAGATCGGTGGACGATACTACTTCCCCCCGGCAAACCGTTGTTCGGGGTCCGTAGAAGCTGGGTTTGTTATTATTGACACACACTTCCCACCCTACTCAATATTGCTCCCCTTTAACGAACTGATCGTCATCCCGTGGACGGCAGTGGCGCCCCATTTGCCTCGAACCCTGTGCACAGAGTGCCAACGTTTCGATCGCTACGAAGCAAAGGGCTTCCACTACCGAATACGGAGTGAGGACGAGCACAAGGAGAGAGCCACGCGTCTATGACCCTCCTCATCAGACTCAGAACTGACCAACGAACGACGACGGGACTTGATCCAAAAATGAGACACGCGAAGCGTGCCGAAGCCCTTCCGCTCTAAACGACGGGCCGTAGCACAGTGGGAAGCCCGACAATACTTTTTAGATTGAATTTGGATTTTTCTCTCTTCGCGCCTTGTCCGCGCGCGCATTCCGCGACGCGCAAAAACAATCGACTTGCTTCATCGGACCAACACGAGGGATTTCAGTTCCGTCTGTGTCCCCACACTCAATTTCCAAAAATCCTTGGCACACCCCATCTTGCTGTTTTTCTGGGCCTCTTTCCGCACAATTAACACTCCGAACGAAAGACAGCACAGGGCGTGAGGTTGCGCGTCACATTTGGGGTAATGCCCCCATCATCCGGGTAGAATTGTGAGGTCCTCGACCTCAACTTGTTTCACTAATGATAAAGTTTGATGGTTCTCCAAAAAAAAAAAAAAAAAAAAAAAAAAAAAAGTTTTTTTTTTTTTTTTTTTTTTTAAATCAAGCTGTTGTCCCTCAGAACAGGAAGTGATAAGAGTGCATCCCTGTCCGAGGAATCATCCTTAGATTGCTCCGTTCTATTGGTGGGGAACTGCTCCAGCGTCCCATATGAAAACATGAACTTGAACGGGACCGAAGACGTTCCAGTAGCGCTCGCAGCCCTATTGCAGCGCGGGGGTCGGTCGGCGTTTTCGGGGTAAAGTGTGGGTTGCTGCTCCATGGGACGCATTGGGGAGAGTGACGCGCCTCTCCTAGTAGCCAGCGTAGCTGAGCTATGCCGATGTGAGATGATGCTCAACTGTCTCTTGGTTGAGATAGGAACGCCGGTGCGTTCAGAGCATGATCCCTAGTCGAGTGCCCCCACCATGATAACTCAATCCATGAACTTCCAACTTCTTAAAAGGTGACGACATCGTGACAAGTCAGCGAAGAGGCGGCCAATGGAAGGAAGAATCGGGTAACAACTAAAGGCTCGTGCCTGCAGGAGCAGGCCCGAGATGCGCATGAGAGGAGTTGTGCGACCTTTGACTGCAGTTCTCCAGAGGGTTTCGACGCATGCTGCTTGGTCCACCATAGCCTTTGCTATGATGTTGGTCTATCCAGCTGCTTGAATGGGCGGATGGCCAAACCAGCAGTCATATCTAACGGATCTATAGCTCAAACTATACAGGGAGAGCGTGAGCACGATGAAGGAGAGAGAAAGCTTAGGGTCTCGTTAGACACTCCTAAAAATGTTTGTGTTTAGGATTGCATCGTGGTTGCACGCATTCGTAATTCCGATTTTGAGATCGAAAATGTGAAAACGGCGTTAGGACTCGTCCTAAAGAATTTAGGATTCCCCAGGCAAATTTCCCTAATTGTTTTACTTGCCCCCGACCTACTGAAATTTTAAGGAAGCCGCGTTTGACGGAGTTGTGACGTCATGCGCAAGGCACCGTCGTCTCGGACTCCGTGGTGCAGAAGTCGTCCGTCGGGCCAGGAGTTGGACATTGGAGGCCTTTGGTGGGCCGACGGAGGCAACGGCCACCAGTGGTAGCCGTTGGCAGGCGGGGTGGACCGTGGAGGGCGAGCAGGGGTGCCCTATTGTCCGTAGTCGACCGTTGGCTTCGATGCAAAACACAGAGGAGGGCTACGACTCGCGCAGCACGACATAACGACGACTTGGGGGTAGTGGAGGGGCCCCAACGGTCGAAATCTGAACTGTTGGCGTACGCCTATGTCGTCCTCCGCGCTCTTCTCACCTACCCAGTCCTCAACCGGCCAGGGCCCACCGCCGTCTGTACCACGGACACCAAGCTGCAATGGGCGGACATCGACAACGCAGCTCCGTATACGTATATGAGAACTGTTCGCGGGAGACCCGTTAGGACGGTTCCTAAAAGAATTTTTTTAGGATTGCATGCAACGACGCCGCATCAAATCCTAAAATTCTTTTAGGACCGTCCTAAAGAATTTAGGAATCCTTTAGGAGTGTCTAACGAGACCCTTAGTGTGTGACAAACGGTGCATCTGGCCGCAGCGCCTCCGGAAGCAGTGGGAGAATAACTAGCGGTGGTGGGACTGTTATCGGGAGCATCATGAGTGAAGCACTGGCAATTACCTTTTCCGGACGCGTGGAGACTTGAAGCCCAACTGGCGACAGCGCCAGGTTCCACCCCAAATTTAGTAAGAAGACGTTATCATCTCGGGAGAACCTCTGGTCATATGGGGTTACGGAATATTTGAATTTTAGGGTTCTGCATCTGGTCTTCGTTGCTGGGTAGATTCCTTCCTTTGAGTTGCTATGCTCTGTACACAGCCGTATTGGTTGGTTAGATTCATAGATTTATGGCTAGTCCATCGAAATGAGCTCCCTCTTCTTTCTTATTGCATATAGCTGCATCTTATGAGGGCGAGGGGAATCTCTAGCTTCTCGCAGGAGAATTCTACCAGATGGGAATATGTGTGTTATGTATCTGGCTATAATTGCGGGTACACTTCACCCTTTCCTCTAGTCCTCTGCGGCTTGGCTGAGGCTTACCGTCATGGTTGATTGATATAGATAGTGTCGATAGCCTAATTCGTTGCTCTCTAGTTGGGCAGACTGAGTGCCAACGGAGAGAATTAGGTTGTAACTTTTAACCTTCTCAGTCTTGCTAGCCTACCTTTCTCATCTGCCACTGGGTGTAGTAGGGGCACAATTTTGTTGTCCGAGTAGAATTTGTATCTAGTACCTGACCGAGTCCATAGGTCAGTTCCATGTGCTCTTCCATTTCGGACCTATAATGGGGTCTCGAGCTATGCCAGCAGATTGGATTTAGTCGCTGCTCTGTAATGTGCGCTTTAGCACACGCTTGTTGTCCGAACAAAAAGAGGAACCAGTGGGATGTCTGGCTCACTGGGATGCAGATGTAGATAGTGGAGATGTTTCCCACTTCGCTCCTCCTTATGAAAGTACCATGTTCGGAAATGTCGCTGTAGCAGCTTACGACGAAGAGAGCGAAGCAACTTTAGCGTGGTTCGGGGTGAAACTCACGGAACTACTAGCAGCGGAGCCACGTCGAACAGTGAGAGTGTGACAAGGGGCAGTGGGAATGCTACTGGTCGGGTGGTAAGAGAAAGCCGATGAAGAGCAAACTTGAGTTGTACCCATTGGGTGCGTGGTGGGAAACCCGTCTTGGCAGCTCAGGCTCTTTACAGTGTTTTGGACAGTGAGGATGAGAGGATAACCCTGATAGAGATGAGGGGATCACTCTGCTTCTGGAGATTCTACTAGTAGATTTGATTGGTTGTGAAGTTGAGTCAGATGGTTATGCTCCAGGACCCGAGGAGTACAACCTAGAGTTCCGTTTCAATAAGCGTTCGGTTGGGGACTCTGTCTCATTTTTCTTCATTTTGCTGATATCAGATTCCTAATTGAGAACTTAAAGTGGTTACGCAGACAAGAAACAGACCACAGGTTCTTATTGAACCTACAATCCCTACGAGCTAACCATAAGGTCCAAAATCTGGTGATCCGGAATTTGTTACCAATGTCTGATCTCTTTGAACTAGTTTGGTACCCCAAAAGGTCTATTCTCTTTGTCCAATACGAACTAGGGCCATACGCAACAAACCAAAGTCTACTCACCCATTCAGAATCCTCGTGCAACCACACATTTCCACCAGAGGTAAGAGGAGTCTTCCAAAGACTGATGTGGGCACACATCGCGTACTGTGGAAACTTCCATCATACCTTTTTCTGAGCAGCAGACTGACGTGGGGATGCAGTTATGAAGGTGCAGCCATTGAAGGCTTACTAATTTTACTTCCATAAATCCCAATATGGTGCGTATGAAAAAGAGGACCCAGACGAGGTCCGGGCCTGATATCTGCCATTTTTTGGACTGTTTGTTCCACGAGTCCCAGACTCTGATCTGAAGAGAAGAGGCCTTGGAGTGGAGCTTGTACCCAATCTCTGAGGAGTATTTAGATAGCAGAACCGTGGTGATGTCGGATGAGGCGACAGAGATATTCCATCCGGTTTTGAACTCATCCACCTTCCAAGTACTGTATGCTGTGCCACCTTTAAAAGGAATAAATTTTGTCCTTCCATCTTTTCCGGTCTGTTCCCTGACCCTCACCTCGAGGTAGGATTCGAGGTTGAGTGTTTGGGGAGCCTGATCTGTTTTCTTCAACAATCCTTCGGAGAAACGCCATGAGGTGACTTCCGTCGCATCCTTAGTGCCCCGTTTAAGGGCCCGGTAGAAATATTCCGGTTGAATTTGGTTTCCTCCACCATGATTGATTGTCCACTGTCTTCCGACTCTCCTGCAGACTTGCTGTCCATGCAGCTGAATGGCAGCAAACAGGGATCTTCGGTGCTGCTCCACGTTATGGAGACCTCTGAGTCTGTGTCGCAATGTCTCCGTGGAATGCCATTCTGAGGTTTGGCCATCCCACAAATGTTCCACATTCCATATCCCTCTTTGTAGCCATTTCCTGGCAAAGTTGTCTGGGCGCTTGGCTACAGAGAAGGTATGGGCGGATGCGTTCAGAACTGCTGGATTTTCAAAGAGACTGAATGAGAGGATTTCCGAGTAAGTTGTGGGGGGGGTAGTGGTAGACCCGTGAGGATGGGACCCCAAGTGGGAGATTGGACTGATCTGAGTATTGGGTAGTATAGGATGACTTGCCATACAACTTCATCGTTTGTTAATCCTCATTCTCCAGATAATGTGGCTTGCGCCTGCTGCATCTAAGGTTGTGTTTCCTGAGAAGTCAGTAATCTCACAGGCCATTTGGCTAAAAGTGCTACGTTTTGGATTTCCGGGTCTAGTATGCCCAGCCCCCCGTCTCGTTTCTTCTCAGTAAGTTTCCACTAGGCCATCTTACTGATGCAGGATGGGATACTAGTATCCCCTTTCCAAATGAACTTGGTGAGCAGTTGTCTAATAAGTGTAGTAGATGAAGAAGAGATTTGGCGGATGGATAGGATAAACCATATAGTAGAGAGGATAGAGCAATTGGCAATGAGGGCTCTCCCTAAGAGGGAGATGTTCTTTTTGCCCGACCATTTAGCACAAGTGTCCCTGATTTTGTTGCTATAACTGTCGGCTGCTCCTTGTCCCAGTCCCCGATCGAAACTTTAATCCCAAGGTACCGCTCTGATTTTGTAGATGGGATTAGATTGATTCCGATATCCACTGCTAATGGGAGGTTCTCGTGGGATAGTGCAACCGACTTGTCCTTGTTAATCTTCATTTCTAATGCGTTATCGTAGATAGTCAGACGTGATGCAGCACTTCTAGCGAGACTGGTGAGTTTTCTGAGATTGCGGAGAAGTCGTCGGCCAGGGCCGAGACTTTGAGTTTTAGGGATAGGGAGACTTTGAGTCCGCGATACGACTCGTGGTTTCTGATCATGTTTAATTTACAAAGAGGGAAGGTGCCAATGAGAATCCTTGCCCCAATGATCTGGTCACCGTGAACGGTTGGGATAGGAAGCTGTTGACCGTGATTCTCCCTTGGGACGAGTTGAACAAGGTCTTTTAGGTACGTCTCAAGAGTATGGCATTATTAATTGTTAGCGCGCTTCCCACTAGTGATGTGTGTAGTCCATCCCATTTGGCTAGTTTTTGGAGCGTCGTTTGGACGAGGACCTGACCGTGGTCCGTTGGGGGGTCAAGGGCTGTCAGGCGGACCCCCTGGGTTTTGATGGTCTCTTCTCTTGGTCTCCGGCTGACTAAAGACTGTTGCGGCGGATGAGAGTCATGCGGGGATAACCGCCACCCTTCTGTCTTGGTCCCCCAATTGACCTTCATGTATGCCGCCACTTCGAATATCTGGATGGTTTCTGTGGGCACTTTGAGAGATGCAGCTGCAACTTTAATGAGGACTGTGAGATAATCTACAAATAGAGATGTGACCGGGACCATATGGGGGGGCAATTCTTGGATATCTATGCGTTCTATCGCAGGGTTGACCCTTATCATTGTGGCCAATGCCTCCATTACCAACACAAAGAGGAGAGGGGTCACCGGGTCCCCTTGGGGGACCAACAGCTGGAGCGCAAATGGTGGCGACAAATGACCATTGACCAAGATGTTTGTGGCAGCAGATCTGTGCATTATGGTAACCCACGCCCTGAAGCCCAATCCGAAATTCATTTTCTCCAAGCAGCAATACAGGAAGTCCCAGTCCCAGTGGTCAGATGTCTTCTCAAAGTCTATAAACAGGACTGCAGCCTCCTTTTGATGTTGACGAGCATATTTGATGGTTTCATTTACTAGAAGCACTTTATCCTGAATGTTTCTTTGTGGCATGAATCCGGTTTGGTCTTGGAAGATGAGGCGGTTCATGTGTGGGAGCAGGCGGTTTGTCAAGGCCTTTGAAACCATTTTATAGGGGAGAGGGAGGAATGTGATTGTTCGGTAGTTCCTGATGTCAGCTTTATCCCCTTTTTTGTAGAGCAGTGTAGTAACCCCTTGACTGATTAGGACCCCGAGCGACCCCTCCTCCCGTACCACCTGCACGTATCTGAGTATGCTTTTTTGGAAGATGTCCCAGTATTGAGTCCAGAATTCCTTCGGGAATGAATCCAGACCCGGGGGCTTTTCGTCGTCCATGCCTCTAAGGGCCTCCAGCAACTCGCTTGTGGTTAGTAACTCCTCCAGCTGTTCCTTTTGACTTGATGATAATATTGCTGGGAGATGTTGGCGCATTGTTTGTCGGGCTAGGGTCAACCACTGCGCTACTATAGTATATGCATTGGTTGCATCCGGCCTAGAATGGTCGAAAGGGTGACGTAGTGAGGGGATAGTCGCTTGCCTCGCTCTAGCCTTGGCCTTTCTAAAAAAAACTTTGGCCATTGTGCCCTCTGTGTCTTGTCGTCGCACTCTTGCCTGAATGCGCCACGCCTCTGCCTGCGTGTCTAGGTAGGACTGCAGTTGTTCCCTGGCGGCCCGTAGCCTGTGATAGGTCATGTCGTCAAGGGGGTCGGTTTGGAGTTTGGTGTCCCAATTCTCCAGCTCATTTAGCAGACTATGTAAAATAGCTTTGCGCTGTCGTGCATCGTTGATGGAGAATTTTTTAACTCTCTCCCTCAATTGTGCTATGCCGTCATTGAACCAATCCACTGTTGAGGCTGATTGTTGTTGTGTCGATTCCCAATACTCCCATAAATCATTGATCGGAGTTTTGAGGGCGGGAAGTTTGAGGAGCGAAGAGTTGAATTTGTTAAAACTGGGGCCTTTAACTACAGGGTAGTGAAAGGACAGGCCCATGACTATACCTCGATAATCAAAGGATCTGCAGGCACTAAAAGGCATAATATCTGCCATTGTTAGAGCCCCGAGCAGTTCTTCAAAGATCGCTTGCCCTCAAATAACGATGACAGAATGAACGGAGATATGGACATGCAACGTCACAAACGCTATGAAGAAGCCCATCTGTGCACTTTCTCCTTGATATGGCACAAAACAAAACACACACACACACACACACACACACACA
>BFEA01000740.1:176214-192564 GCA_003427395.1 Chara braunii | reverse complement strand
AAAAAAAAACTTTTTTAAAAATTTATTTTTCAATTTCTGTTCTCGACCTTTTCTGGTTTTTATTTTTTATAATTCTAAAAACTTATCTTTTTCCAAAAAAAAAAAAAAAAAGGGTTGTGGGGATTAAAAATCCCTACAACCGCATATATATATATATATATATATATATATATATATATATATATATATATATATATTTACCCATTATTTAATTCTGGAAAAATACAGCAAATTCACGTCTGCGACGCGGACGAGGTTGGCCGCCCTCCGAGGTCGACCCCGCGGACGCGTCCGCGGGTGTTTCGTAGGATCTGGCCGGACCCGCAAAAACAGTTCATACTCATTACGGATTGGCAGCCTGAAGCGATCTCCACTATTCTAGCCCAGAAGGGGAAAGACGGTCGCGAACACGTCATCGAGTACACTTCTTGGACAGCGCCTGGGGAAAGGAGAAACGATTCAGCTCCTCAGGGAGAGTGTTACGTAGTGGTTTGGGGAATTCAACATTTCCATCCGTATCTCTACGGACAAAACTTCCTCCTTCTCATGGATCATGAGCCCTTGTTGGCCCTCAAGAGGCTCACCAATTACACGGGTATGATCGGTCGTTGGGCTGTACGACTGCAAGAGTACAACTTCAATATCGTCCACCGGAAGACGGAGAAACACGGGAACGCTGACGGCTTGACACGTCTGCATCGACCCGACAAGGTGACTAAAGGTGAGGAGATTACCCCATGGAAGGAACCAGAACCAAGTTCAACCAACGAATGAGCGCTCTTACGGACAGGTGGTCATCCTTCCTCGAACTCGTAAGGGGTGATTGACACGATGGCGATGGCGCGCGGAGGTAATTATGAAGGTCCCCTTTCTCCTCTCTCATCCTCCTCCTTTCCCTCCCTCCCTGACAAATTTTGTTATTTTTGCGAGGCATTTTCGAGAGTCTACTCGGTCTCTATGCGACTAAGCGGGGAAGGCTATGTCGAGTGGGTAGATTGTCAGCGATGTGTTTTCCGAGCCCATGGTTCCTGTATACAGTACCGGAATGCGGACAAATCCTGGTTGTGTCCTCTGTGTCACACTGATAAGATCCCCACGGAGGCTCGATTTCACGAAGCCACGTCCGAAGGACTTGAAAAGACCCGACGATTTAGAAGGCTTGAAGTGTGGACAAATGTCGTCTTGATAGCTATGGTGGTTGAGACCCCCCTCCGAGATTTCACAAGGGAGGATCGGAGACGGGCCAATGAGAGAGCTCGGGATTACCGATGGAACGAGGGACGGGTAGAAAAACGGAAAACGGACGGGAGCGGGATTTGGATCTATGTCCCGCATCCATTTGTGAGCTATGACTGGGTTAATTCAGCCCACGAGGAGACTGCGGCCCATTTCGCCGTCCGAATCACGAAGGCGGCGATTAATAAAAATGAGTGGTATTGGTCCAACATTCGCGACGACGTTAAGTTCATCATCCAAAATTGTCAGGTCTGCGCCGCTGACAAGGCGCCAATTCAACCACCTAGGTCGATAGTGCCTACCATAGTCGAACGTCCATTCCAAAGAGTTAGTATAGATACCACGGCTATTGTCGTACCCCCTGGACCGAATAGCTGTGAGTATTCCATTCTGTTGGTATTCGTGGACCACTTTTCGAAATGGATCGAAGCGTATCCATGCAAGATGCGACAGGCAGCCGAAATAGCTCGATACGTCAACTGTTTTCTCGGAATGCACCAAGACACAGAGGAGATCCTAACGGACAATGGGGCAGAATTTAGAGGGGAAGTCTTGAGGAATCTTGTCTTACACGGTGTCTCTATCCGCAATACTGCTCCCCACATGTCGCAATCTAACCGACAGGTAGAGAACGTCAATCGTGTGATTAAGACTGCTTTGCGACGCAATACCGCGGATGTGACGTGGCAAATGACACAAGGCCTTGACCCGATATCGTGGACCATATCCTGACTATCCACCGGGGTACACCCCACGAGTCCACGGGCCTGACCCCCTTCCACTACGGACCAATAGCGTGCCCTGTGTAGCCCTACCGAACCTAAATGATGAAACGACCCTTCTGCAACGGACCACTAGGGCGACGGTTAAGGATAAGGCCCAACGCCACCTAGAATTGATGGAAAAGGTCCTCCCCCGATTGGCCCGAAAAAGACAACGAATGAAAGAAATGGCCCATGGGAGACATGTCAGGAGTTAAGAGGCCCGAAATGAGAACGCTGGGCCTTGACCCCAATATAAATTAGGGGACATCATGCAGGTGAGGAAATGTGCTCGTTAGGGCAAGCTAGCGCCACGATTCTTCAGGTGATTTCGCATGGTCGAGCTCAGTCCCAGCGGGGTGAACACGGTGTGGCTTGTGCCAGAGGTGTCGGGAAGTCGATCGGCTCGTCCGATCATTCGACACGTGTCCTACCTTCGTCCTCTCCCCTCTTCCCCTTCTCCTCCATCATCTGCATTGTCCCTCGGTCAGGAAGAAGACGACAACTATCTAGAATCATCTTCTCTCTCTCAACCGTCGTCTTCGACTCCGCCTCCATCGCCATGAGTTTTTCGATGGAGCAGGTGATCAACGAGCGGCTGATGACCCTGAAGGGGCATTTAGCGACTATCCGGCAGGTGCAGCGACCTCGGTTGAGTCCCGATCTTCTTCGATTCGCAGCCTTCTTCAGCACAACAATCGTCCACGCAGCAACAGAGTTCCGCTTCGTACACGTAGGGGCGACGCGTGTACTGGCCGAGATTTCGGCTTTCCAGCGCTTGTCCTCGCCCAGCGTTAGCCACATATCCGTCATCGTCACTTCATGGGTGATATCACGGCGATGCACCCGACGATTCATACAGACATCTATCGACAGTTGCGGGGTTGGGCCGATGAGATCACAACCACGTGGATCGAGTTGCTGGCTCGACCGAGGAAAAGAATCGTGACCTCGAACGATATAGACCTTCGACTCCGCACCTCCAGCACCGCGCCGGAGATCTTTCTCCCGGAGCTCCTCCCCTTTGAGCAGCCTCAATGAACCGTCATCGTCTCTCCCTCTTCAACCTCTCGTCTGATGTCCCCACCTTTTGGCAATCTACTATCGATCCCGCCCTCTCTTTCCGGATCCGAGAGCTCAACATACCAATCTTGGACGAAGACAAGTGGAACGGGTGGTGGGATGCTTACGTAGAACTCGACTTTTGTTTGGTATGCGTGGTGTTTCACTGGGCGGAGCCAGCCCCAGAAGTTGAAGGGGGTGAGGTCTTGGACGACGAGGTGGAACTGTTGATCGTGCAGGCTTGGCGGACGTGTACGGAGGGAGAATTGTTGGGGATATTATTCGGCACGGTAGAAGAAGTCCATCTCGATGCAATCACGGACGAGTTGTTGGTGTTTTTGGCGCAGCTGGTGGACGATTTGCCCCTCGACATCCTGTCGAGGTGTGACGGGAAGCCGGGGACTGACATGCTCACTGGCACGCTTGCACCGCATCTGTTGTGGTCCACATGTACGAAGTTGGAGGGGGATAACTGCTTTTACCCGTCCCCGAGCCTCTATCTTGAAATTGACGTCACCGATCTCACACCGTGGGACCCTTTTGTCCGACGAGGAAACGCGCTAGGAACCAGTGACGAAGAAGAAGAAGAAGAAGAAGAAGAAGAAGAAGAAGAAGAAGAAGAAGAAGAAGAAGAAGAAGAAGAATAGGAGGAGGAGTCGGAAGAAGAAGAATCGGGCACTGATCCGGATGATCCCGACTACATTGGGTCAAAGGAGAAGGAAGAGGAAAGTGGATCGGGAGAGCCGAGTAACCGTCCCACACGAAGCAAAGAGGAGGAGGAAGCCGAAGCTCAGCGGAGGCGGGAGAAAGCGGAGGGCAAGCGGCCAGTCGAAGAATCCGAAGGGCGGCCACCACAGCTGCTGCTAGGCAATGCATCGTTAAATCCGGAGCCACCGCGCGAAAATTCTGAAGGAAATGGAGCCGCGGCAGAGGGATCAGGAAGTCGACGCCGCCAAAGGAGCAAATTACCGGCTTCGTCTTGTCCGCCATCCCGAGCCACTCTTCACCTTCGTGGAAATACGCGCGATCGGGCTGCGTCCCCGGTCGTTATCCCATCGTCCCCTTGACTTCCTCACCCCTCACCAACTCCTGGGTCGACCCCCGTTCCCTGATGGATGGTGCCCTTTCCTGCCCTCTCTCTTCCACCAGTTTTACGCCACCCGCCTTCTCGTCACCGTCGTCCCGCATGCTATCACCCGCTCCTTCGTCGCCTCCTTCCCTCTCCATGTCCTTCTCTTCAGCGCGACCTGGCGGGAATTAAATAATATAGAAGTTTATTGCGTCATCTTGGACACAATCCCCACCTGTGAAAATTACGAGATTTTCCGCTCTACTATCCCTCGCACCCTCTCCACCCTCTACCCCGACTATCTCGCCTCTCTCCCTCATCAACGGGAGCACCCCCGATTCCCTGCATCCATCGCACCATCCACTACACCTGGATCCCCACTTGTGACAGGGAAATTCGCCGCTTCGTACCTCCCCTTCCCCAAGCCCATCCACCACCTCCTCCGCCCGTTATCAGATTGCCCTTCCCCGGAAATGTTTAGGATAGAGCCCGCGAATGCCACACTAAGTGACTTCCACACTCTTATCTTACGGTAAGTGGCACGTGTGAGCTCCACGTCGATCCTCGGGTTATAGATCGACGCATAAGTAAGTGAGCAAGTGGGAGCTTGCTCAAGATTGGAACCCCCTGGGCGTCACATATATGATGAACCATCTTCTGTAATTGCGCGACTTTCTGCGGGAAGCTGCCTTGGGGAAACAGGACGGGTCGGATGGGTGAGCCGTGGAGAGATGGGTCGGTCGGGCAAGTTGCATGGGTACCCTCACTTCTTTTTATTTTCTGTGGGAATCTGTCGGGTCGGTGTCGGGAAAGTCCAGCGTCGACGATTGGGTAACCGCGCCTTAACGAGCACGATGGACAACGGTTGCCATGACTTCTTTCTTGTTCTGCTATGAGCACTAAGAATTTTTGGTCCGATCATCACGCGGGAATGTCGTTTTTTGAATTTTTAACTGACGTCGAGCCCCCACGGGCTCGCGGAATTGTTCTTGGGCTTTTCGGAATTTCTTTTTGCAATTAGGACTTGGACTAGGAATTTAGGCACTCTGAATTTTGTTGTGCCGCGCTTCTCACTTGCGCACATCTTGTTGCGCTAGGAACTGAGCTCTGACTGGATCGCGCCCTTAATCTTGTGTAACTGTCGCTTTTGGCAGGCGCGATTGTAACTGTATTTTTCTTTTTTCTTGATTTCCTCGTGTTTGCCCGCCTTCTTCTTCTTTGTCTTGCATGCGTAATACTCTGTTCTAATTGGCCTGAACGCCTGTACGACCACATTGATGCGTGGAGTGCGGCTACGATCCCCACGCCGCGGCTTGGCCATGCAGACGTAGGCACTTCCTCTCTTCTCCTCCTGACCACTTGGGCTTAATCCCGTATCTTTCACGCAAGCATGCATGCTATAAATTTTGCAAGCGTGATTAGTTTGCTCTCTATGAACTTTGGACTTAGCGCGATCAGTGAGGATCGACTAATGAGTCAACTCGAGAGGTGAGTCGACGAGAGAGTTGGGCGATCCGACGAGCTAGTGTCGGGTATGCGGGGTTGACGTGCGGGCCACGACGAACTGTGGCGTACGGGCGAACCTGGCTTGCATGCTCGAACTAAGCGGGGTGACAACTTTGTGTTGGTGCGCGGCGACGGACTGCCCGCATCGAGGACTGTAGAGTAGAGAGAGAGAGAGAGAGCAGCTATGTGTGGGATGAGGTCTCTTCTTCCAATTATCTGTATAATTTTGACTCCTACTTTGGCCGATCTTGTTGCGGCCCTCTCAGACTTTCTTTGTAAATTGTTTCAGGTTTTTCTTTATCGTTTTTGCCTCGTGTGTATGCATGAAATGGATGTGAACCCTTTTCGAGTGATATTTTCGGATTTTTAGTCTTGTTCTGTGATGCCTGCTTAATTTAAATTTCGTTACTTTCTATTATCCATTTGCGTCGTGCAATGATCCCGGGTCTAATTAAAGACACTCACTATGAATGTTTGGGTTTAATCGTTGGCCTTTGACCGTCATCAAATCACCGAGAATGCTGTGATGTGTTGACCCTCGATGCTAGGGCAATTGCCCCCCCCCCCCTCCCGTTCTCTTTCCCTTCGTCACATGAATGACATGGATGTGAATGTAATGACTGGATCTCACCCGAAATAGTATGGGTAGGATAGTTGCATGCTGGTAGGACACAATCGATACACCGACACGAGAAACCTGAGTCTGATCCACTTTCGTTCATGTGCACGCTCGTGTACGACCACGATCTCGAGAAAACCGAGTCGCAGCGTACGCGCACATCTGCATGAGTCGACCTCGATCCTGGCTCACTATAAGGGATGTGGGAGACCGAGTTCACTGGTCGTATAAGGCTGTAGAAACTCCGTTTTGGGTCACCGATCGTGAGAGCTTAAGGGACCCGGAGTATCGAGAATACTGGGAGGGTGAACATCTCAGATGGCGAGGAAACTTGAGGAACCCGGAATTCCCCTGTCTGACGGAGAACAACCGACTCTGCGCGGGGGATTTTCACTCGGCCATAAGCAGCGATCCGAGGGGCCCAGACTATCTGAATACTAACAACACTCAGTATTACATATCTTCGGGCTTCGTCGTTATTAATATCAGTTTCCCTCCCTTCCATCTCCTCCTTCCATATCACCAGCTCACAGTGGTACCATGGAATTCCATAGCTCGCTATTGGCCCCGCACATCGTGCGAAGAGTGCCAGCGATACCAGACGTATCGGGCTTCGGGATTTATCCGACGAACCCGAACCGAAGCCGAACAGCAATTACACAGCTTCCGCTTAAGGCCAACCTCGGCGGATTCCGAAGCTTGTTACGAGCGGCGTCGACAACTGTTCGAACAACGCGACAGCCATGGTGTCCCACCGGTCCACCAGATAAGGGACCGACCGCGGCAACGCAACTGGCATAGACGATAATCCCATCCCCGAAGAATGAAACGCCAGATACGATCTTCGCGTACCATCTTGCACCATTGTCCCTAAACTTGCCACCGGAGATCTCAGTTCCGCCCTGGGACTCCATCCCCACTTTCCTAAAATCCTTGGCACACCCCCTTTGCGCACTTCCGGGCCCCCATCCCACTCCGATCAGGAAGTCGCGCTGGGCGTGAGGTTAGGGCGTCACAGCATTACGAGGATTACCCCGCCCAGCTAGGACTGTGGTGGGTGAGTAGAGGGCGTGAGTTACCACTTGGTCAATGCTGCTCGGTCCAAGTCCCCTTGTTAGAGGTAACGGTCCTGAGTGCTGGTCACACTGAGGTAGGATAGTAGAGATAGGGGGTGCGCTAAGGAGTATTGACGTGAGGATGGGACGGGAAGGTAGCCTCGTTCCCTCAGGACGACCATGGCTGAACGCTCCTGGCGATCAAGGTGTGCCTGGTAACCGGCCTCTACAACACCCTGGTTTTAAAAAAAAAAAAAAAAAAAAAAAAAAAAAAAAAAAAAAAAAAAAACCTAAATTTCCCCACCTTCTAAAGATACATTTTCATTGACCCGAACACACCTTTTATACCAGATGGGGTCCACAACATAGCCTTTCGCCCAAAGGTAAACACGCTGCTTTGGAATTCCGTTGGGTCTATTCCCATGGGAGTCCAGTGCCCAAACAAGATTACCCTCCAATCCCACGGCCAATCTAGTCCTGTCAAAGCTTTACAGCTACAATCCCAATGTCTCCACAACAGAACTGTACCTGGGCATTGTACAAAAATGTGTTCTATGGTTTCACAGATCTTTTTATGTGGGAAAGACGAAAGGCAGGAATTGCACCATGGAGTTGCTAAGCCTTTCTGTTCAAGATTGGAGTGATCTATCAACCAGTTGTTTGTCGGTAGACATCTATGCAATATCTGCTGCTTGATCTTGGGGCTTACTGATTTTTATTTTTTTATTTTTTTAACACCTCCAGGAAGTTCCACTAGGGGTGGTAAGAGCCGCCCCCAGTAGTACCCCCCATCTCATATGGCTCCATCTATTGGTGGGGAGCTTGACCTGCTGGAAAACGGGTCCCGCCTCCCTTGTGGGGGGAAGTTCCACTAGGGGTGGTAAGAGCAGTCGCCAGTAGTGCCCTCCATCTCAGGTGGCTCCATCTATTGGTGGGGAGCTTGACCTGCTGGAAAAGGGGTCCAGTGTCCCTTGTGAACAGGACTTCTGACAGACAACGGGGCCATTACCCGGCTTTGGCTAGGAAAACCATTAGCAACCTTCTGGTATCACAGTAATTCCCGCGAGGGGCACTGGTGGCACACTGCTGCTCATAGGATTGCCCTTATTAAAAAAAAAGACAAATAAAGACCAGCCCAGTAGAGAGCTAGAGGTGCTGGTAAGAGCAGTCACCTCTAGCTGCCCCTGGGAGGCTCCATCTATTGGTGGGGAGCTGCACCTGCTGGAAAACGGGTCCAGTGTCCCAAATACAGAATACATTGAAGACTAGCAGAGCAACTAAGATGTGCAGGGGGAGCGCCTCTTCAGCCTAGGTAAGGTCGCTAGAGCTGCTCAAAAAAGACTGAGAGTAGCTTTGGAACTTCTGACAATGCCAAAGCGGGGGGGGGGGGGGGGGGGGGGGGGGGGGGGGGGGGGGGGGGGGAAGAGATCTGGGAAATCAGACGGGGTGTCAGTGGGAAGGAGGGTTCTATCCTCGTCCAGTCATTGAAAATAAGATGGTGGTCGTGTAAGCCCTCACCGCCCTGGTGCTGGACCTCGGAATGCTCTCCACTCCACGCACACTCACTATCCATCCCCCTCGTTTCCCCCCAGCCAGTTCTTGCAGAACGAAGTGATTGCCCGTTTATCGCCACGCAACTGATCATACACAATGCAGCAGCAGCACTGAATGGATGGGGAAAGTGCCATTCACAATAATATAAGTGGACAATATTGATTCTCTTTTCTCTTCCCTACTTTGTCAATCTGATGTTTGCTCTATGGTGTTGCCCTCCAACTGAGCACACAAAGCAGCAGCAACACTGAATGGATGCAGAAAATGACAAGTACGATGTATAAATGAGCTAGGTCTAGAACCTAGGGCAGTGGGTCCAATCTGAGGGCCTGGTTACATAGGGCAGTACTACTGGCCGGTCCAAACAGGCAGGGCCTGAGTAGCACCTAGGTCAATCAACTCCTGCATTCACCATTCTTTGGAGTTTGTCTTGTCAATGATGTTTCTGTTTTTGTCCCATACCACGAGCTTGCTGAATCCTCCAAATGTCGGGCGACAAAGATTTTGGAGCAATTATGATATAAATAATAAATTAACTTTTATTATTATTATTATTATTATTATTATTATTATTTAACCTGCTGAGACTGCTAGTGGTGTTGCTATGAGCATCCACCACTAACAGCCCAGCTACTGGATCCATTCTATTGGTTGTGGGGAGCTGCACCTGCTGGAAAAGGGGTCCAGCGTCCCTCATACAAATGTTACTGATACATGATTCACTTCAGTAATAACAAGTGAAGGAAGTGAGTAGGATTCCATTGGATGGCTGCTAAAAGTATTTAGTGCCTCTCCACACCACTCTTGAAACTGTGAGGGAAAAAAAAGAAAAGGAAAAAAAAAAACCTGTGAGGGCATACTCACATGGGGACCTAAAGTCACAAATATCTGAGGCATTTGGTACCATGTGGGATTCCTTCCGGTGCCCATGCAGTCACGCACGAGTTCTGCGTCCACAAAGGACAGAGTCGCCGCCCTGACATTTGTGCCTCACAGAACTGCACATAGTCACACTGGTTACACCCAAAAGTACATAGAGTTCTTTTTTTTTTTTAGGAATGCTGAAAATAGTTATTTGTTTTTCTCGACTGCTGAAATAACACGCACGGGTGTTTGCTCATGCACGAATGTCTTGAAATACCTCACGGAGAAAGGAAAAATGAAAAAGGTAATTTACTAATTTGAGACCACCTCTAGAGGTGGTCTCAAAAAGGGTCCTCCCACAGCCCTGCAGGCTGCTGACAAAAGGGTCACCAAAAACTTCAAAAAGTACATTTGGGTAGCCTCAAATTTTGGGATTTAAAGTCATCAGGTCCCCGTGCGAGTATGCACTGAGATGTTTTAAGAGCTGTCAGACTTTCCAAGTGTCTACGGCCCAAATGACCCGCTTGAAAGAGCGGATTTCTTACACCATCTCCAGCAAGAGATTCCGGTAGGCCATCCCATCATCATTGCAGGAGACTTCAACATAACACCTGATCCATTGCTGGACAGAAGGTCATCCACAAGCCCGCATGGCCAGAGCCAGTATCAGGACAGGTGGGCTCCGGACATAGATATGTTGGCTACATTTATGGCGACCCTGCCGTTGAAGGATTCCTACAGAATACTACACCCTACCAAAAGAGCCTACACCTGCATCCAGTCTAAAGGGGCGGCGGGCAGGTCTAACTCCAGGATAGATTTGTGCCTTGTCTCTGAAGAACTGGTAGGCATTGACAGTGGCTGAAATCATGCCATTCAGTGCCTGCAAGTCTTTTGATCACAGGGGAATAGTATTGGGTCTCTCCTTTCACTCACCAGTCGTAAAAGGACCGAGCTTTTATAAGTTCAATGCGCCGCTCCTTAAACTATCATCCCTGAAAACCCTGGTTAGGGAATTCTGGCAATATTGGAAAACTCAGCGGGAGTCAGCTCATTCAGTGGTCGCATGGTTTAACATGGGGGTGGCGCAACTGAGAGATCGAGTGCAGAAATTCTCCATAAATCATGTGCGCACCCGCGAACAGGTAATGGACAGCCTTCTAAAAGAGTTGGAAACCTGGAACAGCAAACTGCAGTCCAAACCCCTAGATGATACAACGTATCATAAGCTGCAGACTGCAAGGGAGCATCTGCAAAGTTATCTGGATGAACAGGCTGAAGCTTGGCGGGTTCAGGCACAAATACGGAACCAGGACACGGAAGGGATAGTGGCAAAAGTTTTTTTTATGAAGGCTAGGGCCAGAGCAAGACAAGCAACGGTGTTTTCACTCCGCCACCCCTTTGACCCTTCCCTACCGAAGGCGAATAATGCATATGCCATAGTCGACTATGCAGCCCAATATTATAAAAAACTATACGCTTCGGAATCAGGCCAATGGGGCGCTGACCGCCTGACACATGCAAGACAAGCGATGCTCCAGCATCTGCCAGCTATGCTCTCAACACCCTAACGGGAATCGTTGGAAGCACCCTTGTCCGCTGGCGAACTATTAGTTGCCCTAGAGGGAATGGAAGATGAGAAGACCCCATGTGTCGACTACTTTCCTAAGGAATTCTGGTTGCAAAACTAGACAGTCTTCCAAGACTGCCTCACAGCCTATGTGCAAGCAGTCCGGACAGAGGGGACCTTTGGAGGTATGATTAGCCAAGGGATCATTACACTACTGTACAAAAAAGGGGATAAGAAGGATGTTAGAAACTATAGGCCTATCACGCTTCTTCCCCTGCCGTACAAAATGGTCTCCAAAGCATTGACTAATCGATTACTCCTATATATGTCACATCTGATCTATCTGGATTATAATGGATTCATGCCACAAAGAAATATCAAGGACAATGTGTTGTTGGTAAATGTAACGATTAAAAATGCTAGGCAACACGAGAAGGAAGCAACCGTCTTGTTGACCATGTCGACTGAGACTTCATGGATGGGTGTCTGCAGAAAATGAACTTTGGTGACTCCTTCAGGGTGTGGGTGTCCACCATGCACAAATCCGCAGAAACAAACATTATGGTCAATGGACACTTATCCTCCCCTTTTGCCCTTCAAAGGTCAGTGAGACAAGGTGACCCAGTAGCTCCTCTCCTGTTCGTATTAGTGATGGAAACCCTGGCAACAATGATCAGATCCAACCCAGATATAGAACGTATTGACATCCCCGAACTGCCCCGCCGCTTCATACCGGTGACATCACTATTTGCTGACGACCTCACGATCCTCGTCAGGACCTCCTCATCCTCACTAAAGGCGCTCACTGACACAATTCACGTTTTTGCAGTAGCTGCAGACATGAGGGTTAACTGGGGGACAAAGACAAAAGGCTGGTGGTTCTCCCCACAAGACTCTCAAGCCCCGCAAGACCCGCTGGTCAGCTGGCGATAGAGGGAGGTTGCAATAAGGATTTTGGTATTCGTTTGACAGCGCTGGGTCCCCAAGACGACCATGGTCAAGTCCTAGTTCAAACGGTCTTGCAAAGACTGGCCAAATGAGACGGAGTGCATACATCTCTCGTAGCCAGAACTCTGACAATAAACAACGCAGTCTTGTCCACTATTTGGTACAAGACGACTTTCTGGGAGATCCCGGAGAAGCAACTTACAAACCTACGGGCAACATTAGCAGTGTACCTCTGGGGGAATGACCATGAGCTTACCCGATGTATTAGAAGAGTCGCATGGAAATATGTGACCCAACCAAAGAAGGTGGGAGGATTAGGCATCCTTGACCCGGGGGACGAGATTAGAGCCTTGATGTTTAAAGTGATCATATGTCTCCTGTTAGCCAACGATGTGTCGTGGCTGCTGCTAACACACATACAACTAGCGCACCTGCCCCCCCCCTCCCATCTTGATCATTCGGTTCATCCGCTCAGGTGACTCATCAACACAGACTGGTCTGTTCCGACTTTCTGGAGTCATAAGAGGGATGGGACACATAAAAATAGCACAAGATGGGATATAAAAAATGACCCTCTGTGGCCATCAATGTTGGAATTGTGGAGGCACATGGGGCCAACCAAAAAGTCCCCTTCGCTTAGGTGGTAGGAAATATGGAGACAACCACTGTTTGGGAACCCGTTCATCCACGACAACAATGAAAAGCCTTTCTCCCTAACTGCAAAGTCCCATTGGTTAACATGGGTGCGAAACGATATCTATACCCTTGCAGATTTATGGGACTGCCATACAGGGTCATGAAAGTCGACCCAGCAACTACGTCACACCCTGAAATACATTAAAGGGAGCCAATGCAAGTTGCGACTACAAATGGTTGTCCCACCTCTGTGGGTAAGTACTTTGCAACAAGGACCGGGGCTGTGCGCCCTTGACTGGGTCATACAGGCTTCACCTAACCGATCCCCATGAACATCTTCAGGGTGTCACACATCACACATGAAGGGGCGCAGTTGCACGCATACGAACCGGACATACCAGATTCAAGGTGGGCCGCCCTAAAAAGGAACCAGCTATTGGATTGCACAGTCCCAAAATTTGAACTGAACAGAATCGGAGTCTTGGGATCAGAAGACACAGGTTACTATGCATATGAGATGTCCAGCCCAGTCGGCGACCTGCCTTTTGAACCGCAAGAGTGCGAATGGAACGGTCGCAACCCCATACCGATATGGCAGTACTCAGTCACAGAGGGTTACAAGCGGGCTCACACCCTCCACCCCTCTCCAACGGTAGAGTAGGTGGAAGAGAGACTCTCCGGTGTCTGAGCACAACCTGCGCCACATCCCATAGACTATGTACGCCCATATTATGCCCACCTCCCATAGAGCCCTTCAATGGCAAATAACCCGTCGATGCCTTATGCCACCGGACTGGGTAACGATGAGATCAAACTTGGAGCAGAAGGGAGTCCTATACCCCATCTGCGTCCACTGTGGACTTGGCTTTCAACCACGAAGGGCGGATCTGGAGCACTGCCTCCTCGACTCCCCAATGGCAAGGAGAGTATGGCAATGGTGGGATGCGATGTGGCACATGCTCACGGGCGAGGTGTTCCACTGGGACGTAGCTCTTATCTTATTAGGTAAGTGCAAAAACATTCCCCCAGCATGGACACCCTTTCAGCGCAACCTGTTCAAACACATGAGGTTGGCAGTCCTCATGGTTATCTGATGTGAAAGGTGCTCAGTGGAAAGGCAAGAGGCGGTCTTTGGCCTCTATCAAGCCAAGGCAGAATTAGTAGAAATCATTCATGCTAATTTGGTAAAGGCCAGCAGTAAACTCAGGCAGGTGGTAGGGGCTACAAGGGAGGGGCAGGCCAAGAAAAAAGTTGTGGCAGCCTTCTGTGAGCTTTGGCTCGACCCCCAGAAGAAGATCGCGGAGGTGAACCTTTGCCCCCACTTGGCCGCCCGACCCCAATACCCTCTTACCCTCCTCCCCTCCCTTTGGCCTCTCCACCCAATACCCCCCACCCCCCTCCTTCCCTGCCCAGTACACAGGATCGGGTCAGCCGGTTTGAGCACACATCAGCAGATGATCCCACTGTACAAGGATGGGCCAGCAACAACTACAAGACATCTCAAGGCTGACACTGGTTTTTTTGGACAACAGCAGCAACGCAGCAGGTCATGGGTTCGTACGGTCTGAGCATACAGCCAGCCTGCGGACCCACAGCAGGCGATGCTGGGTTGTAAATAGTCGACCAAAAAAGCCACGACAATAACAGCATCCTGCCTGAACGAAAGGGAGGCCTGCCTTTACTATCTCTCACCACAGGTTGGCATGTGGGCGTCTGGCCTAGAAGGCTCTGTAGTTCTACCTGCCAAAATTCCCTTTTGTAGATGAGCCCGATAGCCTGTTGATGTCACAAATGCAGGCTGCCTCCTCTAGGTGCAGTCATGATACAGGTCCATTACATTACTTACCACTGGCTGTAAGGTAGGTTAGCAACACAGAATATTGTGTTAGTCATGCTGGCAGAACCTCTTCCTGAGTAAGTGAATTAGGTAGTTTACCGGCATCATAATGACTGTCATTACAAAGACATGTTGTTTTCTAGCTGCAGTACTGACACTGGAGCATACCATCTCTCACCAATGTCTGTCAGATAGGCAGGCTTCGCAGGCCACTGTGTACCTCTGCTTGCCGAACCTCACTCCGAAAGGTAAGCACGGTAGCTAGGTAGCTTGCTAGCTTGCTAGCTTGCTGTTGTCACATCTGCATGTTTGGTTGCATGAGTAAGTTCAATGTTCAGGGACGCTGGACCCGATTTCCAGCAGGTGCTGCTCCCCACCAATAGATGGAGCCTCCCCGGCAATGCTAATGGTGTCTGCTCTTACCAGCACCCTTAGCCTCTKTTGGGCTKTTYTTAAAAAAAAAAAAAAAAAAAAAAAAAAAAAAGAGTTAGGTTTTCAATAAGTTTGTCCCTCCACCACATAGCACTCCTGAAAGAGTGACGCTCAGGGCATACTCACACGGGGACCAGATTACCTTAAATCCCAAAGTTTGAGGCAGGTTGGGGTCACATTGGAGAGGGGTGATAGTAGGGTTGGAGGGTGCTATTGTGGGCTGATCGGGTTCACTTTTATAACCCCTCCAAAGTGCGTCAAATAGGGGGAACAGGGTCTGTTTTGATTGATCGGTTTTCTTCCCCATCGCTGATTTTGCCTTATACGGACTTGACAGTACTTCCCTGGTCGGCGACCCACGCTACATGGGAGCCTCAGTTTAATTGCCATTGGTGGTGGCTGGGAAATTCGTGTTCCTCGTGCTGGGCTACGAAGGGTCCATCCAGTTCCCAGATCTCTCCCGTAACGGGGGAGCTCGTCTAGCGAACGTCCGGACCTGGGTGGCCCCCCTCCCACCTCCGTCGGATGATGAGACTTCCAACCAATCGGACGAACCTCGTGAGCCCGACTCGGACACTTAGGGAGTCCATTGTCTCCTTGACCCCCGCCAAGAGGGATGGCGTGAACCTAACATGAGATAAGCGATAGATTCATTGTCTCCTTTTTCTTTTTGGCGTAGTCTTTTGCGGTTATGCCCGGTGTTGAATGAGTTGTGTTTTTGTCCTTAAGCTGACGGGCGGAATTTCTCCCATGGCCCGCCCTTCAACGCTTATCTAAATTTTGGAATTTTGCAGGTATATCCGTTGACTAGATTTTCCGAAATGACCCTCGGGACTGAGGCGAGAACCCCGGTTTTGCCCTGGCGGTTTAAGCCCCGGCCAAAATCCTTGGCCACGCCCCGATTACTCTGATTGGCGTCCCACATGTACGGGACGCTGTTTGGGGTGTGAGGTTGCGCATCACAAGTACGGCTCGGTTCCAGCCATGAGACAGGGACCCCAATTATGCCAGGAGACTGGGTAGTTGTGGCGTCAGCCATACAAATCGTCATGGTGGTGTATAGGGTGCAAGTTCCTTATGCACATTCTTTGTAATCCTGGCTGATCACTCGGGTTTTCAAGACGAGGTTGTGTCTCTCTAGTGTTCTGCCGGCTTCTTTATTCCTATTCCACCACTTGCACTAACGTCTCAACTCTCTTCC
>BFEA01000740.1:163523-175971 GCA_003427395.1 Chara braunii | reverse complement strand
TAGCTCTCTGCTTCTTCTCCTTTGCTCCTCCATTCTATTCCTCTCTTTATCTGGATTCCTGCATTATTATTGTTCCCTGGCCCAGTTATCGTCCATCCTTTGCTTTCAGTGGTCGACATTGCAGTTGACTGATGCTATTGCCTGGACCTTCGATTTCGTAATCTTTTGGCTGAGTGTGCTTCAAATTTTTGCATTAATCTTAGCTGGCACGATGAGATACATGCAATCGATCGCTGCAAAAGGGAGGATAATCTTAGGTGAGGAGGAATCGTTACAAGGGAGGGCTCCAATGAGTGACTTGATGTTGCTTGTTGTGCTTTCTATTTTTTTTACCAAAAACTCACACTTTTTTATGGATAACGACCCGAAGGTTGCCACACCTTATCCTACTACCACCACCACTCTCCCAAGCCTCTGCGATCCCCATCCCCTCCCGGGTCAAGCAGTACCCCTGACACCATTTGACCTCCGACTGAGAAAGCCATGGATGTTGAGGGATGGGGCCCTCACTGTGACAAAGGTTGTTGATGAAATTTATCAATGGCGGCCCGGCCCCGAAAACTGCGCACGTAAACAAGCCAGATATTTTTTTTCGAGCGGGGAAAGGTACTCATGTTTTTTTTTTTTTTTTGGAAAAAAAGCTCCATCTATTGGTGGGGAGCAGCACCTTCTGGAAACCGGGTCCAGCGTTCCATAGATACAACCATATCCTCACAAATTGGCACAAACTGGGAACCGGGCCCAGCGTCCCATAACAAGTACGCTCAGAAGTCAACAGAAAATTCATGAAAATGAGATGGAATTTGGAAATTGAGATACGGGGGCCATTACCCGGCTTTGGCCCGAAAAAAATTGGAGCTACTTCAGACATGTCTAGGGCAATCTTTATGATTAAGCGAAATTCAGAAACAACTCAGAAAATCCCCCATCAATCCACTATACCTCACTCCGGCAAGACTAACTGCAGCAAAGCCACCATCGCTGTTGCTGCTATGCCATACTCCCATCCTACCAGCTAGCCCCCTCACTGGTAGAACGCGTGGTAACCCACCATCCTCTCCCACTCACCTTATCTTCTTTTTGAAATACCTAAGAAGCATTAGAATAGGCCACAGAGGTCCTACGATGATTCCAAAAACCTCGAAATCCCACCCAAACCTTTCCAACGTTCTCCAAAACTGCCATACTCCCTGCCGATCTCTTCTAGGTCGCACACCCCCACTTTCTGCTGGGTTACAGGGCAGCGCAACTCACCCCAGCTCCGACCAGCGTCGTCACGGCAGCAACCCTTGGTTGTCCCGTGGAAAGCCCACCCCAAGCCTCCCCAGATCTCTCTACCAGACCTCACGCTCCTGCATCGCAGATTACAGTGCAACACCCCAACACCGGTCAGCGTCGTTCTGGCACCGAACAACCGCAGATCAGTGAGTATAACAGCATTGAAGCCACCTAAGAAGAGTTAGTAGGGATCCCAGAGTCCTTAAGAACATTCCTAGGACCACTAAGCACCCAACTCTTTTTGGGACATTCAAAAAACTTTAGAAAAATATAAGGGCGGGGGGGGCAAGACTAAATCTGCCTACTATCCTAGATTCCCCCTTCCAACAGATGGGGCATCGGTCCAGGCTTTCAGTCCGCGTACCAGAACTCACTTGATCTCATACCCTCTTCTGCTAGGGTAATAGGGCACCACAACCCTCCCCAGTACCGATCAACCTAGCTCGGACGGACAGAAAGTGCCTTCCTCCCTCGACAATTCCCTTAGCGGCGAGCCCCTAAACAGGTTACCAGGTCAAAACCCCGGCGCCAACTACGTCGGACGATCTGGTTATGCCTTCCACCCTCGGCATAACTTCCCAGGCCTCAAGCTCCCCCCTGGGTTACAGAGCAGAGGCTCCAGCACTGGCCTGTGTCGTCCCAACATCGTCCTTCTATCCTACTTACCTAACAAACAACCCTTTCTGTTGAGAATCCCCTTGCTACCTTTCTTCCTTCAAATCTAGTTTCCCCCCCTTCTGCTCACTGTGTAGCCATCGAAGACACTCCTTCCCTCAAAAAACTAAATCCTAACACACTGCTATAAGCAGCCACCCCCTTGTCTTCTCTCCCCACCCCCCAGTACTGATCCGACCCTAAATCACTCTGGCTAAGAGAAAACAATCCCCCTATACCGCCTTCCCCCTCTAAAAATAACACCTCCCACCTTGTGAAACCCTCACGGGGGGAGGCTCCAACCCTCAAGGAAGGCCCCACAGATATACACAGCAAGCCATAATTACACCCCACAAGACCAGGAAGTTGAGATTAGACGCACGGTGTTATGATTAACAACCATAGGGTTTTGAAAAAATACTACAATAGCCTACCTTTAGGCATCAAAGATCAGAATGAGTTTGTATTAGAAATCCAGAAAAAATCAAGACCATACGATCAATGATAAAGGAAACTACCGAGTGACAAAATTTACGAAAAATTATACGAAATTTTAGGTTTAGATATCCATAAAGGATTTTCGAATCAGATTCCCAAACCACAGTTTGAGAAAAGTTTAGCAAAAATGTATGGCACGAAAAAGTTTAAGAAAATATTTTCAAGAAACCATTTTATCAGAAGGAACCACCAACAGAAAACTGAATCAGATCATCATCATTTAGAAAGAATAATCAGAATTACAACCTAGAAAAAACAAACGAGTGAATTTAGAATAGAGAAGACAAAATTCAAAAAACCTAATTAGATCATCATCATTGGTAAACATCAGGTATGCAAATCGAAGTAATCCAGATCAGTGAATATGACTTAAACCATTATACACATATGATCAGCGAGAGGGACTATCCAAAGAAAAACCAAGCTCATCCTCAAGATGCAATCAACAAGACGAGAAAAAACTCGACCACAGCACCCTCGCACTCCAGATGCCCTCGCGACAAAAAACGCCGCTGTCGCCGATACCGCTTGGCTGTGACGAACCAATTTCTGTTCCGCGCGATTTTCTGCGTGAGGACAATGAGGGGTCCTAAGATGGGAAGGTTGGGCCAATTAAAGGAGATCGGGATCAAAGGGAAATTGCATGGGTGTCCTCGCTTTTTCGTCTTTTCTCTTTCGTCGTTTCTTTTCGGATGGCTGGGTTCAGGGCCGGGCAAGTCCCGAGATGGCCGATTGAGTGGCTGGCGCCGACAAGGCGCGATTAATAATGGTTGACGTCACTTCTTTCATGTTCTATTGTCGGTTTTTTAGGCGCGGAGGTCGCGCAGAAATTTTGCTTCGTTCTTTTTGAATTTCTTTTTCGAATCTTGTCCAACCCTTGACGGCTCTCGGAACTTCGGATTTTCTTTTCGGAATTTGTGCTTCTTTTTGCATTAGCTAGGAATTTAGAAATTTAGAATTTCTTTTGCCGCACGCTGTCCTTCTTGCGCGCTTCTTTTTGCGGCTACAACGAAACTCTTATTAGTCGACGCCCTTAATCGTACACGTAACTGTAATTTTTGGGCGGGCGCCATTATAATCGTATCTTTCTTCTTGAGCTTCGTCTTTCTCGGTCTCCCTTTCCCTTTTGCTGTGCCTAATTAGCCCGCGGCCTGCATGATCGGATCGATGTGTGGAGACTGGCTACGTCCCCCACGTCGAGGTCTGGCCATGCAGAACATAGGCGCTCCCTCTCCTAATCTCCTTTCTAAGTCCTTGCGATTCCGTGTTCTTCGCGCATGCATGCACTCTATAAATTCTGGCTGCGCGATTAGATAGCTCACTTAACCAGCTGTTGGAAGCTCGGGGTAGCGCGATCAGTGAGGGTCGGCTCACGAGCGAAGTAAGAGGTGAGTTGAAGTGGGAGTCGGGCGACCCGACGAGCTGGTGCCAAATGCGCGGGGTTGACGCGTGGGGCTACGGCAGACTGTAGCGCGAGGGCGAACTTGACGGGTGCAAGAGGATTACGTAAGGTGACGACTTCGTGGGTTGGTGCGTGCCGACGGACTGTCGGCATCGGAGAGAGAGAGAGAAAGGAAGAGGGAGCTGAGGTTGATGGACGTGGATTTGCAGTTTTCTTTGTCTTTTCTCCCTCTTTGCCTTTGTATATATGTTTTGATCTCGGCTTCAGGCGACTCGCCCGTTTTTTTTTTTTTTTTTTTGAATCTTGGTTTGTTTTGCGATTGATCTCGATCTCGTTTGTTGTGTGTTTTGTCGAATGAATGGATGAATGAATGTCATGTCTGTTGCTTTTCTTTTGTCTGGTCCTTGCCTTTGCTTGTCGTTTTTGATACACTCATAAGCATAGTAGGAACTTTTGCGTAGTCATCAATACTGCTTCCATTGCTGGTTATCCTTTTTTTTAGCCACTATTGTTGTTGCGATGCCTGACGTGTAATAGCACCTTGCATGCTCAGACACGATTGCGTACGGGATCACGGAGTGATCAAATGATTGGGTAGTTGTTTGTCCAGAAACAAGCGAATACCTCGAGGGGATGTGTGTAAGCGCAATCTGATCTGCGCAGCCTACACGTATCCATGCGCGCCGATTCGCGACCCTTGACGGACTTGACATCTTCGATATCGGGTAGGCGGGAATTTTCCTTCCCCCACGCACCTAAACGGATAGGAGTTCAGAATATCACATCGGAAAATCCCCTTGCAGGTTAGGCGCGTGCAGAAGAATTCCATCACACCGCAATGATAAGATGCCGAGTTCCTGGGACTCGGAGTACTTCGACCCTTGGGTGAGAGAATGCATTAGGCAAAGATACCCGGAATTCCCTTGCCTAACCGAGAATCGATTGTGCCCCAGGGAGTTTCACTGTGCCACTACCAGCGATCCTAGGTGCCCTGATTTCCCCACTACGGACAACACACAATACTTCATATCCCCCAGCTTCGTCGTTATTAGTACCCGTTTCCCTCCCTTCCGTCTCCTCCTCCCGTATCACCAACTCACAGTGTTTCCGTGGAATTCCATCGGCCCGTATTGGCCCCGCACGCCTTGCAGAAATTGTCGGCGGCGCGGCAACCGACGAGCCCCTGAAGCTAGAGGGCCTAACCAAAACGTGCGGCGACAGACGCCACGTGTCTGCACCCGAGGGCCCGACTCATCGGAATCACAGCCATCCCGGGGAGGCCTCTCCCCGAACCGCCGCCACCAAAATAGACGGATTGGACGGCCTTGAATGCACCGTGTATGCCATCTGCCTTATGCTGCACGACATCAAACGCTAACAGACCGGAAGAAACTCGCCCCCTTAGCCCCATTGCATCTATGCCCCTGGAACTTTGCCACAGGAGATCTCAGTTCCGACCTGGGACTCCAGTCACTCCACCCCCACTTTCCCAAAACTCTTTGGCACACCCCTTTTCGCACTTCCAGGCCCACATCCCACTCCAATCAGGAAGTCGGGTTGGGCGTGAGGTTGGTATCAGAGCCCGACATGTGGCAGGGTTCTAGGACTCATAGCTGGGCGATCTGGCTAACAGGGGACGACCTCGACCCCGGAACGCGCACCGACGTGATCCCGTCGTCGCCCAAAACCGGTCTGCGGCTCGACGGACGATCAATATGAATGCTAATCAGCAGAACCCCCAACAAAACCCAAATCCCCAACAGAATCCTAATCAACCCGTACCACGAGCACGGGCTCCCATGACACCACCCGATCTTTATCTATTCAACCCTGCTCATCACCTCGCTGGAGCATGGCTAGCCACGCTCCGGGCTCAGCAGTATGATGACAACAAGGCACAGGGCTAAGCCGGAGTTGGCAGCACTGTAGAACAAATTTGAAAATATGGGGTTTGTGTCGGGCCCTGTCACCTATCTAGAACAGATTAGTCCCAACGACCGGTCCCAAGTGTGATTTCGAACGTGCCCGGGCGTAATGACAGCACCCCCATCGCCTTTCGAAACCCCCGCAGGACCGAATGAGTCTTCCGCTCTATTAGAACTAACCAAGACATTGGTTACTCTGATTCAGGAAAGCAAAAAGGAACACCGGGAACACAAGTTACACAACGCTCGAATAGAGACAATGATGAGGTCGATGCGTCCAATAGCGGTGCGTGCCGCCCCGATTCAACACGGATTAACTCCGACACCCCTTCCCTCAGGGATCCCTGACAACCTGAACGTCTATTACACGTGTCACCAACCGGGGCATATAGCCCGAGATTGCCCTCATCGACCCCCGCAGCAACGAGTCGGAGCCGCACCGGTAGCAGCGGCCCCGGTCGCCAACGGACCCGGATGAGTAGGGGCATTGATGGAATAAATAGAAGGAGGCGAAAACACATTAGCTACGATGGAGGAAGCTGCTGAACTAATTTCGTTGGATCAGTATGTAACGCTTGGCTACCCAGGGCTTGGGATGATTGGAACGATTAGACCCGCGCCAGAACAGAGAGAAGTGGCGGAGTGGCGGCCTTCTCCAGGAAAAATGGAGTCGGGAGGACCCACCTTGGTCACAGGGGAAATCGATGTTCTAAACATTGTTCGAGCCTTGGACCATCGGATTCCCCTTCCGATCGGTCATCTGCTTTCGATATCGGAACAAACCAATAAACGAATGTTGCAACACTGCAAAGCGAATCGAAAACAATTCGCCCTTGCCCGAACAGCGAGCACAAAAGCGAAAAGTCCCACGCCAGATGAAAATGCAGCAGGAACTTGAGACCCGATACGATTAGGATTAATCCAGAAAGATGATCACTTCCTACGGATTAAGCCGATCCCATGGGAATCCGCCGAATGTGATATCGAGATATGGGGAATCCCATATAATGTCATTATCGATTCGGGAACCGCTGTTTTGGCTATCTCGCTACGAGTAGTTGAAAGAGCAGGAAGGAAGAATGATCTAATCATGCTTACGGAAAAAGATCAACTCGTTTCAGCAGATGAGGAGAAGACTAAAACTGTGCGACGAATGACCAATGTTGCTTTTCGATTAGGGAAGGTATATGCTTTGAGAGATGTCATAGTCTTAGACGTGAATACTTACGACGTCATTTTTGGCCCTCCCGCTCTTGTGGCCTTGCGAGCCCATCTGGATTTCGAAAAACGATCAATTGTCCTCCGAAGTACAGGAGGAAAACCTTATGTTGTACCGATGAGGTTGACCCTTCGTACCACCACTACCGTGACTTCGCGAGTTTCCCCCCTGATGGCGAAAACCCTCCGTGTGATCACCTGGGATAATTCCGCAGATGACGGGCAACCGTCAAAGGATACGGACAGCAGTGATGAGGATGATCCGGTGATCCTGGAGATGGCACAACAACGTATCTATTACCCTATGCAACGAGCGAACACAAAATCGCTAAGCCTGACTAATCAGAGTCTACAAAGAACGCAAGCTATGATTATGGGTGAACCCCTCATACAGATTTCGAGGATGGTCGATTCCTTTGAAACCCCTCGATGAAGGTATCTCCCCTCTACTCGCACGATACAATTACAAAAGAGTTGAAAAGACACTATTGTGATATCACAAATCTCCCACGATCTCTTTTGACGTCTGCGAAAGAGATACAATTGATACGCTTAGGGGCGGAGACCAATTCTTTGGAACCCCCTGATCGCCTTGAAACTAGACTCGGAATTAAAATTGCAACTAAACCAGTACCTTGGCAGGACATTCGAGACGGAATAACACCGGAAGAAGACGAGGCCATCCGGGAGCAGGATGCCCAGATGATGGTCACGGTATTCTCCTGGCGTTCGGATAATTCGTTTATTTTCGTGCCCCCACCCGAAAGCGCTAAACGGGTAAGTATGAAACACATCGATGTACGGATATGGAATGAGCTGTACGAGTTGCACGTGCCCCAATACGTATTTGATGAAATCCATCATTTAATCCCGTAAATTATAAAAGAATACAAATGAGCGATTAGTCTGACGGACACAGGCATTGGACTGTCGTTGGTCATACAACATGAAATTCAAACTGGAAACCATCCCCCGATCCACTGTAAGCCTTACAGATACTCCTTGGTAGAACGGAAAACGACCCTTGAGCGGATTCGAGAACTTGAAGTTAACGGTTGGATCGAACCCGCCACCGGACCATGGTCATTCCCAGTAGTATTAGTGTCAAAAAAGAATGGATCGATTCTCATATGCATTGATTATCGCAAGCTGAATGACATTACGATTAAAGATGTGTACCCCCTTCCCAGGATTGACGATTTGCTGGATGCGATTGGTTGTGCTAATTATTTTAGTAAATTTGATATTCGTCACGACTTCCATCACATTCTGGTTAAGGAGGAAGATCGACCGAAATTTTCGAAAACGGCCTTTGTATTGTTTGAAGGCATGTGGCAGTGGGTCCGGTGTCCGATGGGTATTTGCAAAGCGCCTGCCCCGTTTCAGCGGGCGATGAACGTGACATTTCATAACTTCGTCAACAAGACGCGGCTCACTCAGGGGATGATCAACTTTTGCATCATCATGTACATGGACGATATCCTCGTCTACTCGGAGACCTATCATGAGCATGCACAATACATCGAGTGGACGCTGGGAGCTCTGAGAGACGCAGAGTTCAAGATGACACTCGAAAAGAGCAAGTTTTTCCTCTCGGAAATCTTGTTCTTAGGGTACGTGGTGACACGCGGAGGACTGCGACCAGATTCGAAAAAAGTCGCAGTGGTGAAAGATGCTCCTGACCCCACGTCAGTGACGCAGGTTCGAGCTTTCCTGGGACTGGCATCGTACTACCGTCGTTTTATCAAAGGCTTCGCTGCGATTATGCGACCTCTGACGAATCTGCTACGAAAGGACCAGCCCCTCAGTCGGGACGCCGAGTGCGAACGGGCCTTCGCCACCTCAAAGGCGCTCTGGCAACAACACCTATTTTGATCCGGTCGGACCCTACGAAGCAGTTCATTCTCATCACAGACTGGCAGCCAGAGGCGATTTCCGATATTTTAGCGTAGAAAGGGACTGACGGTCGAGAGCACGTCATCGAGTACGCGTCTCATACGGTGCCAGACGAACGAAGGAACGACTCAACCCCACAAGGAGAATGCTATGCTGTAGTCTGGGGAATTCAGCACTTCCATCCGTACTTGTATGGACAGAAGTTCCTCCTTGTAACCGATCATGAGCCATTATTGGCTCTCAAGAAGCTAACTAATTACACGGTCATGATTGGACGCTGGGTTGTGCGCCTACAAGAATACGATTTCAACATCATCCATCGAAAGACAGAGAGGCACGACAACGCGGATGGGTTGACACGTCTGCATCGCCCCGCTAAGGTGCCAAAGGGCGAATAAATCATTCCGTGGAAGGAACCGGAGTCAGCGAACAGACCCAAATACGGACAGGTGGCAGTCCTTCCACGTAGCAAGAAGCAAATGATTGGCAATGGGTGACAGAGGTAATCCTACAACTCCTCTCTCTCCCCTCTCATCTTCATCTTTTCTCTCCCTGCCCGACAAATTTTGTTATTTTTTTGAAGCGATCTCACGTATCTACTCGACCTCAATGCGTCCTAGTGGGGAAGGGTATGCGGAATGGGTAGATTGTCGACAGTGTGTCGCATGAGCCTATGGCTCGTGCATCCAGTACTGAAATGGCGATAAGCCTTGGTTGTGTCCCTTGTGTCGAACTGATAAGATCCCGACTGAAGCTCGATTTCTCGATGCCACGTCGGAAGGGTTGGAAAAGACCCGGAAGTTTAGAAGGGTCGAGGTATGGACGAACATCGCTTTAATTGTCACCTTGGTAAGAAACCCCCTCCAGGACTTCACTAAGGAAGACCAGAGGAGAGCCAATGATAGAGCTCGGGATTATCGTTGGAACGAGGGCCGGTTAGAAAGACGGAAGACGGATGGTAGCGGGATTTGGATGGTAGTGTCGCACCCGTTCATGAGGTATGACTAGGTTAAGACGGTGCACGAGGAAACGACAACCCATTTTGCCGTGCGGATCACCGAAGCGGCAATCGACAAGAACGAGTGGTATTGGTCCAATATTCATGATGATGTGAAATTCATCATCGTAAATTGCCAGGTCTGTGCTGCTGACAACGCGCCGATCCAGCCGCCGAGATCGATATTACCGACGGTAGTCGAATGAACGTTTCAGAGGGTTAGCATGGATACTACCGATATTGTGGTGCCCCCTGGACCTAATAGCTGCGAGTATTCAATCCTACTAGTATTCGTAGACCACTTTTCGAAATGGATCGAGGCATATTCGTGTCGTACGCAACAAGCTGCTGAAATTGCGCGATACGTCAACCGGTTTCCAGGGATGCACTAGGACACGGAGGAAATCCTGACCGACAATGGGGTAGAATTCAGAGGGGAAGTTTTAAGGAATCAAGCCGTACATGGCGTCGCTATTCGGAACACTGCGCCCCACATGTCACAATCTAACGGCCTGGTAGAAAACGCAAATCGAGTGATAAAGACAGCACTACGACGAAACATTGCGGCACGGGATCCGAGGCCCTGGCCCGATATCGTAGATCACATCTTGGCGGTCCATCGGGGAACGCCTCACGAATCGACAGGCCTTAGCCCCTTCCAATTACGAACCAATAGCGTAGCTTGTGTCTTGATACCGAGCCTCCCCGACGAATCTTTATTGAACCGACGGCCCACAAGGGCCACGGTTTGGGACAAGGCCAAGCGACACATGGAGCTGATGGAACGTCCCTTCCCCGATTAGCCCGAAAACGCCAGAAAATGATTGAGTTGGCCCACGACCGACAGGTCCATAGCTACGAGGCCCGAAATGGGAACGCAGGACCACAGCCCCAGTATAAATTAGGGGACCTGGTGCAGGTGAGGAAATGTGCTCGCCAAGGGAAGATAGCGCCACGATTCTTCGGGCGATTTCATGTGATCGAACTAGGCCTGAACGGGGTGAACAACGTGGGCCTCGTGCCGGAGGTCTTGGGAAGTCTATCGGCTCGACCGATCGTGTGCCACATGTCCGATCTACGTCCTCTCCCTTCCTCTCCATCTCCAGCCGTGTCTGCTCCCTCCTTCGCTACGGAAGAGGAAGACGATTCCTTATCGCTCTCGTCCCCTCCTGCTTTCGTTACTCCGTCCTCATCGCCATCGCCATGAGTTTTCTCACTGAGCGGGCTCTCGACGATCACATGTTGGCGCCACGTGGCGACATCTCGGCAATTCAACAAGTTCATCATCCGCGATTCAGTCTGGACCTCCTACGGCTCGCGCAGTTCTTCAGCACTACCGGGGTACACGCAACGACAGAGTTCAGATTCACCGACCATCATCAAACGATCGTACTGGCAGAGGCGACGGCGGTTCGACGGTTGTCAGCATCAGGAATTAGCCATGTATCCACCGCTGTCGTCTTCAGCGGTAACATCAGCGCAATCAGCCCTCTGCGACATACGCCCATCCGGACGTCACTAAGGGAGTGGGGACATCAACTGGCAGCAGAATGGAATCAGTGGCTTACGCACCGCGGCGATAATCTTGTCCCCGTGGATGACATCGACATCGGAGGACTCCGGACGTCTCGACACGAGCCCGCGGTGGTGCTTCCTGAGCTCGTCCCTTTCCACCGTCCCCAATGAACCGATCCCGACTCTCTACCTTCGCTCTCCCCTCTCTCTTCCCTACCTTTTGGCAGTCTGACCTTTGCCCCCATCTCTCCTGTCGTCTAGAACCACTTGTCGTTCCACTTCTCGATCGAAGACAGTGGGAATGGTGGTGCGAACATTTCGTCCATCTTTCAGTGTGTCTGGTCGGAGTGCAGCTGACGTGGACGAGGGATGTAGAGCACCGCGCTTGGGTCTCATACATGGAGTTGTTAATTATCCAAGCGTGGAGGACGGAGGCGGAAGGAGACCTTCTCGGATTTCTATTCGGATCGGTGTGTCCCGGCTATCGGTAGCAGATCATTCAGGAACTCACGATTCCCCTCGCACAGCTGGTTGACGATCTCCCTCTTGACATCATCTCGCAGAGCGACGAGAGCCCGGTCCCGGACGTCTTTTCACAGGCTTTGACACCCTACCTGCAGTGGTCGGCTTGCCTCGAGAAGTTGGAGGGCAACAACAACCCGCCATCGCAACAACCATACTTGGATCCCCGGGGGATAATCGACCTCGCCTTCTTTCAGCCTCGAACTGCCTCCGAAGACGAAGAGATAGCGCTAGAAGAAGAGGAGGAAGAGGGCGAGGAGGAAGGCGAAGAAGAAGAAGAAACCCCGGAAGAGGGAAGTTACAGCGAGCACACTGAGGGAGAGCAAAGCGACGACGACGAAGAAGAAGAAGGCGACGAAGAAGACGACGAAGCGGAAGAAGAGGAATCTGAGTGGGAAACCCTGGGAGAAGAGGCAGATCGCATGGAAGGCATGGAGGAGGATCCCGAGACGGTGTCAGGCGGCCACAAGTAGTGTGCCGCCTGAAAGTGGCAGTCTTGGAACTTAGGCACAAGGACAGGTCCGTGCAATGACGGTATTCTGG
>BFEA01000740.1:112019-123606 GCA_003427395.1 Chara braunii | reverse complement strand
GGACCTAGTAAGGGACTACCGGCTCGTTTTTCACGAGTGGACAATGGTTGACACAACAATCCCCCTGAGACCCAGTGAAGACTTTCCTGATCCCTTCCCCCCCCCCCTCAAACTGTTTAGTTGGTCTGGACTGGTATGGACGAGACTGAGGACGGCCTACAAAAAGAGTCACAGGTCAGATCAGGACTAATGAGAGGAGGGAGGTACTAAGGTACTACAACAGCCATCCGGCGTCGGCTCCAAGACGAAGAGGTGCCCCCCCTCCCCCCCCCCCTCGGGTAATCAATGCTGTTTTGACAGGAAATGAGAGGCAGTTCCTAGTATCAGTGTTCAGTGATCTATCTGGCGCCCCTCTATCAGGCGAAGAGATACCATAGGGATAGCTTTTAGTCCCATAGGAGCGGCTCACTCCCACAACTGTTTCTCCATGAACTCTGATTTCAACCTGTAAAAGGGACGCTGGACCCGTTTTCCAGCAGGTGCTGCTCCCCACCAATAGATGGAGCCCCCCGACAGTGCTAGCGGTGCCTGCTCCTATCAGCACCCCTAGCATTATCTCGGGCTGTTTTTAAAAAAAAAAAAAAAAAAAAAAAAAAAAAAGGACGTTCACCTCCCGCCTTGTGAAGCCCCTTCAGAGTAGTGCTCTCCTTCCTCCAACTATCCTAGCAAAAGGACTGAGATAAGCAAAATGATTAACCAATGAAAAAATTCCCAGATCCACCCCTGCCCATCCTAAACAGTGTATCGCTCAGCAGAGACCTAGAAAAACAAAAAGTCATTGACGCTAGTTAATGAAGAACTTAAGAGTTAAAACGTGGATGCTCATGGGAATACATGAAAATATTAGGAAGCAGTCAGAATATATGATTGATAGGCAGGATGTTGTATTAGGAATTTAGGATGTTTAAAAATTAGAAGGTTATTAAAGAAGAATATCAGAATTCATGATTAAGAATGTATGAGGAAGTTTGAGGAATTTAATTAGGAATTTAATTAGGAATCTAATTAGGAATTAAATTAGGAATTAAATTAGGAATGAAGTAGGAATTTCAAGATTAGTATAGATATGAGAAAATTGAGAACATAGGAATTAAGAGAGATTTAGAGAAAGTTTTTTAGAGAAAGTTAGAGAAAGTTAGAGAAAGTTAAAGAGAAAGTTAGAAAACATCAGCGAACGAGAAAAAAAATAGGGAGAGAAAGGACGCCACCACGTGCAGCTGGCGCCATACACCTCCGCTCCGTAATGTTCAGCCTCGCACCGCACTCACCCCGGACCTTTGACGATGAAGTCTCCCAGTCGCGTGCACAGCATGAAGATTCCTCTCCAGTGTATGAAGATGCCCACCTTTCTTGCTGCTGCCGATCCCTCCGGTAGAATGAAAACTTGCCGATTTTAATCACTTGATCAGTCTTAAACAGACTCTCCTCCCTCGCCTGGCGTACGAGTGTTCATGCACTTTTTTTCTGACTGTCTCACCCACTGACTTTATCACATACCCAAACGCACGTCTCTCCAGTCGATGGAAGGTCTAATGGGGCTGTGAGAATGCCCCATAGAATCCCTCCGTATGGTGGCTCAACTCTCCCAGTGTATGCCGGAAGAAGAAAGAGTCAGCAACACGTGCCTGACATGGCTGTTGTTGCCAAACGGCGCTTGTGGAGGGTCCACGTGTCAGACCCAGCACACACAGATGGCAGAATGCCACTCACGGTGAGGCACACACCAGCACACACACTTGAAGCTAGTGTGCACGCATGTCTGACTCAACACCCCGTCAATGTCAGAATGCCACGTGGCCTACTCACAGGTAAGCACAAGTGATCTCATGTGCATGCAGGTGCGCGCAAGCGGGCACACACAAGCGAGCACACATGCTTGCTTACGGGTACTACGCCAGAGTGGTTGTGCTAGAACCTTACACTTTCAACCAGCATAGCAGGGTGTGCTAGAACCTTACACTTACACTTACTTCTTTCTGTACTTTCTCCACAGCTTCTTACAGTTAATTAACTACTTACCTCGACCTTTGCGTCTGTTTTTATTTTCTTTACTTTGAGCTCGCGTCAAGATGAATTGGGCTGGCGGCCCCAGAGTTTGTCATCACTGTAGGCAACCGGGTCATTTCATAAGGGATTGTCAGCTGAGGCACATCCCTAATGCTGTTGCTATGATAGGCAACGGTGGAGGTGACTATGGGCGTGTCGTGGCTCAGCAGGAGAACGACGGGTTATTGTCGGCCCCGAACTCAAATGCGAGTACTAATGCGATCGTGTCGTATCAAGCACGAAGAGCGAACAACAACGGGGATGGAAACGACCGGTACGGAGGACAGTACGGCGCCCAAGACGGTGGTCATCAAAATCACGGAAGAGGGTACAATCGCAATGGGGGACAATCACGACAAAGGAACAACTGGTGGGTCGAGAACCGGGAAAGGGAGAAGGGAGAAAGATTCGAGAAAGTATGGGACTTGTATGCGGAGGAGATGGCAACTAAGGAAATGGCTAGGAGAGAGAAAGAGCGACTGACACGAGAAGAGGAGGAAAGGAAGAAAATACAGGAGGCTGAGGAAGAGAAGGCCAGAGCGAAGAAGGAAAGAAGATAATTCGGAAGTAAATTGGGCAGCATGGTTAAAAGCAACATGAAACAAGTCTGCGAAGAAGTTTTGAACACGAAAGCCTCGACAAGCGAGGTGGCTGTGGCAAGCACTAGTAACGAACTATGGAAACGAGAGTACGAGAAATGGAGGCAGGAAGACGCAGCGGCACGCGAGGAAATCGAGAAAAAGAGAGGAGAAGAGATTGCAAGACTAAAGAGGGAAAATGAGGATCTGAAGAGAATGTGTCTAGGCAGGGCGGAGGGCGAACTCAAGGATCTGAGAAAAGATAACCAAGCGCTAATACACGATATGCTGATCCTGCGTGACGAAGTCAAGAATCTGAAACGTGGTTGCAAACGCAGCGCCAATGCGGTGATTGAGAAGAGCCCACCCAAAGAACCAGCTAGAGGCCAAGTGAAGGCTACGATGGAAGCGACGGTGAAAGGCAACTCAGCAGTCGTGGAGGAAGAACGAACAGCAGCACAATGGGAGAAGTTCGCGGACACTTGCAGGAAGATGCGTGTCAACAAGGAAATGGCCGAACGAGAGTTATCCGCTCTTAAAGAGAGGATCAATCGAATTAAGATATGTATGTCGCCAAGCACAAGAAGGAAGGTGTTTACAAAACGAAGAATGTCGAGAAGTCCGTTGAAAGGAGCGACGGAGACGCAAGGAGGTGACAAGGTGAAGGCTACGTTTGTGAGAAAAGTTGGGGAGGAGCAAGATGCTTTCCTCAAGCGAGTCTCCAATGACCTTGGAAAGTTACTAAAGGCACAAATGAAGATTCTGTGTAATGAAGAGCATGTGACATATAACAGCATCAAGAAGACGACCAATGAACTGGCGTGGATATATACGGCCAGGGTATTTGGGAATACGCTGCCGAGATGGAAAATTGGCGAAGACGACGATGACAATGACGAAAGAGATGAAGACGAGGAGTTTGCCGATGTCGTCGGAGGCTCTGGAGGTGAGTATGTTGTTGAAGACTCGTTGTAGGGTTGCTTACGGGCGTAGGTACTATTTATTATTCCGCTTTATTACTCCGTGACTTGCGTCGATCAAAGGCAGTCTTAGAGAATGTGGTGCTGGATAATCTATTTCGTTGGTACATTATTAGTTTGATTCTCTCTTCTGCTATTCCATGGGCTACTAAGCTTATTCCTCACATCTCCAATCTTCTATGATCTCATCTCTTGTCCTGGCCCTATCGTATACGCTCTCGTCTCTCCTTGGTCCAAACACGTATATATAGGTTGTACTACTCGCTCTATCTCCAGATGTTGGAAGGAACGTATATATAGGGCTAATGCAAAAATAGGGTCTGCCAAGGTTAGGAATCACCGACTTTATAGATGGCTTCGGAGACAAGGGATATAAGGATATGTAGCTATTCCTATATCACACCCTCTTAACGATGACATATTAGAGGTAGAGCAGTATTTCATTAGGACCTTCAATCCTTTTCTTAATAGTACTCCAAGTTACAAAGCGTGTGGGAACTCGAAGAATAGGCCAGGCAAGAAAGAATGTCTGAAGAAGAAGGCGAGCCTAAAAGCTAGGAAGGCTGATCATTCAGAGGGGGTATCATTTGTAAGGTTCAACGCATCCTTTCGTTTGAGGTCGACATTACTCGGCAAGATTCTGAATTCCGCCTTCGAAAGGAATACGTTGAGTTTCGAAATTACCTGCCATAATGGTGATATAGTATGCGATAAGTGGAAGATGGTAAAACGGTTGTATGGCTCAACCATCATGAAGTCCGCGTTCGGTACGAGCCTGTTGAGGAATGCACGTGCTTGGTTTGGTAATGGAAATACTGTGGTAATTGACTGTTTGTCCAAATTATGTTCTCCCTTTGCTGATCTGAAGAAAATCTTGTCCCTCTGCTTTCCACACCAAGTTTACACAAGGATCTCTATTGTCAGAATTTTGACTATATCGTCAGTCTCTATAATGCTATCCGCTGTTTTTATAGGAAAGAAAGTAGGACAACACTAAGAATAGTCCTAGCTAGGGTACTTCGAGTAAAATTTGAGTTCAATATTAAAATCAGACTAGTGATTCGGATACCATTCGATGAGTGTCTCTCAAAAGGTAAGCTTCGGGAATTGGGCATTAGGATTATACGTACGTCATCCATTAGGAATCCGCTAAAAAATATCATTTGTCGACGGTTAAGGATCGTTTGGCCGAAAGACTACCTCCATAACTTCCGATACTATGCAAAATCCTCCAACCTCTCCTGCTCCTGCATTACATCAGTCCTTCGCAGTCAGGTATTTCCTTTTGTCTTACTACCCGATACTTCTTCTCCTCCCTCCTTCTTTTCTCCTTCTTCTTCTGCTTCTCCCTCGTCACTTCACATCGCCTTTCGTTTCTCATCTGTTGATGTACCTTCTCTCTTGTCTAACAATAAAAATATCCCCTACGGGCCTATCCAAATCTGCACTGCCACACAAACTTGCTCAGAAAAACTATAGTTGATACCCTATGCTCTTATTCAAAATGATACAAAATTGTTCCATATTTCTAATTCTGACCTAGAGGACTGTTTGACCAGCAGTGGAGGAACCACGCACACTACCCGAGCAGACATGTCAATTGTAACTGCATGGAAGGCAAAGCTAGAAGGGTTGGTGGTGTGTCTGATTGACCATAATCCAGGTGACATTTACGCCTGTTGTCCTGTAATCTATAGGAAAGGGTTGGAAACACTGTTCATGGCCAACGATGGGTTTATTAATGTACAAAAAAGTGAGTTTGATGTGATTGGAGAACTGAAGTCGAAGTATTTTGCAGCTAAATTTCAGACAGTGACGCAGTGGGACTAAAAATGTAAGCTGGGGAGAGCATATGCAATACCTAAACATAAAGACATTGGTAGATGGCAACCTATATGCCCCTCCTGTTCAGATCCATTGGCACGACTTACTACAATAATATCAAAAACCGTTAATCATCTCTTGTGGTCTTGTCCTGTAGATAGCCATTTCAACCTAAAAAGCCCTAACGACCTTCTGTGCTGTCTCACCTCACTGAACAACTCCTTAGGACCTAATGACAACTTAGTAGTAGCTAGCTTCGACGTTAAAGAAATGTTTTCCAATCTCCCACACTCCTCAATAATTCAGGCGACGCAAGGCCTCTATCCCGGTGGTGGTAAGAGAACCTCCGGAATTGAGGCTTTGCCTGACGGGCTGCTCTATCTATTGGTGGGGAGCATCACCTGCTGGAAACCGGGCCCAGCATCCCTTTGATACATCTTTTCTTTTCTGTGAAGGAAGAATCAGTACCAAACTTTGTCAATGTAGAGAACCTATTCCTGCCAGCATTGGTACGAGAAAGAAGGGTTGCATGATGTACTGTTGAAAAAACAGAGCAAGATGGTCAAACTTGGCAATATTCAGAAAGTGCCGATTGGTGGTTGAGACTCAGGTTTGGAAAATTGATAGAATTGGTTAACTTCGATTTATCGAATATTTTTACGACGTGTATGGGACGTACATTACAGCAGCTCAAGACTGTAAATGCAGTGACCTTAAATGCACATACTACCCCTGCTCATTCTTGGAACAGTGACTGATGTCAAGGGTGGCTATATCTGTCCTCCCTCTTTTGAAACCTCCCTCTAAACCCTTGAATACCAGAGCACTGAGCCCTGTGCTCATACAGACTATACTGAATTGACTCTGAGACATCGCCCCTCCACCCTGTGAACCCTTCAACCCGCAGGGCTTGAACCTTTAAACTCTGAGCCTTCTGTGTATCCAGAGTGCGCTGCCATGGCTTCGAGTATGCATGGTCGTATGTGTGAGTCGATGTAGCTTTTATATGGTCTGTGCCTGCCCTCTGATGGCATTGTTGGCTCTTGTAGACTGGAGTCCGCAGTCATCTTCCTTGTGGTTGCTTCCACTTCCGGTTCTGCCGCCCGTAGCACGTCTTTGTTCACTGCATGCATTTCTGCCTCCTTCCATGAGATTGGGAGCACAGAGGCGCGAGGATCTATGGGACAGGCGCGGGGCAGGGGGGAAAGGGGGGACGAGGGGGAAGGGGGGGAAGAGGGGGGGGGGGGGGGAGGGGGGGATCAGTAAGTGAGAGGGAGGAGGGGGGGGGACGAGGACGAAGTTAGTCTGAAGGTACGGGACCTGGTATTCAGTAAGAGGCTTTCGTTGCCATGTGCTCTCTGAGTTCCTCCATGGCCTCCATAGGATATCCAGTCTTGCATCCAATTCACTGAGCTTCCTATGGGGATCCTGCCATATTTGGATGTGGGAGTCGTGGATGGCCTGTTTGGCCTGAGGTTCGTTCTCATTGCGGTATTCATTTGTTTTGTTTTTCCACACTTCCCAGGTGCTGGATCTGATCACCTCCTCTATTGCGTGTCGGGCTTGTTGCAAGCCAAACTGATGATCTTTCCTTTCAAAGGAACATCTTGAACGCCAGGCCAGCATCAGGATGTGCAGTCCTGTGTACGAGAACATGTTGACTGCAAAAGGAGACCAGTGGGCTAGCATGTGTTGGTTCTTACCGAGCAAAAGGAGGTCCAGATCCCATGGGATGTGGAATGTTATTAATGAGTGAAAAGCTGCGTCCCACCAGCACCACAGCTGGGCAACCATTGGGCATGCTAGGAGGCAGTGTTCGACTGTTGCTCTGGCAGGCGGGGACACTCTCCTGCAGTAAGAACAAATGGGGAACAACTGGCCTTTCTGTTCCAAGTCTGTTCTTGACACCAACCAATCCAGTGTGGGGAGACATCGGTGTATGATTTGCCACTGCAGTGACCGGAGGTTTATCGGCATAATCTTAGCGTATGTGGACCAGGGAAGGTTGTGCAGGATGGCCGTGTCTATAGGTAAGTCCCAGCCCATCTCTCAACTATGATTTGGTTGGTGGGTACTTCTGGGCATGAGGCTCTGTATCCACCTTTTACAGAGTAGTCCCAGACATGCATTGGTTTCTCCCCAAGCCATTCCCACTCTTTCTGGTTGAAGGGCAAGGCCGCAATTGACGTGGAGGGTTCATAGATGAAGAGACCGTCTTTTGGATCCCCCACCACTCGTATGAGCATCAGGTCGGTCCAGATGCGGTCGCAGTCAAGATCATTGTTGCGTGTGAGCTTGGACATTCTTGCCCCCGGACACTGGGGCTTGTGGGCTTCCAGAGTGCAAGTTTCAGGGTTGCGCTTGTGCACTCCGTAGACCACAAGTGGTAGGGGCATGTCAGAATATTTGACTACCCAATCTCCTTGTTGGGTGGTTGACCCTTTCTTTAGGTCCATCTGCCAGGCTAGCGGTATAGCTTCCCATACAATGTGCAGCTTGTCGTCCACCTTTTTTACGTACTCCATCCGTTTTTGGAGCGGGGTTGTGGTTATCAAATCCCCTGTGCGAACGTCCCAGAGGTTTCCTTTTTTTTTTTTTTTTTTTTTTTTCCCAGAACAACCAGAGGTTTCCTATTGTATATATACCTTTTTTAATCCAGGAAAGTCATGGATAGTTCGTTGTCAGCGGAAAGAGATTACCTGCGTCATCCACGATGTGGGGGTTACCAAACAAGGGTTGTCTCCATATATCGTGCCACCTATCGAGAGGTCGTTTTTGTTTTGGTCCCGCTCGTCTCCAGAGTTTATGCATGTTCGGCCACAAGGGGGTCCCTGACAATGTCTTGTTTGATGGCCTGCACAGGTGTGTCCACTTGTGTTTGTTGCGGAGTGGAGGGGATGGTCCAGTGGGCATTTGTCAGCCATTTGAAGGGGTGTATTTGGTTCACAGCTGTTGTCTCCGGTGCCAGGTTTTTTATCTGTATGCAGGCCAGCGGAGCCCAAGGGATGCCATTACCAATGACGAGTCTGATCAATACCTTGAAGATGAGGGCTTCACTCTCCCGTTCCGGGTCGAGTATGCCCAGTCCCCTTTTCGTTCTCAGTTGTGTCAGTATGTCCCATTCACCTGGTTTAGACAGCCTTGGGATTCGGCACTTTTTTTCCCACAAGTAGGTCGAAAGGGCCTTTCTGAGCCGTGCATATTGTTTTTGGTTTAGAGGCCACACAAACAGAACCAGAGTGACGAATCACTCCAGCATCGCTCTTCTGCCTCATCCACTCAGGTGAAGTACAACAGTGAATGATAGAGAATTCTGCGGAGACTGGTTAGGAGGCTCAACCGGGGGGGTGATGGCTGAGGCGAGCTTTCAGTGACTAGAATAGACCTGGTCCAGATCCAAACTTGCCCCTTAGCCCAATCCAAGATTCGTGAGCCAGTTATTCTAAGAATCATCAGGCGCCCTTGAAGAAGGGTGAAGAGGATCTTTCAGTGCTGCTCAGTCAATCCCCTGGGACAAACCAGGGCAATCAATGCTGGCAGTTACTCTTTACACTCTTTCATTGTTGGTCTGTCCTTTCGTATCATAAGGGATGCTGGACCCGATTTCCAGCAGGTGTTGCTCCCCACCAATAGATTGGAGCCAACCGCAGGGGTTGCTAGGGGTGTCTGCTCGTGCCACAACCCCTAGCAAACCCAGGGTGTTTGAAAAAAAAGAAAAAGAAAAAAATATTGCAGATCAACCTTATCCCATGCTCTCAGCTGCTTTACGTGTCAAAGGTTGTTTTAGCAATCATTACAGAAGCTGACTTTCTAACCATTACGACTGGACTAGCTCTTAGGTCTCTAGCCGGCGGCCCTGGATGGAGGCTGAGGAGGTTGGTGCTGGTTTTCTTTTCTTTTTTTTCCCAGCAAACCGTCATTTGATGTTGCAATTGTTTGTTCAATCAAAGATGTATTGTAATGACATTAAGCTGCTGGTTCCTCCTATAGGAACCAGAGTTTAGCACTCTGAGGTACTCAGCAGCCAGACTTGCTTGCCCGCTGGTGCTGGTATTAATTGCCCTGCAGCAGCTTGCTTTCAGGCGCTGTTGCCCCCTCACCAATAGATGGGAGCCGACATATAGGAGCGCCGAATAGAACACCTGGTCATTATCGTTGCATCTAAACTGAAAGTTGCCCGAAATATAGCTATAATGACCAGGTGTTCTATTCGGGTGAAGACAGTAGGCAACAATGCATCAGACCTACATTTTAAACCACCAGTACTTCCTAAAGTTGTGCCCTGTAACAAGCCACAATTTTAGGAAACATACGGGCCACTACAGGAGCGCCCAAATTCATCCGGCTAGAGGCGTTTCTATTCTATTTTTTTCTGCGGACGATAGCTGGGCCAAGTACTTGGTGGTTTAAACTTTAAACCACCAGTACTCGGCCCCAGCCTTGCAGTCCAAAACTTGTCGCCACAAGAAAGCGAGGCCGAAACGTCAAATGCCGCGCCCGCCGTTGATAAATTAGATCGGCGGTCGCGGTTTCGTTTCGCGCCTCCAGAATTTGAGGTGTCAGGCCCGCGGCCCAGGTGCCCATGTACTGGTGCTTTAAGGGGCTCCCTCACGCTGCAGGGCTGCTCATACCAACCTTAGTTACTTTCAGAATAAATGAAAACCTCTATCTAGTATCCACCCGTGTCTATTTCAGAATAAGAAAGAAAACTTGGCCCTAGGAGACCACTTTGGTGTAAATTTGGGAGACAATCTCCCAAGTGGAAATCCCTTCAGCATGCAGTCACAAAGCTTGTGCAAAATAAAAAAGGGGAAACTTCTCCTGAGTCACCTTTTTAGTTTGAAATAGGCAAGAAAAGACGAAGTGGCGCGGATGTCATCGTTTGAGTTTCAGAATGTGCAAGTTTAGAGGGGGGTTGAAACTGTGGCCATTTTATTGAAGTGGCGTGAATGCAGATTTAGCCGGGGGGATTTTTTTGCCCTGTTTCGAGAACTGCTACAGTATCAAAACTCTAGGTGTGACCTAGGAGCCGTTGCTGCCCCCTTTCCCCAAAAAACGCCTTCAGGAGCCTTATTAATATGCAGTACAGGGCTCGTCTATGGTCAGCAGAAACAACAACAACAACAACAACAACAACAACAACAACAACAACAACAACACAAAGAAAGGGAAAAGCCTATGGTAGGATGCGGACAATCCAATAATGTGGGCCCCGGCTCCAGGAGCGAAGGTGGGCCCTTTCCCTGGCAGCCTGTGCCAAACTGATAAGCAGCAGACAGAAGAGCTGACATGGACATTGAATGTTCATGCACACGGCCGGTTTAGCTGGACCATCTGCAGTGTGCAGACCATGATCATGCTCAGCGAAACTGTATTTTGCCCCATAGTGCAATTATAACTCATTTTTGTGACTCTACTGAAGTTACCCCCAAAAAAAAACTATCCCATTCGGTAGGGCTGAAATGCTGCAGAGTTATGGGAGGAAGAAAGAAGGGGTAAACTCCGGCGTAGTTTCCCCTTTTTTTTTCCAAATTAAACTTGAAATGGGATCCTTTTTCCTCTTTGTTCTTTTTTTTTTTCTTCTTCTTCTTCTTTTCTTTTTTTAAAAGCCCAGGGTGTTGTAGAGGCCAAGGACCAGACCCGCGGTGCTTGCTGGTAGTGGCAGCCAATGGTTGTCCTGACAGGATAGGCCACCTACCCTACCCATCCCCACGTTAATACTCCCAGCGCACCCCCAGTCCCTACTATCCTACCTCAGTGTGACCAGCACTCAGGACCATCACCCTACCAGTATTGAGGGCAACTTGGACCAGACAGCAGTGACAAGCACCAGGGCTGGGCCAACCTCCCAGCCCTGATGGAAGCGGAAGCGGGCGAACCTTGCCGTACGGGAACTTCGGACGCGAGGCTCATGCAATCTTCTACACCCCCAATTCAGAGACTCTACCCAGCAGGATTACCTAAGCAAGGCAGGCCAGCGCCCGCGGACACATCCTACCGTCCTTCCCCTAGCTTACCCAAGGCTAGGCGGAACTCAGACTAGCCGGAACGACTTATATCCCTACCCTACCCTAGAGCTAGCCATGCATGAGTAGACCCCGTCATATACCTGATAGACCCCCCCAGCCCAGTATCGTAGTTTTGAGTATGTGTGGACTA
>BFEA01000740.1:40806-52086 GCA_003427395.1 Chara braunii | reverse complement strand
CCAGATCTCCACTGGCTGCCAATGCGTGGAAGTGCTGGTGCACTTGTGCGCTGAGTCAGGAGAAGCAGCGCTGGAGGAGAAGATGCGCTGGAGGAAGGAAGATGCCTGTATGCTGGAAGTGATGCAGCCATAGCTGCCCAGCGAGTTGGCATTAGAAGTAGAGGGTTAGTATGTAGCTATGAGTAGTATCCAGAGTAGATCCTCATGAGTATTGAAGAGTGTATATGCATCATAAGAGGAAGGGATTGAGGCTGAGAGTGTTCATTCAAGGTTGGCTATGGAAGATACTTACCTGAGTTGGATGTGATCTGCAGAGGTGGCATTGATGAGTGGTGACCACATTGATGACTTGGAGACTATCTGCACGGGTAGCACTGATTCACTGGAAGGCATATTGATGAGTTGGCAAGATATTGGTGTTGCGCTGATGAGCGCTGGACTCAGGGAAACTTTGAAACACTTTGTATTCATATTTTTGATAATATAAGCTGTGAAACTCGATTCTCATCTTCTCTACCTTTGTCTATTATCAGACTACTGTTCGTTGTGTGTGGGAGAACGATGCATGGCATGTACACACTTGCGTGAGATGGTCTCCAGGACCCATGCACTTTTCCCGGGGTGGTCCTTATTTAAAACCTGTGTGTGTGTGTGTGTGTGTGTGTGAGAGGTTGGGTTAGGTAGGATTTGTGCGGCCGATAATTGTCATCTGATTTAGGTTTTTCGTTAACTTTTGTTTCCTTGTTGAACAGCTTAATTAGGGGCTCCGCCTATGATTGTAATTACGGGGTTATTCCATCTAAGATAGTAATTAGGTTCTTAGTTAGCTATTGAGAGATTTGTTCGATTTTTTTGATTGAATAGGACCTATTACTCTTTGGATTTGTGTTTTTGTTTTCAACTGGATAGGGCATACGGTGAGTTGGGTTTCATGTTTTGTTGATTGGACTATTAGGATTGTTCATGATTCTTATATTAGGATAGTTCAGGCAATTATAGGAATTGGTAACAAAGTTGGAATACAGTAGAAGAGACCAAGAGAAGGACTTTCACCCTTGACACAGTCGTGGCATGAGCTCTGCCTGGCCGGAGAGCCTTGCTCAGCTCAGGGCTGCGGCGAATTTTTGCAAGGGACGCCAGGCCCGCTTCCCGGCTTGGATTTTAATAAAGATTGGTCTTCTTTAAACAAAAAAAACAAAAAAAACAAAAAGTAAAGCCCCCAGTTATTCTACACCTCTCAACTTCATTTCAAAGAGTAGTGGAACCAGAGTCAAGCTCAACAGGGTCTTGTTTTTACCCCCGCCGATGCTTCCAAGCCCGTTCCCTTGGCTGTGGTTTCCCAGGATGGTGTCCTACTGAGAGTCAGGAAGGTGACACTGAGATGTGGAAGCGATAAACCACACACGAATGGCGAAGGCCAATCGCACGGATACATGCCTCAAGGACGAAAAGTGAAGAAAGCAAGAGCCATAGACAGGAAAAACCCTGAGTGCAACAACTCTAATCTACAACCAAACACTAAAGCAACGTCCTTACCCAAAGAGCTGAGAGAAAAGGTTAACCGACCCCCCATTTTTCACCTCAATTTATAAGAAAACCATAACCACTTGTGAGAACTGAGGAACAAAGATTCGTTGTGAGCACAAATGAGACAGGCAAGGGCAGGACCTGAAGACTTTCCCATGAGGATTCCTAAGTTTTGTTTCAGCACCTGACCCATTGCCATTGTGTAAGTATTACTCAAATCAAAAGAGATGAACCTAACAACAGAAGAAAACCTGACAGATTTCCACCCCAGCTACAAGCTTCCGAGCTTAAATCTCACATGCTTGCTTCCGCTTCTGGCAATAAATTTTCCAAAACCTTTTTCTCCGAACAAGCTTACAATCCATTCTACGACTGAAATAATAGTTGAATGTGGTAAAGAACAGAACATTTCTTTGACGTCATAACTGCAAGCCATAAGAAGATCGTCCTTAGCTACGGATTTGTTGACTTTAGAGAGGAAGGAGGTAAGAAGATCAGTGCTGCGCAGATTAAAGTGAGAGGTAGATGGCAAACACCTAAGCAACTCATTGACGCAAAGAGAGACTAGCCTAGACGCGCTCCGAGAAGGTTCAGACCATGATGGACAGATCGGCCGCCATCTAGCCTAGACGCGCTCCGAGAAGGTTCAGACCAAAACGGACAGATCGGCTGCCATCTTGCTATATCGTTGTGCTTGGGCAGTACATATGCCCGGCCTAACCGTCCACTAGAGTTCCATGGAGTCTGATGGAGACAATACCTGCAACTTCAACTTGCTATACTCACGTTGACATGCATCCAACACTTGCGATTCTCCTTGTTCAATACGTGAGAACCCTACGTTATTATTGAATCCTACGTTATTATTGAATAGTAGCCTGAGCCCTTGCACGTACAACTCAGGACAACAAAAGTATATCACCAAAATTGTGATCAATAGGGCAAGCAACCAGTCCGCCGAGCTTATCAACTGCATATCGGATGTCATTGTAGCGGATGAATGAAGAGGACAGAAGACTATGAGAAGAAAAGCAATTTTAGAAATCAGCTTGAGGGCAACAAGGAATCGGCGTAACGCGAAAGAAGTCTATAAGAGAGTGGGAGATTTGATTGGATAAGCTACTTCTATCAGTGGCGTAATCAGGGTAATTCAGATTCTTCGAATTCTTCACAGAAGCAGGAAGGAACTCCGAATCACATGCACGGAATGAAATGTGACCATCACATCGTGGAAATTCTTTAGACAAAGAAGGACGGTTACAAACTGGCTCACCTATCTGTAAGAACCGCCTAAAGTTATGCAAGACATCACCTACAGACTTATTACGAATCCACACTAGACGAAAGCGCTTACACACATATTCAAGATAATGTCTAGGAAACCTAGAGGTATCAAAACGAGATAGGATAGCTACCTTACATACCTTACGAATCTCGGCCTTGAATCCCTTGATCAACCTACCATCATATCGTATGTGAATGACTAACCTCGCAGCCAAACTTAAGCCAAACTTTTTTTGGAACGCATGTGCTAATACAAGTCTTAGTGAAGTACGCGATTTCTTAACTTAAAAGTACGGACAGCGTCATAACCGGAGAGAAAATCACCTAAGTCCCATCGAGCGAGACACTTCCTGGTGGAAGGTGAACTTGAGAGCTTGATTAATGATGCTTTCAGAGCGAGTGACCTAACACAGAAACGAGAAATAGAGTCAAAGGAGATCGTCCTACCAGGCTTGAACCAATCCCGATAGTGACGCAAGGAGGCAGGCAGTGGACAGGTCAGGACAGGAAATTACCGAGGAACCGAAGAGGCAACGGAGAGTTTTCCAGCCATCAGCAAAGCAAGATCCAGAGAGACAAGTTATATGGATAGAAGAACAACAGGAATCAAGTGCAGATTGAAGAATGGTGATAAGGCTAGTGCTGATGGTACCAAGAAAGGAGCGAAAGACAAGGGAAAGAGGATTAATTTTGTGCTAGAACAGAAGAGAGGGGGAGAGTTTACGCCGAAGGCGTTCATTCTTACCGGGCCTATGCCTACGTTGAGACACTGGAGAGTGCCAACGAAGGGAAACGTTCAAAGACGGGGATAGAGTACGGATGAAGAATTTTTCAGTTTTACAAATCAGAAAGAGAGCTGGGTACATAAATAGGAATAGCTACGTACATACATTGCCCCACACGTCTGAACCAGCGATACAATTTCGTATTGCGGTAGACCCTACTACGTCAAATAGCGCGACAGACATGCTCCTTCCAACGAGTGTTCAGACTCCTACTAGTGCATCCCACGTAAGAGTGCTTGCACGAATGTGACAGAAGTATATAAACAACCGGACCAGGACAATTGAAAAAAAATCGTAATTAGATTCAATCAGATTGGCGAGCAACTCACGAATGTTCAAACCCCATATAATACAATTATTAAGAATTAAAAGAATTACAATACGACACAAAATCCCAGAAATTGTTTCAAAGAAGATATAATTTCCGTTAACATGTTGAAAATCACAACAAGAGACAGCGAAATGCCATAAATCAGTTGCACTCAGGGCGCGAACCTAATCTTCAGCAACCTCTTCCGCTGACGTGGCATACTGAGCATCTTCCTCAGCCTGTGCATCTCCCCTGTCCTCGTCCTCGAGATAATTCTTCATCTCCTCCCGAAGCTCATCGAAATCCCTACGCGCATGAATCTCAACGATATTTGTTCGCGCCTGTTCGATCTTGATGTAGCTGATGCCTTCCTCGTTACATATCAGCTCCAACTCCGACTTCTTCGCGAGGTGCAGCTCCTTACGCCGCTTATCCACCAATTTGCTACGCTGTTCGGCTTCCTTCGTTAGCTGGTCGCCATCTTCCCCCTCATCGTCCTCTTCGGCAGAATCAATGTCAGTCACCACTTGATTGAGAGATTTTCGTAAGTTACGCGGAGTAGTACACTTGGCCAACGTTGGCCTCTTGGTCCGAGCACTAGGGGTAAGCTTCTTGAGAAGTCGCTCCTTGAAGAACTCCGCCTCATACCCACTCGTTTCCCCTCCAAAGCATCATTGTAAGCGCGACAAAACGATTCCACATCCTTCAGGGTGTACATGATGGTGGTAGTGGGATCTACTTTGGCCTTCCCCGAAGGGGGCTCAACAGGTGGGCTCTTCTCTGTCACGACATCCGCAGCTCTCTTCCCCGATGTTTGGGAGACCACCTACTAGGCTGACAAACTCTTTCTCAAGGTGCTTGTTCGCATGCTTGAGCCGCGCCAGCGCCTCGTTCTTCTTCTCGAGGGCTGCATGATGTCCCCGTAGGTTATCAACCTCCTTGAGAATGCCGAGCTCAGTCTTCTTGGATGCACCCTCCTCTGTCAGCTTTCTTTTCCCTTTCAGATCTTCAGTCTCTTGCTCGAGTGCCTTCTGCTCTTGTAATCCCAAGAGTTCCTCCTTCTCCTTGCGTAATCTCTCCACATCGTCCAACTTCTTTGCTCCAGTGGCTTGAGTATTGAGATCCTCGACTTCCTGTTGCAGTCTGGCGATCTCCTGAGTCTTCGGATCCAGCACTGCAGGAAGATCGAACTTCCTTCCCAATACGGTCTCGCAGACAAGCTTCGTATTAGACCTCACCTCCTCCCCCATGCGATTGATGAGGGAATCCTTATCCACTTTCTCTAGACGAATGTTCTCCTCTTCTGCCTCCTTCCGCTTTTGCTCCTCCTCCTGTCGCTGCCGTTCTTTCTTTTCCTCCATCTGATCTTGAAACAGATCGTAAAGCTTGTCGATCTTTTCATTTTGATTCCTCTCTCCGTAGTTGTAATTTCTTGGCCTCGAATACCGATTGTTATTATTATGACCTCCATATCTGTTGTATCCACCTCAGTTGTTGTTGTACCCACCACCTCCATTACTGTGTCCGCCGCCGCCGGAACTGTTTGACGAAGTTGATGCAGCTTGGCTGCCCTGATAAGGCACAATAGCGTTCGAAGCTGGCGCTGGAAGAATACCGCTGTTATCCAAGCACGATCCCAAACCTGATGCAGATCCTGCCACCAGCTCTGCTGCATTAGGAATATCCCACAGCTGACACTCCCGTATGAAGTGGCCAGGCAGCCAATAGTGATGGCATACCCATGGGTTGTACATCCTCAACCAACTATGATCCAAGCAAAGACGGACTAGAGCGTCCGCCAAAGTTACCCCCATTGGGCAGCAAAGCCCCATCTGGATTACCGAGTGCAAAAAGCAGAGATAAAGAAGGAAAAGAGCAGAAGAGTAGATGAGTAGATGCAGAGCGTAGTCACACAGTCGGGGTATCATCCCCCGTCGCTTCCTACGTGTGTATCGCAGATGTGGAAGTCATAAAGCACACACGAATGGCGAAGGCCAATCGTATGGATACATGCATCAAGGCCGAAAAGTGAAGAAAGCAAGGGCCATAGACGAGAATAGACAGAAAATAAAACTGCGCGCAACAGCTCTTAAGATATATCAATAAAGAGCCAAACAGATGCAAAAGTAGATGACACCAAGTGATGTCACCATGAACGATAGACACGACTGGCGAAACACCCGACACATGTTTCTGCCGGCTCGCCAGTACCGGATTCCTCAGGGGATGCGCAAGGTATAGAAAAGGACGGAAGAACAGACTATATACTAAGTAATAGCGGACTAACGCACTAAAAACAATCTACGTGGCAAGTCAAAAAGCTGAAACGCCAGTACAGAGGGTGGGACTGGAAAGAAGGGTGGTAAGTGAGGAACTGGTACCGGTACGAAGCCCGTAGAACTCAAAAAACTCAAAAAGTATCCTCCAGCTAGTCTACCAACTGACCCATGCAGTGAAACAGCGTACCCATGGGGTCCAGGACCCTCCAATTTTTGCGTTGAGCCTCCGCAACCCGTTGTCGAAATAGTCGTCAGGGAGCCCCCTCTGCCTGAGCTCGACTTTCAAAGAACATAGAAAGGGGGCTTCCCCTGCAGGCAAAGTCCCCATGTTCTTCTCTGTAGGTGGTGCAGTCACATTGCTGCCATTGTCCGATCAGTGGCAGGGTGTGTAAACATGTGCAAAAAGCCCAGGTTGTTGTAGAGGTTGGGTTTCTAGATATATGAGGGGTGCCTTCGGGACTTGGCTATGCGGTATTCCTATGGAACACCCCTTCCAACCTACCACTTTCGTAGTTTCCCCCTGCGCACCTCTACTCGCACGGTCCTACCTTATCCACTAAGGACCATCACCTCAGTACAGTCTATTACAGGCGGAGGTGACCTGACCATGTGATGATGAAATGCACCGCTGATTACTTGTGAGCCTGAGTAAACGAGGCAGAAGTGCGATGCTAGAGTAACTGTGTGGTTGCTGCAGTCTCTGTACTCGCACATTGTGTCCTCCGCGAGACTAAAGCCTCACATAATGTGCTTTTTGTGTTCTGCTAGAAGTGTGTGTCCTCTTTTTCCTTTTTTTTGGGAAACTGAATTGCTTGATCTATAGATGAGGATCAGCACCTCCTGGAAACCGGGTCCAGCATCCCATGAAAACACATTCAGTCCATGCAAGAAAAGATGCCACCCCCTCGCCGGCCTATTCTAATCTGAAATACTAAGAGGCCGGGCAGCATTGATTGCTCCCCGCAGAGAAGGGTCGATCACTGGCACACCAAGACTAGATAGCCAAACTGTTCTGCCACTAGCTTCAATTTTTGGACTTTAGATGGAGGTGGCCCCTGTAATCCGGATCAGATATTATCATTCCTTCAGTGAACCAGGGACTCTGCACCCGATTTCCAGCCAGTGCGGCTCCCCACCAATGGACTTGAGCAACTGGAAGCTGGCCTACTAGACGAAGGGGCTCGTATCCTTCCCCCCTCTACCAGCTTGGACCAATAGTTTTTCAAACAAAGAACAAGGAAAAAGATGGGGGTGGGTGACAGGTGGACTCAGTCCGACGGAGTATCTGGTACCTTCAGTTGGGGATGATGATGTCTGAGGGCATACTCGCATGGGGACCTGATGACCTTAAATCCCAAAATTTGACGCAGGAGGACCCTTTTTGAGACCACCTCCAGAGGTGGTCTCAAATTACCTTGTCGATTTTTTATTTCTCCGTGAGGTATTTCAAGAAATTTGTGCATGAGCAAAACACCCGTGCGTGTTATTTCAGCATTCAAAAAAAAAAAGAAACTCTACATATTTTTGGGAGTAACCAGTGTGACTACCTGCAGTTCTGTGAGGTACAAATGTCAGGGCCACGACTCTGTCCTTTGTGGACACAGGACTCGTGTGTGACCGTGCGGGCACCCAAAGGCACAAATACATGGTACCAAACGCCCCAGATATATGTGACTTTAGGTCCCCGCGTGAGTATGCCCTGAGTCTCATTTTCAAAACAAGCTGACGCTGGGTAATGGTCCCCGTACTTTTCCGGGTAGAATCGTCAGGACCCCAGTCTCATGAACTCCTTTATGACAGAGCGTTTGCTTGGGGAAACCAAAAAGGCGTAGGTTCAGTTGTGCACAAACGAGTTTGGAGAGGGCAACAAAATCACACGCGGGCAACAAACTCGCGGTCCGAGTTTGAGAGAGCAACGGACGCATTTTTACCCACACGCCGAGTTTGAAAAGGGCAACAAAATCACATGGGGGTCACACCCATTTGTACCGATATTGCCCTTTTCAAATGCCGCACCCGATGTTGTTGCCCACACGTGTTTTTTTTGCCCTCCCGAAACTGAAAGTGTGACACTGCCGGATTGGTTTTAAAAAAAAACGAAGGAAAGATGACCGCCTCACGGTCCACGCATTCAGAACCATCTGATGAGACTGCCTTCCTAGAATCAATTCACTGAGCCATGTTGTGTGTCAATCACTTCTATAAATTAACGAGAGGTTTCTCTCCCACTGAGCTCCCAACTGTCCAACGAGTCAATGAAATATAAACTCTTGCATCATTTGACCAGATCCCTCAGTTTTACGGTGTCTGTTTTGCAGTTGTATGCAGACTACGGGCCTCGCCACACCTATCCCGAAAACGGGAAAATGTTCAAGAGCGCTCTCGAACTCGGGAAATCGCGAAAAACGGATGGAGAGGCCTCATCGCCGCACTGCGCTCTCGAAGGGGGCGCTCTCCACTGTGTCGGAAAAGAACTGCGTTTTCGAGAGTGCAGTGTGGCGGTGCAAGGGCCTTGCTCCACTACTCACCAAATGTGCAAAATGAGAATGAATCTTCTGCTAGACCATGGAAAGATACAGCGCCAGATTTTTTGTCTTTTGTGCATGTGGTGAGTAGTGGACCGAGGCCTCGGTTCGAGAGTCTCTCTAACCAAACACGATAAAACGCTGGCCGCAGAAGGTTGTCCGTCGCGGCGCACTCTCGAAATTTGGGGCAAAATCGGAGGTGCCTTCGACCACTCTCGAAAGTGGCAACTTTGCAGGTGGGGCAACGACCACAGTTCGCGAGCACTCCTGAAACTCGCGTTCTGGCCACTCTCAAAAATTTTTCTGACACCGATTTTCGGGAGTTGGTATGGCGATGCATTTCCTCTCCAAATCGGTGTTTTCGGGATAGGTGTGGCGAGGCCCTACTAATAGGTATTTACTTCTACAAGCCTTATCATTTTGTTTTCCAGATGCGCACTTATCTCCAGCTACACATGGCTATGGTTCTAAATTTAATATAGACAGAATAAAAACCACCACCGGCAGTTGGAGTACAAGAGTGGCACTCCCATCACTAATTTAGTCCGTCATTAATCGATCTTGTTTCAGTCTTTTTCTTTTTTTCTTTTTTTTTGACTAACATCCCTGATCAGGCGCAAAAGGCAGAAAGGATCTGGTTTGAACTCATCAGGAAAGTGACCCCATGGGTCATATGGAAGGAGAGATGCAGCAGGACAATTGAGGGGCGGTCTAACCCACGGGAGAAGGTGTGGATAGAAACCAGAACTTTGATACAAGCTGAGATTCTCTGCAGATGGCGGAAGACCAAACAAGCTTGGACAGAAGACGGAGAGCAACGTAACAAGGAGAGGCAGAGATTCTACAGGAACTGGCTGATAAATGGCAAGATTGCAGAATTGCGAGAGGACCGAGTATGCTGGAGGGAGTGGCACAATTCAGTACCAGAAGAGGCTTTCGACAGCAGACAACGTCTGAGGGCATATTCACATCCTAGGCCTCAACAGAATGTAAGCGGCCCATCAAGGGCCAAGGGGGCACGAACAAAGAGGAAACAAGGGAGAGAGAAGGACTAGTTTGACTAAGGGAAAATACGGGAGCATGAACGCGGGTTACAAAGGAAGACTTTATCGCAGGGGGCCGGAAGCTAAATCAATGCCAGTCAATGTATAAATTCGACTATTGGAGGTCGGGCGCACAGGCGAAGGGTCTAGGGTTTAGGGTTTATAATAGATCTTCCAAAAGGGCAGGGAGGTGCGTGGGGAAGATACAGGCCGGCAAGATTATCGGATGAGCTCTTTCTAGGGACAATGGCGCTATCTGGCAGACCTGAACCCCAGGCCTGAGAAGAAAGAGTGGGACAGGGCAAGCTGACAGTCAATCCTCCACCGCGGTGGAGCAATCAATGCTGTTCAGGGATCCTTCGGCCTGACGGAAGGAAGCGTGTGTAAGTGTTTTTGATGTAATGGTTATTTTGACTTGCCGGTGGAATAGGAACCGGACTGACGCTCCCCAGAATAGAAGGAGCTTGGACCATAAGGCCCTGTTTTTTGTTAAAAAATAATAATAATAATAATAATAATAAAATCCGAGATGCCCCTGAAATTTTGATTATTTGCCGCGTGCCCCTCTGAAGGACGACTTACCCTGTTGTGCCCCTGGGGCCTCTGAAGTTTTCTGCAGGCCCCTGTCAGCATGGGGCACAACTTTCCGCTATGCCCTTACCGGACCGCGGGTGGCGTTTCCTCGGTACCTCCTCGAAATGCCCTCATGAGGGGCATGCATCTTTCTGTGACGCCCTTGCAGCAGGCCACTGAAAATGCTGCAGCGGTCAGTCTCGTCAAGATCGCTAGTTGGAGCTTGCCTTCGAGTTTGCTGCCTTGGGGCTCGCTGCCTTGCAGCTCGTTGGCCTGTCGTGCGAAGGTGAGCGTGTGTGTGTGTGTGTGTGTGTGAGAGAGAGAGGGAGAGAGGAGAGGGAGAGAGGAGAGAGAGAGGGAGAGAGAGAGAGAGGGCGCACCGATCTATTTTGCCGTTGTGCAAAATGAGAATGAATCTTGCCGCCCTCTCGCGGAAGATTCATTCTCATTTTGCAGTTTTGTGTCCGTGCTCTGTGTGTGTGTGTGTGTGTGTGTGTGTTTTAGATTTTCCCCACAACAGGCCCAATTCCACCCAGGTGAATAGATTCAGAATCAAAGCTGTCTTTATCCTATTGCAGACAACGAGAGCATTTGAGATGTCCAACATATTAAAGCAACTTTATAATTAGACAGTTTTTTGGTTGTTCTTGGGGTACCCCTTTCATTGTTCTTGCAGCTCCCCTTTTACTGTGCCTGTTACGCGCAAGGCTGCCCACGTTGATTGTGGTTGAGCGGCAGCTGCCCACATCCCCGTGTGCCTCCACGGCCCACTTGCACGTTATTTCAGGAGGCAGAGTACGTGGTTGAGCGGCAGCTGCCCACATCCCCGTGTGCCTCCACGGCCCACTTGCACGTTATTTCAGGAGGCAGAGTAAAAGGGAAGGTATGCTCCTGTGCATCTCTTCAGAGCTTCATACTCCTGTCCATTTCATTTCAGATCTTCAGCTTATACAG
>BFEA01000740.1:14030-27218 GCA_003427395.1 Chara braunii | reverse complement strand
TCAACGGTGTGACACCATTTACCGCATTTTTTAAATCCGAAGAATGCATTTCAGATTTATTCGTAGCAGTTTTTATTCATTTTAAAAAAATGATGTGAAAATAGTGGTTTCCGTCGAGGATTCTGCGTATCTTGAAGTACCATATGGGCCTCGCTGCACTACTCTCGAAATGTTCAAAACGAGAGTGAATCTTCCCCTAGAATATGGAAAGATGCACTGCCATGATTTTTGTCGTTTGTGCATGTCGAGAGTAGTGCAGCAAGGCCCCATGATGTGGAAACACGAGGACGTGGAAGTGGGTCCAAAGAGCAATGAATATAGGCAAGAACACGGAAACATACATCGACTTTCTTTTTTCTTGTGTTTGTGCATGTGGTGAGCAACGGAGCGAGGCCTTATAGAGCCCACGCACGACAGTTACGGCTTTCATTGCACTGACGAAGTGCCTGACACAGTATACGAGAAACGGGGAACAGCAGACGGCGACTAAAAATCCCAAAAATCGCAAAATTTCTCATCGACCATGTTGAGAAACCTACCCTCGACCGTGGCGCTTGCCCATGTCGCCTTCCCTCCATTGTGGGAGTCCATTCGAAGTCCTTCTACAAAAAAAAAAAATCATTCAAATCACCCCGTAGGACATCAACATTTCGAAATATTTCCAACCGTGGGATCGCAGCCCTGTCGACGGCCACATCCTGTCGAACGTTGTCGCTCGTCATAGAAAACTCCGCGTTGAGTTTTCTCAACAACACAGGTGGGACCAGACCCCAGGGGTCTAGTCCCACCTACAACGTTGAGTTTTCTCAACGCTGAGCTTTCTATCATGTGTGGCATGGTGGGACGGAGCTCTGCCGTTGATGTATTGCAAATCTAACGGTACCAAAATACAGGAGAATAACCTATTAGATTTAGTCATTTTGTAAAAAAACAATTTGATGTGAAATCCGTTTTGTAGTATGTGTTGCCCCTTTTGGTTTGGGTGGGAAGCCAATTTCCGTTGAGAAAACTACCCTACTGAGGGTAGGGTACATTTCTCAACTTCAGTGCCTTTCCTTTTTTTGTTTTTGTAGACCTCATTGCATCCTGGAACGGAGGAACTCTGACAGCTGTGTTTGGCTGTCTGGCATCAAACTGGTTTCCTTCTTTGGGCAATGAATGCATTTGGCCATCCACGTCGTCCCTGTCCATTTTACAAATGGTGACCTCCTGTCCCCTCACCACGGGAGATATCCTTTTTTCCCGGAGACGTTCACTCCGACTGTTACAGACATGTTTCATTTCTCCCAGTTACGTTATAAAAAATAAGGACAAAAACTGTTTCTAGCGTTTTTTTCAGTTTTTTTATTTGTTGTTTCGAATTTATTAATGTCCACATAGCGTCACACCGTTGAGTTTTCTAAACTCAACAACCATAGGTAGGACCAGTTTAGCTTGGGACCTCACAATTCCACCCGTCCCATATGGAGATTTACATTGAATTTTGATTTTTTTTTTTTTTTTTTTTTTTTTTTTCACAAAACAAGGTAAAGGGAGGCCAGGGACCTCACAATTCCACCCGGAGTTATCCTGGCAGCATCAGCCAGTTTAGCTTTCGAGCATTTGCTCGAGACGATCCAGGCCTGGTGATATCTAGGAACAGAGAAGGCCTTACACAGGCTGCTGTCCTGAAAACCTGACCTTACCACAACAGACATCACAGACCAACAAAGCCAAACAAGCCAAAAGAAAGAACAGCCACAAACCCCAAACAAAGTTTAAACCACCTACTACTAAACCTATCCTGCCACGCCAACAACTCCAGTTGCCTAGCCCGACAAAACAATAGACAGCTTAAAACAATAAAGCGCCACAGGCCCAAAACCTCAAAAAGAACTATCATTACCTGACCTAACTAACCATCCCATTCCTAAACTGCCTAAACCGACAGTATGGTCCACAGGACCGAAAGAGCCCGACTGTCGCTCCCTCCTCCATCGTACCAACTGCCTTCCTCCTGTGGAACCAGGTTCGGAATGCCTAACTCGGCAATACAAGCCCTACGACTGCCAACAACCCCTAAAAAAAAAACCTCCTCGGCAGAACAACCTCTCAATTCGACCAGAACCAATCGACAAAAAATAATTTCCCACCTTCCAACCTGGCTAATTTGCCTCTCAACCCCCAAGTTTCTCCAAACCAACACGAAGATCTCTTTCCTCCTTTCCTTTTCCAGTCCGCCAAAATAAGGCGACGCAGAGAGGATTTACACAGCGACCGAATCTCCTTGTTCGTCATTTCCTTATCCTTGAAGATACGTAGGTTCCTTTCCTTCCAAATCACCTCACAGCCCACCGCCCTTGCCACCCGGGTTATGTAGCCCTAGCCACTGTGTAGATCCAACCTATCTGGAATTCCTCCCAGCAAGACCCAATCGCGGTCCCATACCAATGCATTTTCCGAAATATCAACCCAAAAAGAACTCCGCCAAGTCCAAATTCGATTCGACGCAGGGCAGTCGAACCAGAGGTGAGGGTTGGATTCGAAGGCCCAATTGCATCTCTTACAGGTAAGGCCAATCATTAGCCCCCTTTGTGTCAAATTGACCGCTGACGGAGTAGCCAACAAGGACAACAGCCAAAGATTGACTGCAAGCCGCGGACTGGGGGCATGTGCTAGCTGTTGCCAGCACTTAAGAATAGCCTTCGATATTCTTGTCTTCTCACAGTCCATTACCTGGCTCCATCTGGTAACCGGAACCTCAATAGGAGGCCGGGTAGAGTTATTGGCTAGGAGTTCTTGCCCAAATTGAATAGTATAATCAATAAGAGGCAAGTCAGAACCCTCCTTACCCTCACCTTTCCAACCACATATGCGAGGGTCCAATTTGATCAGGGAGAGTGACTTCCCATTGGCAAAAACTTTACAGGCCCAATTCCCATCCTCGTCACAAGATTCCCAGACTCTTACTTGAGATAACCCAGCCCCCAACGGGGGGTGGGTATGCTCTTCTAGTCGGACTAAACCACACGGAACCTCGGGACATAGGCCTTCCCAGCATTCAAACTCTCTCTTGCCTCCAGGATCGTAACCGGTCAGTTTCCATAAAAGCGGGACAGACGGAACTTCGGAAGAAATATACCAAGTCCCTGGGGGATCCACCCCTTCCGGCTTCAGAATGTCAATCCATTAAGCTGGGATAGCATTAATAATCGCAACCAACCGTTCTTCCACATACCAAACAGCCCGCAAAAAATCTCTCAATACACCAAGGGAGATCCAATGACCTTCCAAGAGTAACCAAATATCTCCAATTCTCAAAACTCCTCTCTCTATCTAGCTTTTCCCAAAGCTGTTTCGGGAGGAATCTGCAGAGAAACACGTACCATCCTCCTGCCTGATTGCAGGATTGTCAAAGATTGGTTGTAGCAAAACTTCAACTTTCGTGGTAGGGTTCAACCAGGCATTTGGCCTTAATTGCTTCCAAGCATACAAAACAGCACTCCAAAACTCGGATTTCGCCCGTCTGTTCTGGTACGAGCTCAGTAACAGACAGGTCCAAACATCAGAGGGGCGTTTGAGAGCCCATTCAGCCGCTAAAATTTTCTCAGCTAACGCAATCCAGTGAGAATCTTCACTAGAATTTATGGACTTAATAATCCATCTGACCAACATAGCAATGTTTTTTTTTTAGGATCAACTAACCCCAGGCCACCCTCCTCTTGAGAAAAACAGAACAAATACCAGGCCACTTTCGACATAATCCTTCGTCGTCGGATGCAAACGGCTTCCAAATGAAGCGACCCGCCCTTCTTTTAATTAAGGAACAGAGATGCTTGCTAATCGGTCGAACTGCAGAGACGAACCAAAGCAGAGATAGTAACCCACAGTTGATGACCAAAATTCTCCCATATAGAAATAAGTGAGTCGCTTTTCACCACGTAGCTATTCGCTGTAAGGACCGTTGCAGGAGGATGCCCTCTTGGTCAACGTTACAGGAGAGCAGAGAAACTTGAACACCCAAAAAGCGTTCAGATTCCTCCGCGGCGATACGCTTCATGCCGCAATTAACAGCAGGAGTATAACTGGAGGGGAGGAAGAACACTGATTTTGCCCAGTTCACCGAAGCTTCGGAGAGCTCAGAGTACTCATCTAAACAGAGTTTAAGTGCATTCATCAATTGTACAGAGTTCTCTAATATAGCAAAGAGGTCATCTGCAAGTGCCTTTACTTTGAACTGGGAACTGCCAGCCCTAAGGCCGACTATCTGCTGGTTAGACGGGATATTACAAAGCAGGTTCTCCATTTGAACTACAAATAAGAGGGGGGCCAAGGGACAACCCTATCTCAAAGAACGAGAAAGGGAAAAGGGAACCGAGAGGTTACCATTCACCATAACCGAGGCAGTTGACAACGAGTAAAGGGCCACTACCCAATTACACAAATTTTCTCCAAATCCCAGATGCCGCAGAGTTGTCAGAACATAGGTCCAATTTACACGATCATAAGTTTTTTTGAGATCAAGCATCAATATGGATAGATTAGAATTAGCGTTTTGCACCACTTCCAAGGCCTCAATGGTCGTGATGATGTTATTGAAGATTGACCGACCTTGGATAAAAGCCGCTTGGTCACTGGAGATAAAAGAGGGGAGGTATTTCCCTAACCGCTTAGCCAATACTTTTGCCAGGAGTTTATAAGACATATTGAGGACCGAAATCGGTCTCCAATTCCTAATCTCAGATCTATCATCTTTTTTATGCAATAGGGAAATCACTTCATTCCTTATTGATTTCGATAAATTTTCGTCCACTAACACTTGGTTATAAATCTCTATTAGTTGGTCCTGAATCAAGTCTCAAATAACCAGGTACACTTCCACTGGAAGACCATCGTCACCAGGGGTCTTACCTTTGGCCATTGACTTCAGTGTTTCCCCAGCCTCCTCAGTTGTAATCGGACGATCCATATCAAGCCTTCCTTGAGATGACAATCTAACGGAGTACTGGTCCCAGTGAGCAGAACCTTTGGAAAGATCCTCGGTAATGTCTTCCCCAGGTCTCCTTGTAGTGAGGATGTCCTCGTAGTAGGTGGCGGCGTATACACATAACTGGACCTGTTCGCGAGCCACTAGCCGATCCTGATCAAAGGGATGTTGTAGTTCGGTGATCGACTGAGTAAGGCGTTTAGGGAAAAGTTTTTGAAACGTTTCCCGAGTCATTCGATCGTACACCACAATACCTTTCACCCTCAGACGTTTCACCCAAGCCTCAAACTCCTCGATCTGGAGATCATCCCATTAAGCGAGGAGTTTCCTCCTAATGGGACCCCAGACCAGGTTCGAACTCGGGTGATCTCTCATACGAGATTTCACATATTCGATTTTACGCACCAGAGCCTGTTCTTTATCTCTTCGACTTGCAGCCAAGATACGCGAAAATATACTCAAGTGGCGTGAACACACACAAACTCTGAGTCCAGCGTCCCAATGCTCCTCTTTGGATTGGAAGGAGTTTTCATTGTTTTTCCAATCCGTCCAGAACCGTCGCATCCAGTCTACTACCCCTGGATCCTTCAAGATTTGAGTATTAACACGATAATATCATGGGCCTCTTTCCAACTTTTGCATATTTAAGGAGGCTACGACGGATTTATGATCGGAAATTGGATTATGAGTTTCATTGATTTGTGTCGTGGCATTCCAAGCGGCTGACGAAAACAGAAAGAAATCTAATCATCTATTAATCGTGTCGACCTCCTCTCTAGCATTGGAGAACCAAGTGTAACCGGGTTTTGCAGGGTGTAACAGCCGATAGGGTTCAATCAGATCTATCTCTGACATTAGATCCGTAAGGGATGAGACATCCCGGCCCCCACGGATTCCACCTTGTTTTTCTAGCGACGTGTTTCAATCTCCAGCAAGAATTACATGATCGCTCTCAGGGATAAACAAGGGTAGATCCTTGAAGAAATTAATACGGTCAGACAAGTGTCGGAGCATAAACCGAGGCAATAACCCATACTTGATGTCTCACCCAAAGCTTACTAACCCATGCCCATTTACCCCATAAATAAGCACGGAAATCAATAATTTTCATAGACAAATCCCTGTGAATTAATATGGCAACACCGCCTCTCGAACCCATAGCTGGCGACCAAATCTGTGGGTCGTCCCACCATGCACCCAACTCAACAATCTTTTCCTCAGAGAGTTTGTTTTCCTTTATGCAAAGAATATCAATTTTATTGGAGTGCATCCAACTTTTCATACGACCTTTTGAAAATTTGAGATACCGGGGCCATTACCCATTGCCCGACTTAGGCTAAGAAATATGGGGCGACTATGGAGATTTACATAGAATTTTAAAAACTTGAGATACCGGAGTCATTACCCATTGCCCGGCTTAGGCTAAGAAAAATTGGAGCTACGTAGGAAATTACTACGACAAACTTCAGCATTGGATAAAATTCAGAAAACAACTCAGGAGCCCCCCATCAATCCTCTTTTACCTCACTCCTGCAAGACTTACTGCAACAGAGCCACCATCTCCGTTGTTGGTGTACCCTATTTCCATCCTACCAGCTAGTCCCTACACTAGTAGGATGCTTGATATCCCACCATCTATTTCTCGCACTCACCTAAAAGACTCAAACACCCCCAATCCGTCCCCTATGCCCCACTCTGACAAGACTTACTGCAGCAGAGTCACCATCTCCGCTGCTGCTGTACCCTATTCCCGTCCTACCAGCTAGCTCCCTTACTAGTAGGACGCATAATATCCCACCTTCTCCTTCTCCAACTCACCTCGGAAAATGTATGAGCAGTACGAAAACATGGGAATAGACCTCATACCCCCACATCCTGCTGGGTTACAGGGCAACACAACTCACCCCAGCTCCGACCGGCGTCGTCCCAGCAGCAACCCTTAGTTGTCCCATGGGATGCCCACCCCAAATCATCCCCAGATCTCTCTACCAGGCCTCACGCTTCTGCATCAGCAGGTCACAGGGCAACACCCCAGCACCGGCCAGCGTCGTTCTGGTGTCGAACAGTCGCAGGTCACTGAGTATAACATCATCGAAGCCACCTAAGAAGAGTTGCTAGGAATCCCCAGAGTTCAAAAACATTCTTAAGACCACCAATCAGGCCCCTTTTTAATTTTTTGATGAAACCAATAAAAGCAGACTTCAACTACTCGTCTTTCTTCGACGAGCCGACCTCCTCCACCACATAATTCGAAGAAAAAAAATAGAAGTAGTCCGCTAGAAAACTTTTGAGTGAATTTTACGAGCCATCGACAATCAACGGAACCAACACGTGCACGTGCGGCAATACCATTGTGATGCACATGCGACAATACCAATGTGATGCACGTGCGACAATACCAATGTGATGCAAGTGCGGCTATACCAATGCGATGCACGTGCGGAGGGCACGTTGTCGGAGGGCGCGGTGTCCCGGCCCTCCGTTGTGTACCAGGTCCTCACTCAATACTAGTCCCATGTCCTGGTTTATTGTTCCCTAGGCTCATCTCGTGCTGTAAATTTGGTTCCAGGACTGTTCTCGGCGCGGACCGATCCCGGAGGCGTAGCCCTCAACAAAAAAGGGTGCGTCACAGGGCTTTCCATTGGTCCACGCAGACTCGGCGCCCTGCTGTACAGCAGAGCACAATCGGCCTGTGACCGTGGTAGCCGCCGGGTTCGCCCTGGGACGTGGAGGTGAAAAGACCGGCGCTGCCCTTTCTACTGCGGGCCGAGTTCCTTCTAACCAGGTTATGGGATAGGTGCATGGGGCAAGTCGCTATCAAAAAGAAAAGACTATATGAGAGAGGCAAAAGAAAGCGAAATGTGTGGGGGCGGAAAGGAAAACGAAGTGTCTGAACTCTACTCAGATCGTGACCTTGGTCTTTGCTTTAATTTGGGTTAATCCAACGATATCGGGCCACTTTACCATTGAGTTTTTTTTCATTTCTTTATAATTATTGCAATTTTTATATTATCATTGAAATTATTGTCATTCACACTCTAAATAAATCCTCCCTACTATCGTTTCACGGGAAGGTCGAGCGATTCGAATTTTGCATGCGGCTGTAGTCTGTGGCCCAGACTGATTTGGTCTGCCGCTCGCGTACCGCTGGTTGGGAGGCCTGCTTGAACGCTGTGCGGTGAAACCCCAAAAGAGGGGCGACCCTCGGCCGCATCGGCAGGAGCCTTATCACCCCCGTGAAAGAGGGTCATAAGCCCCCTCCTTACCATCGGACACGGGTACCCGATGGAGGTAGGCCGGCGATTTGTTTTGAGGAGGATAAGTGCGTTGTCTGTATTTCGTTATGGGACCACCACCTCAGAATAGTAGTCGCCTCTCAGTGAGACGAAGCGACAGGGACCGATAGCAAAAGGCCTGTGGATATTGCGGACATAAGTTCTTTTCTTCTTGTCTTTTCTTGGGTTTTCATTTTTTTTATAAAGTCCCAAGTTTTAAAATTATTTTGTTGCCTTTGAATTTTTACTGAGCCGTGAAGCCTTTCGTTTAGAGCACACTGGGGTTGCACTCGCCTGTAGCTTTATAACACGAAGGTTGTCCCTACTGCGCAGAAGCCTTGATTCCTGGCACCCGGGATTCAGCCTAGCTAGGTGCTGCGAGCAGGGATAGTGCAGACTGAGCATTGGCATGGACCGTTGAGAAAGAGTGGCTATGGCACTACACGACCATAGGCCGGACTGTTGGCGGCACACAGTGCGCTAGGTTCCAATGTCGGATGAAGGCCCTCAGATCACTACGGTCCTAAACTATGACGGGGGAGAGGTAGTCCGACTGAAGGTCTACATAGAAGGGGGGATAGAGGAGGAGATGCGAGGTGACCAGAGGCTGCAGGCTGCCATTTCCGAAGCGCGCGACAGGGCGGAGCGGAGGTGCAGGCGAGACGGGGTGACCGTGGGCTTGAGGGTGTCGGTCATCTATCACGAGACCGAGTCATCAACTGGGACCGAGACAAGGGAGGAACAGCACAACGAGAGAGACTCAGGTGGGGAAAGCGAAATGAGTGAGGCAGACCGAGAGACGGATCTCAGGTCCTGGAACAGACCTGGTAAGATCCAGAAGCATCATCGAGCCGCAAACCGGGTAGAGGAGGGACCCGAGGCCAGCTCGCGATTGCAGACAACCCATAGGCCGCGGGACGGGCGGAAAACAGAATAAGGGGAAGAGACACGTGTGAGGGGGAGAGCGTCATAACGTGATGTGGCACGTCCCGGAGAAGAAAAGGAGGTCAACGTATGCGGGCGAGACACGAGGAGGAAAGCCCGAGTCTGAGAGCGGGCTGCTGACGTCAACTGTTACCTCAGTGTTCCCGCCCGTGAGTGAAAAGGAAGGTCAATTTTAGCAAGGACACACAAGTCAGTGAATGAGAGAGACTAGATCATCGAATAACATGTGTTAACAAAGGGGTGCTAGGCAGTTACGGGAGGGTGGCTGCAGGGAGAGATTGCATGGCGTAGCCCTGCGAGCAAAGAGCAGGTCAGTGCATCGATTGGCGGATGGGTAGGGAGTGTGCTCATTCAAGGCGATTGGAGCTGGTCATGTTGACGCGACGAGGTAAGGTCAAGGTTACGACATGAAGCAAGTGTGTGTGTGACGCGCCTCAACCAAGATCTGACGCGCGAGACGGAACTCGGGAGAAGTGCTTGTACGGAGCGAATCAGTCTGAGCGAGAGGAGAGACCCTTGCGGGGAGTGAGGGACAATGGGTCATCTTCAATGCTAAGCGCGTGATCAATCGTGATAATGAGCTTGCCTTGGAGTGGCAGTTAGATCAAGAGAGTGAAAAGCAGCCACAACCATGAGTGTGAGAGTTGCTTCTGGGGAGGGGCCCCTTTCGACATGTGTCGTCTTGAGAGGGTCTGACACTTGCTGTTTTTGGCCAAGAACGGGGGAAGGCGAGATACGTGTATGACACTTATATGATGTTGGATGATGGAGTTGCTAACTTCACCCTTCTTACCTCTCACTTGCTTGGGCCGCGAAGTAGTTAACTGGAGCTGAGTTCTTGTGACAAGTAAAAGAGCGTTCTGAAGGATGATACGGACAATTCCTCCGTTCGACCCCTCACTCAAGTTGTTGCTTCTAATTGTATAACTGATGCCAAACATCCATGCATTCAGGTTTCGGTAGCCGGACGACGTTGTGAGGCTAGGCGGTGCTGAGCCAGTGTGTTTCACGTCTCCAGTTTTTCCAATGATCACTCTTCAAACGCTAACGATGTTCGGGACCACACGACGAAAACTTTGGTAAACTGGATTTTTCTTGTCGTAAGCGTCCTTGCAAAGTTGCTGTTTTCCCCCGTTCTCTTGTGCCCAGTTTATAATGTGGTTGACAATTATGTGAACTGACAGACGTGACGAAAGAAAAAAAGAGGGAGGAAAAGGACGAAGAGGAGATCCATAGGGGACAGAGTCATTTACGTTTTAATTGACGTCACTGGACGACTGTGGTAGTTTTATGGTCCATAAGGGTTCGACTTTGTGAGTCGGGGTCGCTAATTGAAGTGAGCTTTGCAAGTGTAGCAAGGACGGATTCTTAACAATAGGCAGACAGGAAGTGGGCGTATCGAGTGAGAAGTGATTTTGAAAGACGTTATCTCCTCCGCATGGATTATTTTTCCCGGAAACTTGAGCTATTAGTCGAACTAGCATTGAGTGAACAATGAGGGTCTGTTCGCAGCGAGGGGGTAAGTCTGGGGGATTATGATCATATCTCGGTTTTAATGGGCGAACTGTGTATCTTCCGCTGTGTGGTTCAAGTTAAAGATCGGCTCAGTATCCTGAGTATCCCCCCCCCTTTTTTTGTTCTCCTATGGGATATTTAGCTAATGAGTAACTTTAAAAGAGAGATGGCGAGGAAATTTAGTCGCTGTCTTGCAGGGTAGATGAGTCTAGATTCGACGGGAGAGCCGAAAGTATTCGAAGTGGCCTGGAGATGTCTGTGGAGTCTCTGTGGGTTCAGTGCCCTACAGTGGGACATGCGTGTGTGCGTAATTAGACCCTCATAGACCATCATTCTCACCTGCAGCATGACGGCGTGTGAGTTCGCGACTTCTTGATTTACCTAGTCGACTCTCTGAACAAGCACTTAAAACGATTCTGAAAACAAGTACTTGAAAAGACTCTCGGGACAGTACCTGAAACGACTCTCAAAAATAGTACTTGACATGACCCTCAGTGCAGTACTCGGAGCAGTACTCAGAAACAGTACCCAAACAATACTCGATCAATACTCGGACACTACTCAAAACAATAATTTGAGCGGTATCTAGTATTCAGGGCGGTGTACAGAAAAACACTTGGAATTGTATCGAGTACTCAAGACAGTACTTAAAGTAATATTCAGAGTCGTACTTAGTGTCCAAAGCAGCGTTCGAACTCTAACAACGCCCAGGCAGATCCTGGGTTTTGCCAGCTCTGCAGTGATTGCTACTCATTCAGTGGACAACACTCAGTGCCATTTCCAGCAAGCAGTGCTCAGTACTTAGTGCCATTTTCAGTAAGTAGTGCCCAGCTGTGGTTTGTGCTCAGTGTCATTTATCAAGTGAACAGTGCTCAAATGTTGTAGCCATTTGAAAGGAATTTTGAGCTTATCGAGTGAACGGGGATTCGTGTCTCCGTCAGGTGAGTTGTCGACAGCGACCTATTCTTTCAAAGGCTGTCAAATGAACAGTGTACCGTGGTACTATCGGGTGATCAATGACCAATCCACTCATAATTTGTACTCTATCAGTATCCAATCGGAGCTCTCGTGTGTCAGACATCAGAACAACAAGTTGACTAGCAATTATTTTTCTCTAATCAGCGACCAATCAGTTTTCAGAATAACAACCAGCCAGTAGTTGGAAACAACCCTTCGGAGCGGTAATCTCAGTAGTGACAGTCAATTGGTAGCCAAGCAGCGAGCGAACGATAATAGAGAATAGCATCCAGGGAACGGCAACCGGAGAACCGCAACTAGGAACATCAACAAGAAATGGCAATCTGAAGCAACTATTCGAAACGGCAATCTACCTAATAGCCTTTCCACACCTAGATCATCCAAGAGTCACCCGTCTCGAGTTGGGTGAACTGATGTAGCGAGAGATCGACGAGAATATGGACAGCAGCAACACAGTTAGAATCTCCTGCTCGCTGTATCAGAGCACTGCAGAGACCTGGAGGGAGAGTGCAGTTGAGGAATACAATCTGCAGACTACTATGATGATGGAACATGCACTGTCCCTCGTGAGGAATCATACAAAAATCGAGTATACATACTACTTGCATGATAAGAACGGCAGACTATGTGTCACCATAACTTTTGTGGGTACTATTGAGGAAGCAAGGAGGACTGTTGACAATCATCAGTGAGCGTTTTGGCACGAGTTGGCTTGATATGATCGGTTTGGCAAGGAGGTACATCTCTCCAGCAGTAATCACCGAGTATCCTACCTTAGACGAGGAGTCTTTTCAGTGGACGGCCTGCCTACGTTGTGGAAGGAGTTTTGCTCCATGATTAACTTTCGTGTCATGTATCTCGGATGGTCATGCTCAGAGCTTGCTGGCTTCAGGTGGCTCTTTGTCATGAGGCCTCAATCTCAGATTGTACGTAGGCGTGGGTCACAGCACCTGAGATGAACAGTGAGAACAGACAATGAGAGAGACTGACTAGATGAATGAGTGAGTACTCTTGAGAAGTGCTGACCATGCTTGTTTATGTGTACTTTCTGCGATTATTATGAGTTCTCATTCTACCCTCATTCACTAGAACCTGTCATTGCTCGAGTCAGTCGGTCGTGCTTCTTGCATTAATCTTGCCTGATGATTGTTTTCGCGAATGATTCTGTTACAGTTCTCAAAATCAGATTGACATAATTTTATGCATGCATAGCACCCCCTTAATTTTATGGTTGTTATTTGCATAATTCTTTGTTGTTCCGAATCAAAATAAAAGATTCCCTAGAACGGGGACCGGCGAAGACCGCAATTGAATGGTCTCGCTCAAAGCCGGACGCACACAACAGGAAGGGATCTGCATTATTTAATTTATTTTATTTATTGCAGTTGCATCAAAATCCTGCGTGACAGCCTGTTGGCTTTCCGGTCGTCCGAAGTGGCTCGACTGGAAAAAGTGCGACAACGTGCAGAGATAGAGAGAGAGAGAGACAGAGAGAGAGAGAGAGAGAGA
>BFEA01000739.1:595639-606649 GCA_003427395.1 Chara braunii | reverse complement strand
CAGCACTTCTGTCTGCCAGGTCAGCACCAAGGTCCAGTCAGCATCATCGAGGGAATACACGTCAGGAGCAGTACCAACGTGCCACGTAAGCCAGGTAGCGGAACATGACACTGCCACGTCAGCCTGCTATCTCACCGAATGGTGAGTCAGCAATGCCACATCATCAATCTGCTATCATCCACCGGCCACGTCATCGTTATAATACCACGTCAATGCCGCGTCAATGCCATGTCAGCATTGGACATGCGTACCAAAGTCACGTCAATGCCACGTCAATAATCTGACGTGCGCTGTCTTCGCCACGTCAGCCTCTTCAATGTAGATGCCACCACTTGTCGTTGTCGTCCCTGTCACAGGTCGGAAGATCTGCTCTGATACCAAATTGCAATGAGCCCAGACGTGATGATACTCGTCAACATTACCAGTCCCTATGATTATCGATCTGCTGATGAAATGACAAACAATCGTAATATGTGTGATGATAGAATGAGGTGAGAATCATACACAGACGAAGGAGGAGAGAGGGAGAATAGACAAAGGAGAGAGAAGAAGACAACAGCCCACTTCTACTTCGGGTTCCTCCTCCTCCTTGCCACCTCATCAATCAATAGACTGAATACAATGTCTGAAGTTCTTCCTCAAGGTGCCACRTGGCACGTCAATCTGTCTACATCAGCAAATGGAGAGTATCGTCATCAACCAGGTACGTATCCTCGATAACCACAGTCTTGATCTCCTTCCGAAGTGACGAAGAATCAGAACAGCCTCATCAACCTCGCAGCCAGCCACGTCATTAATCATATACAGGTGGCAGCGGCCACATCAGCAACGGCGCGTGGCAGCTGCCATGTCAGCATGCCCAGAAGACCATCGCCAGCCAGCAGCGCCTTGCTGTCCTCCTCTGCCAGCATATAGCCGGCGTCAAGCCAATGTCGCAATGTCGCAGCATAGCAACARCRTCAAGTCCACGCGTGAAGTCAGCATTCACGCAAGACTGAATGTTCTCCAGCCAGGAAGTCAACTCTTAAATARCGTGGATGCGGGGTCTGGACCCCGGGTACTGAGGTCCTGCACCGTCCAGATCTCGATATGAATGAGGGCCCAGATCGGCCAGAAACTGTATTTCTCCCGCCCTGAAAGCTGTCTGGGTACCTGCACACAACAAGTGAATGTATCCGTCCATAGGCCTGGATACGGTACCTTTGACTCTACAGTTGTCTTTGACTGTTGAATTTCCCTTGTGCTGCGTTTGGTCACACAGCCTCCTCGACAAACTCAGGCTGGGCATGTCTCGGTCACATAGCCCAGCACAGACAACTGAGTCTGTGTCTTACCGGGGCCAAAGTTCTGAGCCCCGGTCTGCTGTTGCACAGGGTTACTGCACCTGGGGCTAAGTTCTGAGCCCCGGGCTACTTCTGAACAGGGTTACTACATTCCTGCGACTCATTTTCGAGTTCCACCGCAGAAATAATTAAGACTTTAACCCTCGTTCATAAGCAGCAACGATGTCAGGAGCAGTCTCAAGAAGTACCTTCTTGTTGAACCATCGGTCCTCTGGTGGTTGTTGAGATTTAAAGCGTACCTTAAACTGCTTCTGAGGACGTCTGCGCGCTCCTGTAGAAAAGAACCCGTGTTCTATGATTTTCTCAACTTCATACCTTCCGTCAATTGATGGTGGAATCATAGAGGGTCTGTTAGGAAAGTCATTTCCTTCTACATAAGGCAATAGTTTGGACGCATGAAAGACAGGATAAGTCTTGAGATGAGTGGGAATATCAATGCGATAAGATGGTCCCTCAGCATCCCCAATGACTTTGAGAACTTCCCAATGTCCAAAATAGACAGGCAGAAGTTTCTGAGACACATCTTCTAGCGAGAACTCTTTAGACTTGACCCAAACTAAATCACCTACCTTGAATGTCGAGGGTCGGCGATGCTTATTAGCTTGCTCTATCATTTGTTCTTGGGTTTTCTTTAGGTTCTCTTTCACTTTCTTAATCTCTTCTTGAAACAATACTGCATATTCACGAGTCCCTGGTGGTAACCTGAGAAATTGGTCCCGTGTCAATACATCAATTGGACGTCTAGGTTTCCACCCCTTGTGCAGTGCATTAGGTGTACGTCCAGTTGCWGTATGAACACTGCTATTATATGCACYGGCTATTTTRGGTAAGTTCTCGTCCCAATSGATCTGATCGGGTCTTACRTACATACGCAAGAGTTGTTGGCACAAGMGGTTCATYTGCTCACTTTGCCCATTCGTTTCAGGGTGTCGCCCTGACGACATGGTCAAACGAGTACCGTATGCCTCCATCAGCTTTTGCCATGGCATACTTGTGAATCTCGTATCTCTATCAGATACAATAGATAAGGGAAACCCATATTCARTMACCCATCGCATCTGAAATTTCTGAATCACAAGTYCAGTCYRTGCTTCASCAGGTAARGGAACAAACATAGCATACTTAGRGAAACGGTCAACAATAACCATCACTTGACTATTGCCATTGCAGCTCTTTGTGAGACTCATGAAATCTATTGAGATAGACTCACCTGGTTCACTTGGAATCGGCAATGGTCTCAGTAGACCAAGAGGGTTCTCGTGTGAAGGTTTGTTTCTCTGGCACACCAGACAGGTACGAACGTAGGTTACTACATCTTCCTTTAGTCCTTTCCACTCGAAGCGTTCTCTGACCTCAGCGTAAGTTTTCTTGAACCCAAAATGCCACTCAAAGTTGTGACATTCTCCAATCACCAGACTTTTAATCTCTTCTTTGTGAGGGATAAAGAGTCTCTGCTCAGTTTGGTCAATCAAAAAAAGCAAACCATCGGTTATTTTGTAGTTGGGAAGTAGAGATGGGTCTTTCACAATAGTGTCAAGGATAGGCTTCCAGATAGGATCACTACCATACCCTTGGCGGATCTTATCTTTCAAATCACTCCCAACATCCAAATAAGAGACAATAGCACCAAAGAAGTCACTTCTTCTGGATAATGCATCTGCAACCACATTAGATTTTCCTTTGATTGTTTTTAGTTCAAAGTCAAAGGTATCAATGACAGCAGACCATCGTACCAGCTTGTCGGAGAGCTTCGGTTGTGTTTTTATCCACTGTAAAGTAGAGTGGTCTGAGTACACAGTGAAGTGCCTCCCTAACAAGTAATGCCTCCAGGTCTTTAGTGCACAGACTAAGGCATACAATTCCCTTTCATATGTGGAGTTGGCAACTTTTTCAGTGGGCAATCGGACAGACATAAATTCAACTGGTTTGTAACCTTTGCCATCGTCTTGTTGAAGGACTGCGCCAATTCCGTACTGACTTGCATCAGTTGTAACAATAAAGGGAAGAAATGGGTCAACAATTTTCAGAATAGGATAGTGGGTCAATGCATACTTTAATTTCTTAAACGCAGACTCACAGTCCTTATCCCACAACCAGATAGTTCCTTTTTTTAGCAATTTCCTCATTGGTGTGGCGATCAGTGAGAAGTTAGGAACTTCTTATAGTAGCTTGCCAAACCAAAAAAAGAGCGTAATTCGGTAATAGACTTAGGTTGTGGCCAATCTCTAATTGCTGATATCTTCTTTTCCTCAGGCTTTAGACCATCTTCGTTCACTATATGCCCTAGGTATAGGACTTCCGACTTAGCGAACTCATATTTCTTCGGGTTCAGTTTGAAGTTACCTTCTCGTAACTTCCCTAATACAAGACGTAGGTGTTTCTCATGATCTTCTAGTGTTTTACTATACACTAGAATATCATCAAGATATACAATGACGAACTGATCCAACCATTGACGGAAAAGTTCATTCATGGACCTTTGGAAGGTCGTTGGGGCGTTCGTCAGTCCGAAGGGCATAACCACGAACTCGTAGTAACCATACCTTGTTCGGAAAGCAGTCTTGTGTTGATCTGGGGGATCCACCTCGATCTGGTGGTATCCAGACTTTAGATCAATCTTGCTAAAGTACTTACAGCCCTGCAACTGGTCCAACAAGTCGTCAATACGTGATAAGGGTTCGACATTTTTGACAGTGACGGAGTTCAGCCCTCTATAGTCGATACAAAGACGTAGCTCACCTTCCTTTTTAGGCATAAACAAGACAAGAGCGCCATAAGGAGAAGAGCTAGGGTGAATCCATCCTTTCTCAGTTAAGTCCTGGAGTTGTTTCTTCAGTTCCTCAAGTTCCCTAGGAGACATTCTATAGATAGGGCCCTTGGGAGTCTTACTGCTAGGAATGATCTCAATAGTATGCTTTATAGCACGCTTAGTCGTTCGTGTTGGTTCGATTAACAGATCTTTATACTCGTCTAAGAGTTTTTCAATCGAGGGTGGATAAGAAGTAGAGGACTCGCCAACTTGCTTCACTAGGACCATTATTACTTCATGTTCCAGCTTCTTCTTGGAAACCATCGAACGAAAGACTGGGTAACTCATGCAACAAAAAGACAAACTTGAGTCAGAGCCAGACTTATGATACAATTTGATGGCTTTCAATTCTGATTGTGCGTCTCGCAATTGCACAACCTTATCTTTGAACTTGATGTCTGGGTTGGCTTCCTCGTGCCAATCCATACCCAGAATCATGTCAAACGGTAAGTTCTTCTCAACAAGAAAAGAAATTTCATGCATAATCTTCTTTCCGTCCCTCGTACGGAAGCGACACTTCACACGGTCAACATATTGTGAGACAATGATCGTGCTTTTGTCCGCTAGGATAGACGTGATAGGTTGAGACAAGTTCTTTACCTTCATTCCGAGATGCAATTTGCGGATTGCTTTCTCGGATATGTAGGATCGCGTAGATCCTGAGTCTAGTAGTGCACCCGCGCGTGAATGTGCAATTTCTACATCCGCGAGTAATAATTCACCCTTAGACTTTGCTTTCTGAGCCCACGAGCTTCGTAGTGCCAGCAACTCGTTACCAAGCTCGTCAAGAGAGTCATCCAAAAAGACAGTGCATAAGACAGGTTCAGGGTGTTCTGGATGACAGGCCGAAGAAAAACCTTCCTCTGCCTTGCGAGTCGAAAGGTTGGAAGGGATCGTAGGCCCCTTTCCTTGTTCTTGATCCAAACCTTTGGACTCAGTAGGAGCAGATGCTACTCCTATTGGCTGCTCGCTTTTGGGTAACGAATTTGTGGACACCAGGCTATTACATGCCCTGCCAGTCTACACTTCAAACAATGTGCATTGTTCATTCGTTCCTGCCACAATGCCTGAGTGATTCCCATCTTCTCCCAGGGCTTCCCGGTCGCAATTTCGGGATGCTTAGGGAACGAGCGTGGTTTCTTCTTCTTAGTTCCATTTACGTGTGGCCCTCCCTTGTTGACCACAGCAGCAGTGACTTCCCCCTTCCCAGACTCACTGCTGCAGGCCGCCCCCTAAACTTCTAGCGGCAACTTTTCCACGGTTTCGTCATCAAAAAGAACAAGCATATGGTCCTGGCGCTTCTGACGCCAAAGGACCCGTTTGCCCAAATTCGCTCCTCCTCCTCCTCCACCATACTTCACCACAGAAGCATAGGAGTTTTTGACTTGTGAAGTCATTTGCTCTCGTTGGAGAGCCAGATCGCGAAACTGCCTATAGTTATATTTGCCGGATTTCGAATCTGCCTCGAGCTGTCCATGAATAGGCTCGGGCAGAGCACGAGAATAGATATAGGGAACTTGGTTGTCCTGCAGGTTCAACCCAAGAACCTACAACAACCGATCTACCTCCCGTGACAGACTCCACAGAGGTCCAATGACGTTGGCCTATACTTGTGAGCTGGTCAAAGGCCTTATCGGCCGTCGTCTTGTCCAGGAAGCGTTCCTTGATCTTAGCAAGGAACTGCTTCAGGTTCATTGTTCCAGACCAGTCCCCAATGTCCTCGAACCCTGCGGTGTTAACCTCAGCCAGCACCCATTCTTTTGCTTCCCCACCCAAACACGAAGTGGAAAACGCAACCTGAGACTGAGGCTCTATTGGCGTCATCTTGCAATAGGTCTGTATTTCGGCAATCGATAGCAACAAATTTTCGTCCTTTTTGTTGCAAAACGTGAAAGGCATTTTCATTTTCACCTTTTCCCTCTTCTTGGGTTTTTCAGGCTCCGCGGTTTTCTTTCCCTTTGGAGAACTCGGAGGTGGAGAGTTAGGAGGAGTAGGATGAGGAGGAGGAGGAGTAGATGACGGACTCGATCCCCCCCCATTGGACGGTTTCCCCTCTTCAGCCTTTTCTTTTGGAATAACAGACTTCATAGCATCACTCAATAACTTCTTTTCTTTCCTCTCTCCCTGGTCTTCTTTCACCTTACTCTCTTCTGTTACCGGAGTCTTCCCTTTCACAATGTTGGTAACAGTTCTCAATCCAACAGCAATCTCATCTAGCTGATTTTGCTGTCGTTCAATCTTTTCTTCAAGAAAAGAGAGGTAAGTCATAATGTGATAGAAAGTCTGTTTTAGATCACCTTCTTCCTTTACATCTGTTCCAATTACCTGACTAATTTCCTTAGCCTTCTGTTCCCTTCTCTTATCCTGTTCTCTTCTCTTGGCCAACTCTTCTTTCTTTTTTTCTTCAGCAGCCAAAGTCTCACGCAACTGCTGAATGTTGTCATCAATAGTGGCCTCCGTTACTTCTGGTTTTACTTCACCTTTCCTATTCATTTCCATTACAGCTTCTAACTGTTTGATTGCGAACTGGTCCAGTGCCTGACGGCACTGGCCAATCATGTTCGTCACTTCAATTCCGGCTGCAGCAACCTCCGCGCCCGCAACTGCTTGACTCAGATGGTTCTCTACCGTCTGCAAGTCAAACAGGCTGCGGACGTGTTGTTCAGTGTCCGGTCCATACAAACGCAAGTCATTCAACAGTTGAGACCATAATGCTAACAGTTCCTGTTTTCTCTGCTCTGCCTGTCTCCGAGTCTTTGGGTCTGAACTTCCCTAACCCAGAGCCATAGGAAGGAGAAACAGGAGTATCTTAAACCAGCCAAACATTCTGGAAGTCAATTTGGAGAAGATATTCACAATGGGAATTCAAGAAATAAAAGAAATAAAAAGAAACAGATATTTCTTTCCTAACTGCTGTTCTTTTCCCTTGTCTGTGTGATGACGTCCTATATACAGGTTCTACACCAGGCCCGTGATCAGATCCAACACACCAGTAAGTACGCACACCAAAACAGCAATCAACAGGTAAGTATGCCAACAACAAACAGAAACAATTTGTCAGCACACTTTATCACTTTGATCAACAGGTGAGTATGCCAACAAAACAATTCGTCAGCACACTCAATCACTTTGCTGTGTCTTGAGCGGTAGTGCCATGATGCACTCTCCCGGACAGTTGGCACCACAGCTGTATATTCTGTCAGCCGTACCGCCCTAGTCCTCCGAGTGACCTTCCTTACTTAGCAGAGTTCTGTCTGCCACTTGTCATCCCCGGAGTATCAACTCAGAAAGTCTTGCCACGTCAGCACATACTCCGTTCAACCTGTCAATAGTGGGATGACACCTCAACAAGTATGTTTCCTGATCCTCCTCAGCTTCCAGTCTTCGTATGAGACACCGTCGCCGTTTCAGCCAATATTCAATGCCCCGTGAGTCAAGAGTTCAGTGCCACGTCAGCAAACAGACACCACCTTGACAGGTGTGACGTCCTGCGGTCTGCCACGTCAGCAATCAATCCCACTCAAGCCCATGTCAGCATCAATATGGGACCCTGCCGCAAGCAGCAACTCCAAGAGTGCCACCTCAATAGCAACAAGGTCCCGGGACGTGGCACGTCATATGCCACATCAGCTCTGCGATCCAACTGTCATGTCAGCATCGCGATACAGGCTGAAGGTAAGTATCTCCCGTCTCGATCCCTACCGCCACGTCAGCCACTAGGTAGGGTCTTTGCTGCTTCAGCACCCTGCTGTAGTCCACGTCATCATCCCTGGAGAGGTCTTCTCATCAATCTGTGCCACGTCAGATATCCCCGAGGATATAATCTCGCCACATCATCACCGATAATATGTGTGAGCGACACACTTACCTGTGCTCCACCTGGCGCCTATCAATACCGTGTTCAGGAGAATAGCTCTGATACCAAATTGCAATGAACCCAGATCATGAATACGATTATCAACAGTGCAAGTCCAGAATATCTCGTCGCTGATAGTTTCCAATTAAATAGTATCCAGAAAGAAATGAGGTGAGAGAATCATACACAGACGAAGAGGAAGGAGGGAGAAAAGACAAGGGAGAGGAAATTATATTGCCCACTCCTACTTCGGGCTCCTTCCTTGATCACCACCTCATAACCAGTAATCTGAACACCTATCTACAATGTGCCACGTGGCACCCAATCAGTCTCTGATCAGCGCTGCCGTCATGAAGATCCCAGGTACGTAGTCACAACCTCCTCACAGTCCCGATCTCCTCCTGAAGTGACGATGAAACAGCATTGATCTCTCCCTGAAGTGATGATGGAAAAGAACAACAATGCCRGTCAAATAGACCCGGTGTAGTCCTACGTGGCAGCAGCCACGTCAATAGCAACACGTGGCAGCTGCCACGTCAGCAAGCCTTGTAGACAGTAGCCAGCCAGTCAGCGCACCAGCCAGCAGCGCGTTGCCGTAATCTCGCCAATGCCAGCGTTATGCCAGCGTCCACCAGCGTCGCAGCGTCAAGCCTGCGTCGCGACATCAACGCATAGAGGCAGCGTCAACGCAAGACAGAAAGAATGAATGTCAAAGCCAGGGAGTCCTTGCTTATGAAGCGTTGACTCGGGGTCTGGACCCCGGCTGCTGCAGACTCCCGCCGTCCAGATCTTGACACCGAGAAGGGTCTGGATCGATCTGAAACTGTATCCTCTTCGGCCTGGATGCATGTCTTGGTACCTGCGCACAACAAGTGGATGTATCCAACCAAGGGCCTGGCGCGGTACCTTTGACTTGGCAGTTTACTTTGAGTCTTGAATTTCCTGATCCTAGCACTTGGTCCCACAGCCACGTGCAGTTTTCTGAGTTCTGGGCATGTGTTGGTCACACAGCCCAGCGCAGACCAGGTCTGGTCTGTGTGGCCTGGGGCTGAGTTCTGAGCCCCGGGCTACTTCTGAACAGGGTTACTACAGATGAAAAAGTCTGAAAATGACCAGGATGTACAGGATTGCACTGTTCGAGGAAGGGATAGTCTTTGCATTGGCAGGGGTCAAGCAGGGGTACATTCTATAAGGAGCATGGCAACCGGCCTGGCGTCTGGACCGGAATCCAGACGGTCCGGTTGTCTGGGTATGGGTCAGGTGTCTGGATTGGGCCCAATTTTGAAAATTTTTAACATTTTTTTGGGGGAACCTAGGACGTTTTTTGGGTCCTAGGCCACCCCCAAAAAATGCCCCCGTATTTTTTGGCCATTTCAGGACCTACCGGACGCCGCCGGACGCTTCCAACAGCTCCCTCTGCTGTTGTACTACACTGGTAGTTCATCGGATGAGGACGAGTCTGATTCCAAAAATGAAGCACTGGCTGCAAAGCGCCAAAGAACATCAAGCTAGAGAGAGAGAGAGAGAGAGAGAGAGAGAGAGAGAGAGAGAGAAGATTTTGGTCAGATCTGATATCCCGTCTGAGATCTGGTCCTGACCAGATCTCAGATCTGTTCTTAGTACTTCTTACGCAGATCTGAATAACTTAACAGTTTAAATTTTCAATTTTCATATGAATGTGAATTAGAAAGTCTAACTTCAAAGTTCAAAGTTCTGTTTTTTTCTGATTTCCGCACTCTTTTTCTGAAGTGACTTGGGATTGGTCTGTTGAGAACTGGTTTCAAGTGTTGTGTGAGCCTTTGTGAATGTCTGTGACAGTATGAAGCTGTCAAGTTGTGAATACTGAAAGACAGTAAGCTGTGGTTAGTACTGAGTACTACTGCTTATTACTGAGTTTTTTTTTGTTTTTTTTTTTTTCCTCGGTCCGGACATTTTTTGTGTCTGGTAGTCTGGTCCGGACGGTCCGGGTCCGGTCCTGTCCGGATTACCGGACGTCTGGACCAGTCCAGACACATGTCTGGGCCTCGGTCCAGACATGTGGGTCCGGGTCCGCGGTTGCCATGATAAGGAGTAATCAATGCCGGTCGAGTCAATTATTTGAGGAACGCTGGACCCTCTTTCCAGCATTTTCAATACATCTTGTTAAACCACCATTACCTTTCCAAGCTGTAGTCCCATTCGGGAAAATGACCTCATCCGAAAAGTTCGGGGGTCCTGCGTAGGGTGAGCAGGAAAGAAAAAGAAAAGAAAAGATTGGGACCCTGTAGCCCCACGGTGAGATGAAAAAAAAAAACACTAAGAAGTTTGAATCCAGCAACGTTGGATAAGGCCCTCACGGAGGCGGAAGTCACACCAGTGCTTTGCGGAATGTATCTGGCCACTATGTGTGGAATGTGATTGCAGTTGGTTTTTTCTTTTTTTTTTTCTTTCCTCTTCGTTTCCATTCGGTGCCCTGCCAGTGAGGCATGACATATTCCACAGGGGGTGAGTGACTGCCTCACTTACCTCATACTCGCACTAGTACTGCAGACCATGATCACAGCATAAGGGATGTTTTTTTTGTGTGTTCTTGATTTGTTCTTCATCGGACAGACACCTTCAGTGAGGGCACAGTCTCTCTATGGCCTCATAGAATGTATCTGATGGGTATCACGGCATAGGGAAGTTTTCTTTTCTTTCTTCTTTGCAGTAACCCGTGCTCCGTAGCAGTCTGGGCCCTCGAAACGGAACCCAGACGACGCAGGCCAAACTCAGCCTGCGCCGAGCAGTGTGACCACACACTGCCCGTGGGAAAATCAAAAGTCTAAGCCAACTGTCAGGTCAAAGGTACCACACCCAGGCCCTTGGTCGGATACACTCACTTGTTGTGCGCAGGTACCCAGACAGCGTCAAGGCCAGAAGGAATTCGGTTCCAGGTCAATCTGCACCAATATTTGCATTGAGATTTGGATGGCTGAGGGATGCAGCATCCGGGGTCCAGACCCCGCGTCAACGCTACTTAA
>BFEA01000739.1:557871-569157 GCA_003427395.1 Chara braunii | reverse complement strand
TCAATGTAGGGCTCACATTTGTCTGGGAACATGTCCCCGGCCACCGCGAGCATCCTCCTCTGTGCCTCTGCTACCGCATTAGTAAATCCCATAGGCGTGACCTGCATCTGCAACTGTCCTACTGGCGTATGCATAGCCGTGTAGGGCCTATCTCGTGCGTCCAGCGGGAGCTGGTCGTATCCTGAGTACAAATTTACCAAGGAGTAAATATTGCGTCCGGCATGGGATTTGGCAAGGAGATCTGCCTGCGGCAATGATCCCGCATCCCGGATGGTGATTGCATTTAACTTTTGCAGGTCCTGAATCCACGTAAGTGACTTGTTGGGCTTGCGGAATACAAACCACTTGTTGGCATAAGAAGACGCGGTGGGTTCTGCCACAAAGGAGTCCATTTTTGCCCTAAGGAGCTTCGTTACCTCTCCTGCGATGCCAAAGTCGTAGGCCGGTCCCTTGTCATTCCAACACTCATGCTCGACCGTGTGGATCCTGACTGGTGGGATCAACTTAGCGTCCAGGCGCCCTTTCTGATGGTCATTGAAAGCGAATGCTAGGTGAGATTCTTGGCATACTTCTTTGATTGTCTGTGTTTCTTGCTCCGTCAGAAAACCCTTTACTCCGATCTTCATGGTTTGGGCCACCTCATCCGGTATCCTATGTCCTTCTGCCACCCTCCTTTCTTTAATTACCCGAAGAACCTCCTCCTCCTTTTCCATGGCCTCCTCCTTAGTCATCTTGAGTAGGATGGAGACCGGCTTGGCCTTCTTTCCTACGGGCTTATACCTCCGAACGCTTCCTTCCAGGATCTTTGTTTTAAAAAATGAAAGGTCGGAGTTGCTTGCGGGGCTTCCACAATGCGGGGCTGAATACGTACCAGCTCCCCATTTAGGCAATAGCCTTTTTGGACCCTCTCCTCAAAGCGGGCGAGGGCGGCCGAGTCAACGGCCACTTTGTGGTACCTGATTGCTTTGACAAGCTGCATTAAGTCTGGGATTTCTAGTGTGACCTTATCCTTCTTATCCCGGATCTCCCCGTGCTTGGGCAAACTGGCTCCCAATTCCACCTCTGTTTCCTTCTCTACTACCATGACTCCCAGGGCGTCTTCGTCTGACCTACGTTTCTTTATCAGGAGTCCCATCTTGACCCATTCTTTCTTACTAAAGGCCTCTTCAATCATAATTTCCACCCTCTCTCTCATTCCTTCCATGCGTGCGAAAACCCCCTTTCTAGCGCTCTCCTCAAAGGAGGGTGACCAAGTTGCGAGCTTCCCTTTTGGCGTGTCTCCCCTGGTTCCCATAAGGCGAAGCAGCTCGCCTCGTCCTGTCACCGGGTCCTCTATGTCTACCATGTAGGCGCCGTCGTGCAGATGCATCCCGATCATTTCTACGTTCGCACACCACGGGCGCCCGAGGATCACGTCATGGTCCATTTCGTCCATGACGGTCATTCGTTGGAACGACCATATAGACTCTCTAACCCCGGCCTTAACTGCGCACTTGGTAACATAGTCGGAAAAGGGGATTTCCCCACCTGCTTCCCGGACACTCCCCGTGACCTCCTGGTTGATTGGGCACCCAACAATTGTTGCAAAGTCCTTGCGAATGAGTGTGATTTTTGCCCCGCCATCTACCAGTGCATCCGTATGGTGGGTGCCAATCTGGACTTTCAGTTTCCCTACCGGTAGCGCATGGAAACTCAGTTTCGTGCCAGGCGGTGCCCTCATGACTTCTCCGCCTTCCCGGTCTGGCAGACTTAGCCGGATGTCTGTGAAGGCCTTCTCTAGATCTTCCAGATCCCGGGGGCCCTCTGAAGGTTTGCCACTTCCCGCGGTGGCTCCTCTTCCTTGCCTTCTTCGCGTACATCCGGTTCCTCCGCTAGTTCCACCATTTGCCTTGTTAGCAGCTGTCATAGGCCCTTTAGTAGTCTAGGACTAGCCTGCAACATGGTCTAGAAGGAAACCGATACCATGGTCCCTAGCAACTGGCTAAGAGTATGGTCCATCTCAGGATCGACAAGGATAGGGATCTGGTACCTGAATTTCTTCTTTGCGGATGTTACTTTGTCTACGGGCGCCTCCTCCCTAGGCTTGCCGTAAACTTTGTCCTGGTCCGATTCTACTGGCGGATTCGACCCTTCCCGCGCGTCTTCCATGACCGCGTCCTAAATTACCTTTTTTGTAGCACCCCGTTGTCTGGTGGTTACATTAACCCCGTCGCGGTCATCACTCTCGGTGATGAAGTTGACCTGGGTTCCTCTTTCCGGGTGCCTGTCCCCAGGTAAGTTCCTCTACTGGTTCGGCCTCAATCGCGGCTGCATCCAGGTTGTTAAGTGCGATTACTGCTCTGCGCATCCCTCCCGGCGAGTTTCAGTTTATCCTCTATCCTCGTGGCCCCAGGATTTCCCCGCGCAAAGTTCTAAAGCACCGTTTAAGGATGATATCGTGGTTAAGCCTGGGACACATGCGGACAAAATGCCCGACTATCGTGCAGTAGTTGCACTGCTCATTAGTCGGGTCCTTTCGATTATTACCGCGGTTGGCTATCCATGGGGGTACGATTGCCTCTTGTGGCGGAAGGGGGGGTCGTACTGCTTGCGTTTGCGAGACCTGGGCTTGCATCACCAGTAAGGCATTCTCTACTCTCTCTATCTTGCCGTCAACCCCGTGGACCCGCTCGTGCAGGCTTTCGATTCCTTTCTTCACTTTATCTCCAGTCTTGCCTGTCAAATCTATGATCTCTCCGTCTTTAGCAGGGCCAACGAGTCAGTCACCACCATCTTGTCTGCAATATCCGTTATAGTGCTGAAATCTACGTCTCTAGTGTTCAGGAACTTTGCTGTCTGCTGGTAGGCGGACAAGATCTTATCTTTGTCAAACTCGGTAAACTGCTTTAGGAAGTACTTGCTCATTATTCGGTCCGTCACTCCGGGGATTCTTAGTGCTACGAGAGTAAACTCCCTTAGGAAGTCGTTGTATGTTGCGAAATTCTTCCTCTGCACTGTAGCCAGTTCCGCCTCCGTGGCCATCTTTTCGTCTGCTAGATACTTCGTCATCATCACGTCCCTGGCCTCTTTCCATGATCCGCTTGTTGCGACGATTGCCATTATGTCCCTACCTAGGTTGAGTGACACATGGTGGCCTAGGTGCTCCATCTTTTCCTCCTCAGTCCATCTTAGTAAGGCTGCTAGATTTTCATAATCGATTAGGAACTTGGTGATGTTTTCGCCATCGAAAGTCAGCTTTTTCTTGGCGTCGACCAAGTATCCCTGGTTTTTGCTTAGAGCACGCGTGAGGGACGACACCACCTTCCTAAGCCCTCCCTCAATCATCCCAGGTCCTGTCTCGGAACTCGGACCGGCGCCTTCCTTGCTAAAATCGAGTTGCCCTTTTGGCTTTGCGATCCCTTCCGGGTCAAACCATCCTAGCACCCTTTCCCTCAGGCTCCAGAGTCCCTCGCATCCTCTTGCACTTACAGGCGACGCCGAGGGTCGGCTTGCTCCGCTGTTCAGTAGGGGTCTATCCCTATCCTCCCTGAGGAATTTTATTCCTTCTTTCCCTTTCCTTGTTGGGGTGTCCCTCGTGTCTCTGGGCCGATCCTTCCTGTGTTGTGCATCCCCATCCTGGCTTCCTTGCCCGAGGTCCAGTTCCCCTTCTTCCCACGTCCTGTCATCAACGGCATTTTTCTCGGCATCGTTCATGATCTCTTCCAATAGTTTTGCCCTGTATTCTGCCGTGCGTCTCTCTACTTCAGCTAGCTTTTTCCGTGCATCCGTTAGCCTGACCTTTTTCGGCTCCGCCCCCTCGGGCTGCTGACGTGCCGGACTCTCCCTGTCTCTGACTCCCTTGGTTCCCGGAGTCCCCCGTTTACTTCCCCCGCTCTTTCCTGAATCTTCCCTGGGCACATCGTCCTTGCTCCTCTCCCTGTTTCCTAGTGACTTTGCCGACCCCCGATCCCCTAGGTCCCGCTCTTCTTGATCTGCGTCGTCCTCTACGTCCTGATTTTCGTCCCTCAATTGACTTCCAGCCTCGTCTCCAATGGCCATGTTTTCCTTCCTCTAGCCCTGTGATATGGAAGAAGGATTTTTTTTTTTTTTTACAACCGCACATAATTCTCTTAGCCTTTAGAATTGCCTGTTTTTCACCCCTTTTTGCTCTTCCCTTTTGCTTATCCTAGGTATCTTGGCCGCACCTTTGGTTGCAACGGCGTCTCTCCCCCCCCCCTTTTTCTGGCATGTGTTCAACCCATGGTAGACCTGGTTGCGGCCATCCAATCGGTTCTTTTGTACCTATTTTTCTTTCCCTTTGGTTCTTATTTCTACCATCTTTCCCGGCATCTTTCCTATCCTGGCTCTTTCGGTCTCTCCCTCTCATCCGGTTCTTCAAATAGTCTTGCCACCCCTGCGAGATAGTTCTCCCCCATCTCGATCTCCCTTATGATTATTGGCTCGTATTCCTCAAACGACAGACGGGGCGTTCCGAAGCAATTCTCGCGCCCGATTTCCCCAGAACGGCCCGTGCCTTACTGCCACGTCATAGAACATCCTCGTGGCCTGTGGTGAGAAGTAGCGTTCCCTGATTACGGTTGAATTCACCAGGTCCCTTGCCCGCGCAAGACTCCCAAAAACCAAATCAACCATGAACCGGGGCACCCGGCAGCACAGTCCCGAAATAGGGGCCCTAAAGTCTCGCCATCCCCTACTTCTACTCGCGTCCTTAATCCCACATTCCGTCTTCCCCTAACCTCATGGCCTATCCGGTTCAGGACCCTAACTGCCCTCCGAAACACTGGTAACAACCCATGCCCCAAGGTCAGTCCAGTTCCCAACATTTGCCACCCGATTTCTGAGAAATATAGAGTCCCTGTCACCCTGAGGTCAGTATATAAGTCGTCTYCTGGCCCCCTATCGAATCTCATGCCACCCCATAGGCATTCAACTAGCATGAAAGCCTGATTCCGTCCTAGGGTCACAGCCCGCCATTCCGTATCTATCCCCCAGACAATATAGCTTGCCGGGAGTGACACTTCCCATCCGCCTCCGGTTTCCATGGGCGGTTGCGGGTGCATGTCCCGCCGGTTTGTACGGACGCGTCTTGCCGCCATTGTTGGCGAATATCGCCCTGCATTCACCACGCACAAAAAAAAAAGGGAAAAAGGGAAAAGTAACCTCTCTTTTTAGTTTTCTTCAAGCCCCCTTATAGCCCGATCCCGCTGATCTACCTTCCCCCTTGCTTTTCTTTTCTGCCCCCCTACTCTTCTACCCCCTCGAACAATCGGCGGACGTCGTCCACATATGTCAGCCTGCATCCTATCTCGCGCCTAGCTATCTCCCACACGACTTCCTCGGTTACCGTCGGTATTCCAGGTCTAGTGCCCACTACGGCCTGTAGAATGTTTAGCACCTCGTACTCCTGCTACTCATCGAACGGCCCTAGTTCCAAAAAGGCCCGGTGGTATTCTCGATAGACTGTATAAGTCTGATTTATTTATGATACTATACTGTCTTATTATTTTTTTTTGAAAAAATAAAGAGACTATGTGTAATGAAATAATGAATTTTATTTACAAAGGTCCTGAAATGTCATAGCATGAAAGAAATTTTAGAGGCACATAAGGGCCCCTTTACTCAACCTACCCAGGGCTATTACTGCCATCTCAGCACGTTCTACCCCTCCCATTTGCTCAAGCAAAAAGGGTGGCAAGACCATGCGCACATTTTCATAAGGCAAGATACTAGCTCCTACCTCGACCACCCGGACGGTCGCCGTCACGTCATCTCGGTCCGGGTTGGGGAACGCAAACCCTTCCCTCCAGGTCACCTGCCGCGCCCCGTCAAACATCCGTACGGGGTCACCGCCATCCGCCAAGGCCACCCCGAAGGTCCGCCATCCGCCAAGGCCACCCCGAAGGTCCGTCATCCTGCCTCCGACAAGTATAGGGACCCTGTCGCGCGCACCCGTCCTGGCAATTCCAGGTTGGTGCCCCCAAACTCACCCCTTGCGTGCCATTCTAGTTCCACCACCAGGTACACCGTGTCCTCTACCAGTTCTACCCCAACCCAGTCCATCACCGGATTATACACCCCGCCCTTGGAGGGCAGGCTAACCTCCACCCTTTTATCCAAGAAACGTGGCGGCAAGATCCCTCGCGGCCGAGTTTCCCAAAGCGTCACACGCCTAGCCATTTCTCGTTACCTGCTCCCGCTCCTCGCTCTTGATTTCTGCATGCACCACGTTAATCAAGTTCCCTTAGTTCTCGTCTTCTCCCTTTGTCTCCTAGTTACCCTAGCCTGCCCCCTCTCTATTTCGCCCCCCCCCCCTCTCTTGTGTACATTACCCCTTCTTTTAATGTACAATGGCCTTTCTTTTCCTCGTCAACCCCACCCTATTCCCCTATCTTCCCAGGTCCGTATTCAAATCCATAGGACCTCAAACAGCAAGAAGACGTCCCCTACATACGAGGGCGCTGCGGCTATTTCCCGACGGAGTATCGCCTCCTCGACTTCCTCTCCTACCTCTAGTCGGTAGTCCTTAAGTTCCTTCAGGATCTCGACCACTTCCTCAGCCTGGTCCCCGTGAATCGGCCCGAATCGCAATGACGCCTCGTAATAAGCGTCTGATAACCAGGCGAAGCCTATCTCTACCTCGTCCATGGATTCCGCTACGGCGCGGATATGTTCATACCCTCCGAACCAGTCTGCAACAAAATGCGGCACCCTCACCTGGACTAACTGGTAGGGGAGCCTAAGGTCCTCCCATCCCCCATTCACGACCCTGCTTCCCACTTCATCCCACCCCTCATTTGCAAAATCCTGCCCCATTTCCCAAGTTAACCGCTCGGCATCCTCTAAAATCCACATCGGGTCTCCTCCCACCGCTAGGTGCGTGCAAAACATATACCACCCATTCTTCGAAAGGCACACCGTCCCAAGTGCTTCCACGTTCCCCTCGGCTATTTCATCCCACGCCTCATTTTCTCGAACCGGATCCCACACGCGTTCTACCCACAAAAAGTACATAGTCGGTACCATCTCTACTCCCACCCAGTCGCAGGCCGCGCTGTGCCAGTTGTTCCTTGTTGGCAAGACCATCTCTACCCCGCCCTCAACCCTCCTAGGTGTCCATCCTCCAAACATCCGTGCCCACAAGCTTTGCTCCCTTGCCATCCTTGATTCCCTGCACACCCCCACGCGACCCAACCACTCCGTCTTCAGCCCCCCCTTTTCCCTAGAAATCCCATTGCTCGATTTCCATCTCGTCCTCCTCCTCGGAGTCATTTTCATTCTCTTCAGGCCACAGGTCCCGTACACCCTCCAGAAAGATTTCCCCTAGCGCAACATTCCTGTAAACTATCCGCCAGTGCACGTCGCTTGGGACGAACAGGCCGTCTATGCTGAGATGGTTTAAAATCTCGGCCAGTTCCCTTGCCCAGTTTCCCTCGAAGGGTCCCATTTCGACCGACAACCGGAAGAAATCCTGGCGGGCTCCCTGGTGCAACCCCAATCCTGCCATGGCCCTGCATATTCGCACCAACCTACTTCGGGTTCCAAAGATGGCGTCAACCATGAAGGGCAGCATGACACACCTTAGGGCCCTGTATGGCTTCCGCACGTTTTCCCTATCCCCAAGTTCTACCCGCACATCAACCGATTCCATCGTCATCTCCACTCGTTGGCACGCGGCCCACACTACTTCCCGCTCGGCTTCCCTGAACAGTTTGTACGGAAGTTTCCCCAAGGCGAGTTCGACAACCATCGCAGTTTCCCTCTCCTTTGACAGGTAGATCCATCCCCGGGCTTCCACGGACCCCCGGAACTAGGCACGGCGTTATCCTAGTCAAGGTTACCTTAGTCCACATCGTTTCAATCCATAGGAAGGCATCACTTTCGGCCAGCATTACGGTTTGATAGGCCGGCTCCAGGTCCGTCCACGTTCCTTCCTCTGGCATTACGACTGATACCCCACCCTTCACATTTATTGGCATCTCTGATCCATCTGAGTAGGTTGGCGACGCCAGCCATTGCGCCATCCTGCCTTCTTTATACCGGTGGCCAAGACCTGTTTCGTCCAATGAGCGCACCAATCGGCCCTCGGGTTAGGTCCACCATTATCCTAGATGAGCGTTGTTGTAAAGACCCCTCATCAAGGTCTCCCTAAAGTTCTCTGCCCATCCTCCAAGCATATCAGCCAGTGCCACATCCCTAACCAGTCTCCCCCCCAATCGATCACCAGTGGCTTGCATTCCTTTTTCTTGGTTCCACTTTCTTCCGACTCCTATCCAACCTCTTCCTCATGTTCTCTCTCTCGTGCGGACTCAGACTTGGAGGTGAGAATAGACTTAGAAGCTCGGTCCCCTTCCAACATTCATCAGGCAACTTTACAGAGGGACACACAAAAAGCAAAACCAGGCAAACGTCGCACACAGGTCGGTCATCTCCTCACCGACCTTTTTCCCAGAAATGGTCTCTCCACTGTTACTATCGGCAGGGTTTTCAGCCCAAACCTCCAGCACAGCTCAACCGTCGCGAGCGCGGTACCCAGGTCTCGGCAAGGCATTCACCCTTTCCTCCTTACCCAGAATACCCCATCCCGACTTGCCGCTCGTGTACCCACCGTTAATCTCGGGAATCACCCTGCACATCTCGGTAGGGCCATTGGAGCCAGCCGTCCAGGCATTCACTTCCATCGGTCCGATAAGGAACAACTTTTCCCAAGCCATGCTACGAGAATGCTCTTAATCGCCTTCGAGGCTCCTTCCTTGGCCCATATGCAGTGGCCCCCCTGCCGTCTGCCGACAAGCAGCCGCCCCGCCTGAAGAGGATTCACATCCCACCGGGGCAAGGTCATCGAGCCATGCTCGGACCGCTCGGGTGAGAATGCTACTAATCAGCCGACGAGACCAACCCTTGCCTGACAGTCCGGTGGCCCGACCCCCACGCACGGAACCCGGTGAACTTCAAAGAGGACGACCAGTTCGCATCCCGCACCGGCCGGCGCAAACCAATCCTTTCCTTTCAAATGGCAGGACGCTCGAAATCCCAATCATGCAATCACAAGCCCCAAGTGGGACACACATAACAAAAGTGCCTTTCCCCTGGTGCACCCAACGCTTCCTACCCTTAGCTCACAAATTTTCTCTCAGGACAGCCTGTGCCACTCACCCCTGCTTTCCATACATAGTGCCCGGTTCCTTTTGGTGAGCATCTTCAAGGGGGAGCTAGTTTTTCCCTGGAGTCTAGCAACTCCCTTTATTCCCTTCATCTTCACTTGTGTGTCCGTTCATAGGGTAGGATTGTTCCTTCTCGATTACCGCTTGTGTTCATATGAGGTTCCTTCAAGCATTTTAGTGCGGTGCACGAAGCCCACTGGGCTCCGAAGAGAAGCAGAGAAGCACCCAGGTCCGTCGGATCACTCCGCCGCGGGATTTTCATTGGAACCCGGACTGGCCCGGAATCCCAACCGCCTGCCAGGTAACCGGAGCCCTTCTTTCACAAGAAGAGGAAGGGTCGACCTGCGGCTTGCCGAAGGCTTCCCCGGCCTGACGAACATCAGTCCAAGGGAAGGAGGACTAGAGTCATCTTCAAAGAAGATGGCTGAGTAAAAGTGCAAACATGCATGTTCTTCCTCCGGGCCTGGCCTTGCCATGCGCCCAGCCACCCTCAAATCTGATTCTCTCAGAGGATAGAGCACACACAAGTCCATATTCCTTATCTTTACGTTTGTGTTTTCGGTCATGCGTCAGGCGCCCCCCTCGAGATCGTATGGGTCAATTTAACCCATACCCGGCATCTCCACCATTTTGTCGGGGCCGAACCCTGAAGGACTTTTGAGCCTTGGTCGACCCCACTGCGAGTCCCACTTGGCTCGACCTGCCCACACTCATTCTCAGGGCGGGGGTCGTTCGTCCCATGGGCAACCCCACCTAGTGCTATGAGATGGATGGGGTTGGGCCAATAGGGCGAGAGAGCTTGACATTGGGGATGTAGCTCAGCCCTCTAGTCGGGTGGTAGCCTCACTGGTCTAGGTCCGCAGGCGTAAGATTTTCGATTCTCCGTTTGTCTTACCAGGCAATTGCTCCTTCCAATACTCAGGCAGTCCAGGGAGGTTCATTGAGAGCTTTCTCTTCTTTACGGTGCGTAGGCTAAGCGTTCTCCTTAGGCCACGCACTCCTTCACTAACGGCCCTAGTTTCCTATAGCATCATCGGGGCGGCTCGTCCCTCTTCCCCTAGCCCCTATCTTTCCTCTAGTCGACCTACGCATACATCTCCAAGGTCTCGTGACCGCCCTTAGTCCTTCCAGGCGGCCGTACCAAGCTTGCGACCCAGCCACAACCACATATCACAGCAAAGTCAGGCTCCAACCCCATCCCCGACACTTAGTCTTTTCAGGTCGCGCTAGTCATGCAATCGCCAAAGCCAAAAGTCCATCCCGACCGTTCAAGATTCAAACCCCCTTTCCCTCGTTACGGTCCCATGTCGCACAATCCCTTCATTGCCAGATCGTCCAAGCCACTTATCTGCAACACATCCAAATAAACATGACAATGGCATACGTCCGTCCCCGATGGGGTCAACACACCGCCCCTCATGCAAGTCCAAGTCTTCCCTTTCCTTTTTCCATGCTTTTGGGTGCTTTCCTTCCGTCCTCACAGTCAAACCACACTCTTCTTACTCAGGCATGTAGTCGAGGAGGTGGTTGAGTCGACTGACCTTGTCCAAAACAACACTCCGATTTGCTCTCACCAACGTCCTCAATAGTCGCGTATCCTCTCCTTCTTGGTGGCACAAGGGACCGACAGCCCTTCCCTTGCCCTCGCTTTCCACCAAGTGGGGACCAAGTTCCTTTCCGATCGTTCCCTGGCAATGTAACAGCGAGGATAGAAGTTAGTCACATGCCATGGAGGGGAAGAAGGGGTGACGGAAGGCCTTAGGGGTTAAGGAATTTTGAAGGAACGAAGGAAGATGAGGGGAGAGGGGGGGAGAGAGAGAGAGAAAGAGAGAGAGAAAGAGAGAGAGAGGGAGGGAGAGAGAGCAAGTTTCACATCCTAATCGACCTCGATCATCGACTTATCCTAACCGGTGGCTGGTCTATGGTGGACGGGTGTAGGTGAAGGAGGGGGGGCGGAGGTTGAAGGTGCATGGCTATGGTGGACGGGTGTAGGTGGAGGAGGGAGGTGGAGGTTGAAGGTGCATGGCTATGGTGGACCGGTGTAGGTGGAGGAGGGAGGTGGAGGTTGAGGGTGCATGGCTATGGTGGATGGGTGTAGGTGGAGGAGGAGGATGGAGGTTGAGGG
>BFEA01000739.1:534400-546831 GCA_003427395.1 Chara braunii | reverse complement strand
TAGGAATAGGTAGTGCTCCAATCCTTCCATGGATGATATCATGCTAAAAACTTGTCAAGTTCATGTGAATTGTAATGTTCCGGTTCATAATTAGTTGTTCCTTCCTCCATGTGCCTATGCTTTCACTAGTTTTAACTTCACTTTGTCAAGTTCGTGTGAGTTGTAATGTTCCGATTCATACTTAGTTGCTCTTTCCTCCATGTGCATGTGCTTTCACGAGTTCTAGCTTCACCTTGTCAAGTTCATGTGAGTTGTAGTGTTCCGGTTTATACTTGGTTGTTCTTTCCTCCACGTGCATGTGCTTTCACTAGTTGTAGCCTCACTTTGTCAAGATCATGTGAGTTGTAGTGTTCCGGCTCATACTTGGTTGTTCTTTCCTCCATGTGCATGTGTTTTCGCTAGTTCAACCTTCACTTTGTCGAGTTCATGTGAGTTGTGGTGTTCCGATTCACACTTAGTTGTTCTTTCTTCCATGTGCATGTGTATTCACTAGTTCTAGCTTCACTTTATCAAGTTCAAGCATGTGTTGATGTTTCGGTTCACACCTAGTTTCTCTTCTACTCATGTAATGAGTTCCATTAGTTCTTTGTAAAGTTCAAGCATGTGTTGATGTTCCGGTTTACACTTAGTTGTTCTTCTACCCATGTGAAGTGTTCCACTAGTTCTTTGTCAAGTTCAAGCATGTGTTGATGTTCCGGTTCACACTTAGTTGCTCTTCTACTCATGGAAATTTGTTCCACTAGTTCAATCTTCACTTTGTCAAGTTCAAGCGTGTGCTGATGTTCCGGTTCACACTTAGTTGTTCTTCTACCCATGTGAATGTGTTCCACTGGTTCCTTGTCAAGATCAAGCATGTGTTGATGTTCCGGCTCACACTTGGTTGCTCTTACTCACGTGAATGTGTTCCACTAGTTCAAGCTTCACTTTGTCACGTTCATGTGTATGGTAGTGTTCCGGTTCATACTTATTTGCTCTTTCCTCCATGTGCATATGCCTTTGTTAGTTCAATCTTCACATTGTCAAGTTCATGTGTATGGTAGTGTTCCGGTTCATACTTAGTTGCTTTTTCCTTCATGTGCATGTGCCTTTGTTAGTTCAATCTTCACATTGTCAAATTCGTGTGTGTGGTAGTGTTCCGGTTCATACTTAGTTGCTCTTTCCTCCATGTGCATGTGCCTTTGTAATCTTTCACTCATGTGCATATGCTTTTGTTAGTTCAAGCTTCACTTTGTCAAGTTCATGTGTATGGTAGTGATCCGTTTCACACTTGGGGGCTCTTTCACTATAAGATGGGTGACCGACATTTGGCTGATGCTACTATGGGATGGGTGACCGACATTTGGCTGCTACAACGGAAAGATGATTTGATTAGGACTAGAGGTCTCCTTCTCTTTCTCTCTCTCGCTCCTTCTCTCTCTCTTTCTCTCTCATTCTTTTTTTTTTCTCTCTCTCTCTCTCTCTCTCTCTCTCTCTCTCTCTCTCTCTCTCTCTTTTGCCCTCTCTCTCCCTTCCCCTCACTTGACATATGACTAACCCCTCATCCCTCACTTGTTACATTGTGAGGGAGCGAACGGTAAAAGAAATCAAGCCTCACTTGGTTGAAAAAGAGGGCAAGGGAAGGGTATCCCTTGTGCCGCCAAGAAGGCAAAGGAAAGGACGTTTGAAAAAAAAGATGGGAGAAGGCGGAATCCGGGAGAAAGTATAAGTTAAAGCCAGGTCAGTTTGACTCAACCATTTCCCCGACTGCATGACTATGAGAAGAGGATGGGCTGATTGAGCAAAAGAGAGGGAACAAAGAGCAGCCAAAGAACAAGGAAAGATAGGCATGCGGGAAGGGCTATGTGTTGACCCGCAATGAGGGATTGTATTGGTTTTTGGCATTGAGCAGGTAAGTAAAGGTTAGGGATGCCTTGAGCGGGATAGGGTCGGGAGAGACCGGGCGACAAAGAAAAAGGGAAGAGGGGGCGAAGGGGCTATGGGACCCTTAGTATAGAAATAACCTATGGAGATGGCCTCTGCGTTTGAGACTTGGAGTGTAAATGAGAGAATGAAGTGCAATCTTGCTAAGCGAAATGTGAGGTTGTCGTGCATGCATGTAAAGGCCCCGAAAAAACTAAGGGGCCTGCGTCGATGATGATGGATGAGGTGCATGAGACTCGATGAGTGCGTAGAGGCGAGGGGGAAGACGGCATCGCCGCGCCCCGATGATGCCATAGAATTGCAGTGCTTAGGGAAATGGTGCGCGGCCTAAGGATGACGCTTAGCTTGCGCACAAGAGAAAAAAAATCTCAAAGAACCCCTGGTATTGGAAGGAGCAATTGCTTGAGAACACAATCAAGAATAAAAAAAAATCAGCATTGCGGAATGACCAGCGAGACTACCACCCGACGTGAGGGCTGAGCTACATCCCCAATGTCAAAACTCTGTCTCGCGATGGCCCACCCCTATCCATCTCAAAGCACTAGGTGAGGGTGACCCTGGGACGAACGGCCCGCGCCTTGAGCATGAGCGTGGGCGGGCTGAGCCAACTGGGACCCGCAGTGGGGTCGACTAAGGCTTGAAAGTCTACCGGGGTTTGACCCTACAAAATTGGTGGAGGTGACGGGCAGGGGGTTAAACTAACCCTTGCGATTCCGAAAGGGGCGCCCGATGCATTGACGTGTACACAACTAAAGATAAGAAAATTGGACTTGTGCTTGCTTTTTCCCTTGTGAGAATCAGATTTGAGAGTGGCTGGGCGCATGGCATGGCCAGACCTGGAGGTATAATATGCATGCTATGCACTTGGTTAGCCATCTCCTTGTAGAATGGCTCTAGCCCTCCTTCGTTCGGTGCTGGTGTTCGCCAGTCCGGGGAAGCCTTGGGCAAGTCGCAGGTCGATTCTTCCTCTTCGTGCGAAAGAAGGGTTCCTGTTACCTGGCAGGCGGTTGGTCCTTCGGCTTCGGCCGGGGTCCGATGAAAATTCCGCGACGGAGTGATCCGACCGAATGGGTGCCCTTCTCTCCTCTTCTTTGAGCCCAGCGGGCTCATGCACAATACACATTGAAATGCTTGAAGGAACCAACATGAACACAACGGGTCATCAAGAAGGAACAACCCCTCCCTATGAAAGGACAGACGAATGAAGAGAAAAGGAATAAAGGGAGTTGCTAGATTCTTAGGAAAACGAGCTTACCCTTGAAGATGCTCAAGAGAAGGAACCAACCACTGTGTATGGAAATAGGGGGAGTGACACTCATTGTCCGGAGAGAAAATAGTGAGCTATGGGTAGGAAGCGTTGGGTGCACCAAGGGAAAGGCACTTGTATTATGTGTATCCCACTTGGGACTTGTGGCTTGCATGATGGGATTTGAGCGTCCTGCCTTTCGGAAGGAAAGGATAGGTCTGCACCGGCTGGTGCGGGTTGCGGAACGTCGCTCTCTTTGAAGTTCGTCGGGTTTCGTGTGCGGAGGTCAGGCTACCAAGCTGTCGAATGGGAGTTTGTCTGGCCGGTTGATTAGTAGCATTCTCACCCGGGCAGTCCGAGCATGACTCAATGATCTTGCCCAGGCGGGGTGCGAAACGTCTTCTTAGGCGGGGCTTAGCCTGTTGACTAGCGGGGGGAGTACCACTGCATGCGAGGCAAGGAGGGAACCTCGGAGACGATTAGTAGCTTCCCGTAGTACGGTTTGGGAAAGGTTGATTCTTGCCGGACCGATGGAAGTGAATGCTCGGACGACTGACTATTGCTCCTAACGGGGTGCGCGGGGTGATTCCCGGTACCAACGAGGGTATGCAAGAGTGGCAAAACGGGATGGGGTATTTTGGGCGAATGGAGAGGGGTAACACCCCGTGCCAAAGCCTGGGTACCGCGCTCGCGACGATTGAGGTGCGCTTGAGGTATGGGATAAAACTCTGCTGATAGTACCAGCAGGAGGGTATGCAGGAGCGGCAAAACGGGATGGGGTATTTTGGGCGAATGGAAAGGGGTAACACCCCGTGCCGAAGCCTGGGTATCACGCTCGCGACGGTTGAGCTGCGCTTGAGGTATGGGATAAAACTCTGCTGATAGTACCAGCGGAGAGACCATATTGGGATGATCGGCCCGTATGTGAGATTGCCTGATTTTCTTATGCATTCCCTCTCTGTAAAGGTTGAATAAGTTTGGACTCTTGGATGGGGTATAATTTTAGTGTCTCACCTCCCCATCTTAGTCTACACGAGTGAGAGATGATTGGAAGAAAAGAGGATAGAGGTCAGTCGGAGTGGAACCAAGAGAAAGAATGTTGGGTAGTGAACGACCGACCGAGGATACAAAGGGAAGGTGGTACTTGGGAATGGGAAGGTAAATTAGGGAGACCTTGATGAGGGGTCTGAAATAATTCTCATCTAAGACATAGGTTGACCTGACCGGAAGGGCCGTTTGGTACTCTCTTATGGAAAAAGAGGTCGGGTGCTGGAAACAAGATGGTGCGGTGGTTGTCATCCCCGATCTATACCAGCGGTCCGGAAATGCCAGTAGATGTAAATGATGGGGTATCGGTCGTCCTCCCGGAAGATGGAACGTGGACAGATCTCGAGCCAGCATATCAAACCGTAATGATGGAAGAGGAGGACGCATTCCTTTGGATAGAAACGGTATGGACTAAAGTCAGCTTGACAAGGTTGTCACCAAGCTTAATGGATTTGGAGTTCCGAGGGACGGTGGAAGCCCGGGGGTGGGTCTACTTGTCGCAAGACGGAGAAAACGCTATGGTCATAGATTTGGTGCTAGGGAATACGCTGGACGAATTGCTTAGGAAGGCAGAGAGGGAGGTTGTATGGGCTGCATGTCAGCGGGCAGAAATGGAAATGGAAAGGTTAGATGTGCGTGTGGAACTCAAGGATAGAGGAAGCGTGAGGCTACCCATCAGAACCATGCGGTGTGTGATGCCTCCCTTTCTGGTGGATGCGGTCTTCAGAACCCAGAGCAGGCTAGTAGGGATATGCCAGTCCATGACTACCCTCAGACTATACCAATGCGCCAGGCAGGACTTCTTCCGGCTGTCGGTAGAGATGGGGCCGTTTGAAGGGAATTGGGCGGAAGAGTTGACCGAAATACTGAACTGCCTTAGCATAGACAATGTTTTTGTCCCCAGCTCTGTGCATCGGGGGATAGTCTACAGAAATGTGGCAGTAGGGAAGACAATCCTGGAAATTACGAAGGAATTGTTCCACAAGGAAGAGGACGACTTCAGTGACGAGCACGAAGGAGATGAGATAGAGGACTGAGACTTCTAGGGTGGGTGACTTATTTAGGGAGACCAAGGCAACTCAAAAGGGGGATAGAGATGCCTATACGAACAAAAAACGAATGGAGAGGGACCACGTGCGAGTGGGTCGGGTTTGAAGTTACCCCGAGACTATCATACGTATGGGTAGAGCGGATTTGGAACCCACTAAGGGAACAGGAAGGTTGGGATGAGATAGCGGAAGGCAAAGTGGAATCGGTCGGAACGGTCGTTCTTTTCGAAGACGGGTGACCCCTATTTTGCACTATGATAGCAACGGGACAAGATCCAATGTGGCTTCTGGGGGATGCGGAGGTGCGAACCCGAAAGGAGGGCAGGAGATTCGCTAACGAAGGATGGGATGAAGTCAGTAGTAAAGTTGTGATGGGGGGATGGAAGGAACTCAAGCCTCCCGGCCTGCGAACAACAACTTGGGTGCCTGAATTCGTAGCCGAGTGGTTTGGGGGTATCGACCACATCTTAGAAGTGGCCGACTCCATGAAAGAAACACATATAGAGTGCGCCTGGCTGACGGAGGAATTCTAGAAGGCCTCGTTGAAATACGGGCCTTTCTACGGTGACAAAGCTTGGGAAATTCTCACCATCCTGAGAATAGGTAAGTATGACCGCCTAGAGGTAGACGCGGTAGCCTGGGACGCTATAGTTAGCCTTGAGGCGGCGGCCACCCCATCCTACGTAGATGATGTTTTCAAGCTGTTCGAAGTACTGTGGTTCAATTAAAAGGCCAGGGAATCGGATGTCGTGGGGAGATCAAAGTATGGGAGGTACATGTAAACTAAGGGGGGGCGTGAACGATAGATTAGCAGGGCATGCTAGGAGACTAAGAACAAGGAGAGACGTCCGGCCACTACGGACGCTGGTGTAGATCGTAGGGCAGAAAAGAAGAACAAGGACGTAAACAAGAAGGGAAACGGTAGGAGGATGGGCAGTTGCTGAAGAACGGGCCGTAATCCTCTCTGTGGGCTATGCAGGAAATCACCAAAACAGCAATGGTGGCAAGCGTGTGCGAACGGTACACCAGCCCCGGTACCCCAGCCCGCCCTGGAATAACGACAGAGGAAGGGAAGTGTCCCTCCGTCAAGTTGCGACTTTCGAGGATTCGACGTGGAATGGCGGGCCGTGACCTTGGGAAGGGACAACGCCTTCATGATGGTGGAATGTCGGTGGATGGGGATGAGATTCAACCAAGGACCTGGGGATGATTTGTTTTCCAATCTAGAAGTGATCGGGGAATTGTATCTACCCGAGACCGGCTGGCACTTGCTGGGGATAGGAATAGCACAAGGCCACGAGCTGGCCTCAGTCTTTTGAAGGGCCGCTCGGGCGTTGATATGGATAGGCCAATCAATTAGGGGTAGAAGGAACGTCGGTTTATGGCCCAGGGTGGAAATGGGGAGTTGGAGGGAGTTCAGGGCGCCAACAACCCCGCTGAGATGCCGGGTCCCCCGATTCATGATCGACCTCATCTTCAGGAGCCTCGCAAGGGCGCAAGAATTGGCAGACTCGACAATAATCTGGGTAGACCACTTCCCCCATCAAACCATCGGGATGTTCTATGATGTCGTCGTAGAGCATGGGCCGTTTTGGGGAAAACGGGCCCATGAATTGCTGGAAGCTATTAATATCCTGATATTTGGGTTGCCACGGCTAGCCTGGGCGAAATACGGACACATAATTCAGAGGGAAATTGAGATAGGAGAGAGTTATCTAGCGGGGGTGGCTCAACTATTCGAGGAGCCTACCGAACCGGAAGGGCCACGGGGACGAGAGCGGGACTAGCACCCGGAGGCAAGCCAATAGGGCAAATCAAGTATATTCCGCTACATACAGGGGCTCATCGATGGAAATAGGGAAGGGCCTTCGGACCCAGACGATAAAAAACCGCTACGGGATAAGGGGGAAGGTGGACTCATAATGATTGCCATAACCCTGGAAGTTGAAAAGGGAATATTGCTCGGGAACTTCCTAACGGGATGCCCAACCAGGACTCCTATGCGCCGGCACGGCAAAACAGGGGCGCTCTAAACGAGCCTGTCATAAAGGGAACTAAGTGATGTCCCTTAGCTCGATAGGGCGGGAGGGCCGGCCGCGTCTCCTTCTTAGGGAAGCAATCAGAGGACGGAGATGGGGAAGGGGCTACTCTCGGAATAAGATAAGTCAAAGAAACCAGAGCCTATGGAACCTAAATACCTCGGGCTGCCTGTGTCCCGGGGAATCCTCTAGTTTATGCAGATCTAGGCAAAATGGCGACAGAAGAAGAGGCGGATAATCGTAGGAGCGAGGGAGGACCAAGCATAGGAGGCAGTGCCGTACAAAGCGAAGAGGGTAAGAAAGACCGAGAATTGATAAATCCAAATGGCACCAAGGGGAACAGGAAAGAGATCTCCTCAGGAGAAAGCTCGGGGAAAGTCGGGGGAAGCAAACGAGGGACCCAGGGGACCAGGGGGGGTAGAAACAAGGACGGGACAGACCCTCGGAATTCAGATGGAGCTGTGTCTAAGAAAGTGAGAGTCACGGAGGTGAGGCGCAAACTAGCGGAAATAGAAAAGAGGACTGTTGAGTACAAGGCGAAATTGATTGAGGAAATGATGATTGGGGACGAGGAAGATCTCCCGCGGGAAGAACCGCGGGACGAACGGAAAGCCGGCCGAGGCGAAAGTAGACAAGGGGGTAAGGATAGTGACCGCGGAGGGACACCAAGCAAGAGGAGGAAGGAGAGAGAGAACTCCCCTGGGATGGAAGCGGAGAAAGCTACGAATCCACCAGCCATAGACAGCAGGGCTAGCCGTCTGCCTGCCACGCCAGCGGTACGCGAGGGTGTGAAGGGCTCTGGAGCCTTAGGGAAAGGGTGTTGGGATGGTTCGACCCGGAAGGGACTGCAAAGACTAAAGAAGGACAGAGGGCCGGCAAGGAAGGGCAGGATACCAGTACGGCGGGCGAGGCCAGTAGCTTTGAAGGCGGCCTCAGGAAGATAGTGTCGCCCCTCACGCGAGCACTAAACAAAAACCAAGGCTACCTCGCAGACGCTAAGAAAAAGTTGACATTTGACGGGGTTAACATCACAGAGTTCCTAGTAGATTACGAGAACCTGGTTGCGTTGTTGAAATGGACCGAAGAAGAAAAGATGGACCACCTAGGACAACATGTGTCATTAAACCACCAGTACCTTTCCCGCGTGGGAAAATAGGGAAGCGCCTGAATTTTCGGAGGTCAGGCCCGGCGACGGCTGCCGTTGATAAATCTGATTGGCGGCCTTCGTTTCGTTTCGGCTGCTGCAAAGGTCGGACGCCCACCCGAGGCCCGCTATTTTCCCAGCGGGAAAGGTACTGGTGGTTTAAGCCTGGGACGAGACATAATGGCCATCGTAGCCGCGAGCCGATCCTGGAAGGAAACCCGGGATGTAATGATGAGGAAGTACCTGGCAGCGGAGAAAATGGCAACGGAGGCCGACTTAGCGGCAGTCCAAAGGAGGAACTTCGCAATATACAATGACTTCCTACTGGAATTTACCCTGGTAGCACTAAGGATCCCTGGGGTTACGGACCGGATAATGAGCAAGTACTTCCTCAGGCAGTTCTCCGAGTTCGACAAGGACAAGATCATGTCGGCTTACCAACAGACGAGCAAATTCGTAAACACCAGGGATGTTGATTTTAGTATGATAATGGATCTGGCCGAGAAAATAGTAGTGACCGAAACATTGGCTTTGCTCAAGGAAGGGGAGGTCATAAACCTGACCGGTAGGACAGGCGACAAGGTAAAAAGGGGGATTGAAAGTCTACACGAACGTATGCGCGGAGTCAACAACAAGATTGAAAGGGTGGAGAACGCGCTAATGGTTATACAGGCACAAGTATCCCGACCCGCCCTCCCACCCCAAGAGGCCGTAGTTTCGGCAGGAATAGCCAACCGAGGATTCGGTCAGAGAGATCCCGCTAATGAGCAATGCAGGTATTGTACCGCAGTGGGACATTTTGTGCGCGCGTTGTCGAATGACTTCCCGTCACTCGAGAGACTGTATATGACCAATTTGTGCACGACAGAGAAAACCGGAGGCAGGTATGCTGGAAAGAGCGGAAGCATGGGCACAAATAGTAAGAGGCTAGAGGCTGCCCGGAGTCGTCCGGACCGCCAAACTAGAAAAAGGAATTGTCTAAGTAGGAAGCAGCGAAGGACTGTGAGAGAATAGCAAGGATGACACTCTCCCCAAGGACAGAGGAGGGCCGCCGGGAAGTTGGTAACAACGTAAGAGGTGCGCAGCGAGGGAAGGGAGAAAGTAGGAAGGGACAGGGCGCAAGGCGCTGGCGTGACGCGGCGGCAGGTGGGCCAGGGAGACCGCAGGGTAGGTGGGAGCCGGCACCCGGAACGGAATAGCATGCGGGACGCAATAGGAGCGGGGAGAGGTCTCTGTAAGGCAGAAAGACGTCAGGGGCACCAAGGAAAGACGTGGTACAGGCGGGGCAGGAGCGCCAAGGACCACATGGGATCGAAGGACGGGGCGGTGCCAACAGTACAAAGCGTCGGGGACCCCGCGGGACCAAGGGACGGCGTGGTGCCGTCAGGGCAAAGTACCGGGAACCGCGTAGGACCAAGGGAAAGACGTAATACGGGCAGGCCGAAGTGCCAGTGACCGCGTGGGCCTAGATAAAATGGTGGCACCAGCAGAACCACTAGCAGATTGGGTATCGGCAGAATAAAAAGTGTCAGGAGCCGCCGACAGGGATTGTCGACAGAACGAAGAAGACGGGCGTGAGACGGGAAAAGACGGAGGGCACCTGAAGCGACCCAGGGGATTCCTGGATCAGACGCAACGACAACAAAAATAAAATAACCTGACACCAGGTGGACGGGACTGTCCAGGCCGGGGGTCCGGATGAAAATGATACGTACCGTCGCGGCGAGCGCCGGCAGGAGGAGAGGAGGGGACGGTAATAATGAGGGGACCGGCCAGCAGTCCGGGTTGTGCCGGACCAGCCAGACCAAGGGAAACGAAGTTCCGAGGACTCCACGTGGATAAAAGGCTGGCCGGAGAAAATCGGAGCAAGGGGGCCTCAAACTGGAAGCGGCAGCAGCAAAAAGGAGCCCCCTTTGGCCTTGGGGGTGCCACTAATGCAGTCCGGGGTGTAACGGCCATATGCCGACTGCAAAATCAGACCTTGGGAAAGGTCCAACAGCCAGAAAGAGAAGACATAGTTGTTGGACACTTGTCCCAACAGTAATGAGAGAAAGAGGGGAGAAAAAAGGGGGAGAATGAGACAAAGGAGGAGAAAGGAGTGGAGGAAAAAGTGTCGCAAGGTTGGGACTGCAGCAGTAGGGATGGGCAGGTCCCAATGATGACCTCATTCCTCCTAGATCCTAGGAGTGCAGTCCGGATTGCAGAGATAAGGCCCTTGGGGCATTATCTCTGCAATATCTGAATTTAAGCAACAAAAATAAGGAAAAATGCTGATGTGAGTTGGCCCGCTCATTTTTGGGCCTTAGATCTGAGATCTGATCTTGCGGAGGAGGAAATCTAGCCGTTTTTTTGTGGGCTGACACAAAACGACTAGCTCCGGAATGAGTTGGCAGCAAATTGGAGGGAAAACAAGGGGAGGAATAAGAAAAAACTGCGAATTTGGCCCAAGATTTGGGCCAGGTACATCAAAAAAATTGAAAATTGAAGTGAAGGCTCAAATTTGGGGCAAGGGGAGCTTGGGAGTGACTCAGAATGATGAGGACCATGGATCTCAGCCAGATCCAAGGCTGAGATTGGAGCCGCCACTTGGAAAATGCAACGGCCTACTCAAAAGAGGCCTAGACTAAGAAAAAGATGAAAAATGGGCTTCTAGGCCCTCAATTCTCAGTAAAGGCTGCATTTTGGGGTAGTGGTACCCAAAAGGCAGCACCTTTTGAAAAGAAAAGAGGCCGGGGTAGGCCAAGGGGTAGTCCGAGAGGGTACCAGCCTCTCGGACTGCATGTACCTGGCCAAAATGAGGCCTAGGTACCTCCAGGTAGGCCAAAACTGGAAATTTGGCCCTTGGGGTACCTCGCTCCACCTAGAGGCACTTGGAGGGGCCTAGAGGTTGGGCGGTGCACCTGTTCCAGCCTATATAAGTTGGAGGTGTAGGCCGCAACTCTCATTTGAGCATGAGAGGTGCCCATGCTGCCCAAATGAGTCTGTGAGTAAGTACTAGTGAGATAGAGCAACGGAGTGAGGGTCGGAGCTAGCCTGTAGCCTGGCTATGGTGGTAAGACTAAGAAAGGTGGCCTAGAGGCTAGAAGGGAGCAAGGAGAGTGATCCGCCATAGCCCTCAAGCTGTGAGGTAGGAGGAGAGGCTGAGACAGGGGTCCCCTTAGCCCTCTTAGAGGGGAGGACTGCACAGCCTTAGAGCTAGGAGCCGGCCATAGCTAAGAAATAAAAGTGAGGGAAGAAGGAGAGAACGTGGGAGGGAAGAGAAGCTACGCTCAGGAGGCTAGAACCAAGCATTGGGGCTCCACTGCCTAGAGACCATCAAGAGGTGAGTGAAAAGCAGGGAGGCCTCCCTCTCCTTCTTCCTCCTCTCCCCCCTTCTCATTCTTCTTCTCCTTCTTTTCTCCTCTCTTCTTCTTCTTCCTCTTCTTCTTCTTCTTCTTCTTCTTCTTCTTCTTCTTCTTCTCCCTCTTTCTGTTCTTTTCTTTCTTTCTTTCCCCCTCCTCCATCCTCCTCTTCCTTGTCAAAACTACGATTTTTGCTGATTTGGAAGGGTGTACATGTTGCGATTCACTTGGTGATACTTCCGTGATATTTCCCCTTGAGTAGATGCTTCAAACCTTGAATTTTCATTGTTTTTGGTGCTTGTACATGTTGCGATTCACTTCGTGATACTTCCGTGATCTTTCCCCTTGAGGAGATGCTACCAATCTTGAATTTTCACTGTCTTTGGTGCTTGCACATGTTGCGATTCCCCTTGTGATACTTCCGTGAAGTTTCCCCTTGAGTAGATGCTACCAATCTTGAGATTTCACTGTTTTTGGTGCTTGTATATGTTGCGATTCACTTGGTGATACTTTCGTGATGTTTCCCCTTGAATAGATGCTTCTTGAGTACATGCTTCAAATCTTGAATTTTCACTGATGTAGGTGCTTGTACATGTTGCGATTCACTTGGTGATACTTCCGTGATGTTTCCCCTTGAGTAGATGC
>BFEA01000739.1:497272-528830 GCA_003427395.1 Chara braunii | reverse complement strand
AACCTCCATCACCTACACCCGTCCACCATAGCCGGACACCCCGACCCTTCTTCAACCTCCATCACCTACACCCATCCACCATAGCCGGACACCCCAACCCTTCTTCAACCTCCATCACCTACACCCATCCACCATAGTCGGACATCCCAACCCTCCCTCGCTTATCACCTCCCCCATCCAATCGAGAGCCTTAAGGGGGAGTCGCAAGGGGGAGGCACGGGACCTCGGATAGGATCGGTTAGGGTAAGTCAGTGAGCAAGGTCGATTAGGATGAGGAGCTTCTTGTTCTCTCTCTCTCTCTCTCTCTCTCTCTCTCTCTCTCTCTCTCTCTCTCTCCCCCTCTCTCTCTCTCCTTCTCCGACCGCCTTCCCCCATTCCTTCAAAACTCTCTAACCTCTCTCTCCCTTTTCTCCTCTCCCTCTCCGACCGCCTTCCCCCATTCCTTCAAAACTCTCTAACCCTTAACTCTTCCGTCACCCCTTCCCCTCCCCCATGGCATGTGACTAACCTCCACCCTCACCTGTCACTTTGCCAGGGAACGAACGGGAAGGAACTTAGTCCTCACTTGGTGGAAAGCGAGGGCAAGGGAAGGGCAGTCGGTCCCTTGTGCCACCAAGAAGGGAAGGATACTGAACTATTGAGAGCAATTGCGAAAGCGGAAAGGAGTGCTGATTTTGGACGAGGTCAGTTTGACTCAACCACCTCCCCTGACTGCATGACTAAGGTGAATGCATGGGCTGCTTGAGGGAAGGGAGGGGCAAGAAAACCAAAGGACCATGGAAGGGAGAGGGAAACTTAGGCTCGCAGGAAGGGGCGATGTGTTGATCCCAATGGGGATTGTACTTGGACATTTGTTTTTGTGTGGTCATGCGCAGGTGAGTAGCTTGGGACTATTCGGACGGGCTGGATCTACGGATGAGGACTAGAATGGGAGATTGGGCTATGGGAAAAGGACTTGGACCCGGCTAAAGTCGCGGGTGCGGGTTGAGTTTGAGACCGGTACTTGGGTGAATGTTTGATGCATGGACTCGGCTTGTGTGGGATTGCATGGAATGTCTCCCCCATGCGCGATGCGACGCCTGAAAAGACTAAGGGCGATCTTTGGTAGGTGAATGTGATGCTAGCGGTTCTCGCAAAAAAAGGGGAGAATATTGCGGCTAGGGGTTCGGGCGACGCGGCCTCACCCCAAGGATGTCGCCGGGGCTGCCGAGGGCCGCTAGGCCTAGTGAAAAGGTGCGTGGCCCAATGGATGACGCTTGGCCTGCGCGCGATAAGAAGATGAGACCTCAATGAACTTCCTGGACTGCCTGCGTATTGGAAGGAGCAATTGCCTGGTCAAACCTTAATGAATCAAGAAAACGCTACGAGTTCCAAAAAGCTACCATCTTGACGCGAGAGCGGAGCTACATCCCCCAATGTAAAGCCCTCTCGCAAAAGGCCCATCCCCATCCATCTCAAAGCACTAGGTGGGGGTGCCCCTGGGACAAACGACCCGCGCCCTGAGCATGAGCATGGGCGGGTCGAGCCAAATGGGACCCACAGTGGGGTCGACCGAGGCTCGAAAGTCCTTCAGGGTACGGTCCCTACAGCGTGTCCAAAGCTCAACCACGATCTATTAAAGAGGAGGTGTACCAGATCATTAAAGGGGGAGATATTTGTGTCGCAGGGAGAACGGGTGAATTGGAACTCGCCAGGGGGAATGCGGCGCACCATTATCATGCTCAATGGGTTAGAGATAGCAGCAGTAGAAGCTGAGCCGGTGGTCGATATCATCTGGGACCAACTCCGGGGGCGCGGGCCACAGGTCCATTTCATCTTGGAGAGCGACGGATGTGATAGGGTGAACGCGACACTCGACTAGGGACAGCTGGGAGAAGGATTATTCGTGACACTGTGCTGGAGGCTCCGCACCCTGGGCAGAGCCCGGGACCAGGGAGCCAGAGAAAGTTTATGGGAAACCTAGAAAGTTTATGGGAAACCTAGGGAAGAAGAACCTACAGACAAGGTCACTGCTGCTAAGAAAAAAATTTAGGTATCAAATCCCGATCTTCCCCATGCTTGAGATCGGTGACAACCTTAGCAAATTGCTAGGAACCATGGTGTCAGTATCGTTTCAGACCATGTTGCAGGCCAGCCCCAGGTTGCTCAAAGGGCTTAGACAACTGTTGACTCAGCGGCGAGTAGAGATAGACGAAAACCCCGAATCACCGGAAGAGGAAAGAGAGGAGGAAGCTCCGCAAGAAGTCGCTAATCTTCAAAGAAGTCCCGGGGATTTGGAGGACCTAGAGAAAGCCTTTGCGGACATCCGCCTGAGCTTTCCAGACCGCGAAGGCAGGGAGGTTATGAGGGCTCCACCAGGGACGAAGCTTAGCTTCCATGCGCTGCCCGTAGGAAAGCTAAAAGTGCAGATCGGGACACATCACACAAATGCGCTAGTAGATGGAGGTGCGGAAATCACACTCATACGAAGAGATTTCGCAACAATTACCGGTTGCGTAGTTAACGAGGAGGTAATGAGGAGCATACGAGGGGCAGGTGGCGAGATATCGTTTTCGGGATACGTCATCAAGTGTGCGGTCAAGGCAGGCATCCGGGAGTCGATTTGGTCATTTCAGCGGATGACCGTGCTAGACGAGATGGACCATGACATAATCCTCAGGAGACCATGGTGTGCCAATGTAGAAATGATAGGGATGCATCTGCATGATGGCACATACATGGTAGACCTAGAGGATCCAGTAACGAGCCGTGGGGAGCTCCTCCGACTCATCGGGACCGGAGGGGACCCGCCTAAAGGAAAGTTAGCAACATGGTCACCATCGTTCGAAGATAGCGCACGAAAAGGGGCTTTTGAGCGAATGGAGGGTATGCGAGAGAGGGTTGGCATTATGATTGAGGAAGCATTCAATAAGAAAGAATGGATCAAGATGGGCCTGCCCCAGATGAAGAGAAGGCAGAAGGACGAAGTCTTAGGTGTTATGGTGGCAGAAAGGGAATCAGAAGTCGAACTCGGAGCCAGCCTGCCCAGGCGGAAAGAGGTGCGGAAGGAGGTACCGGAAACCGCACTCGAGATCCCCGACCTATTGCAGCTCATCAAAGCTATCAGGTATCACAAAGTGGGGGTGGACCCGGCGACGCTGGCTAAATTTGAAGGAGAAGTACAAAAGGGGTATTGTCTGAATGGGAAAATAGTCAGTACTCAACCACGGGTCGCGGAGGCAACAGGAGTAACCCCGACCGTTCATTTTTAAGGAGAAAGATCGCGGAAGGAAGTGTTCGAAAGTACAAGCCAGTAGGGAAGAAAGCGAAGCCAGTCTCCATCCTGCTAGAGATATCTAGGGACGAGGCTATGGAGAAGGAGGAGGAAGTCCTTCGAGTGATCCGAGAGAGGCGAGCGACGGAAGGGCATCGGATACCAGATGAGATAGCGGATACAATGAAGATAGGAATAGAGGGATTCTTAACTGAAGAAGAAACCCGCCTGATCAAAAGAACCTGCTAGGAGTTTCATCTGGCATTTGCCTTTAGTGATCACCAAAAGGGGCGGTTGGACGCGAAGCTAATTCCTCCGGTCAGAATCCACACGGTAGAGCATGAGTGCTAGAATGACAAGGGTCCGTCCTACGAATTTGGGATAGCAGGGGAAGTGACAGACCTTCTTCGAGCAAAGATGGACTCCTTCGTCGCGGAGCACACGGCGTCACCATACGCGAACATATGGATCGTCTTTCGAAAACCCAACAAGACACTAAGATGGATTCAAGATCTGCAGAATTTGAATACAGTAACCATTTGAGATGTTGGTTCGCTGCCTCAGGCTGATTTATTAGCGGAGTCTCATGCCAGCCGGAGCATTTACTCCCTGATAGACTTGTATTTAGGGTACGACCAACGTCCATTGGATGCTCGGGACATACCATACACCGCAATGCACACCCCCGTAGGACAGTTGCAGATGCAGGTAACCCCTATGGGCTTCACGAACGCAGTAGCCGAAGCACAAAGGAGAATGCTCACCGGAGCCGGAGATATGTTTTTAGAGAAATGTGAGCCCTACATTGATGACAACCCGATCAAAGGCGCCCAAGAGAAGGACGAGACGGAAGTTCAACAAGGAATTTGAAGATTTGTATGGGACCATCTACAGGACATCAAGGACTTACTCCGCCCATTCCTAGTATACAACATCACCGCTAGCGGACCAAAGAGTATTCTAGCAGTACCAGAAGTGACCATACTGGGATTTCGTTGTGGCGCATACGGTAGGAAACCTGACCCGGCTAAGACAGACAAGATATCACAGTGGCCCACAAGATATCACAGTGGCCCAACACCTCGCGCACAACAACAGAGGTAAGAGCATTCTTAGGGGTGGTCGGCTTTTGGAGGATTTTTATTAAAAGTTATGCCAAGATTGTTGAGCCTATCCGGGCCATGATCAGAGAAGAAGTTTTGCCAAGATTGTTGAGCCTATCCGGGCCATGGATTGGACGGAGGAGCGAGGAGTTGTCCAAACCCTGAAGGACATACTTACATCTGAGCAAGTCGCCTTGTCAGCACCCTGTTTTAATGACGAAGTGGGACGACCATTCATCCTAGAGACAGACGGAGGACCCTTGGCCGTAGGAGGCGTACTGATTCAAAGGGATGAGGAAGGAAAGGAGAGGCCAATTAGGTTTGAAAGTAGAACCCTCAACTCCGCAGAACGGCGGTACTCACAGTTCAAGAAGGAGGTCCTAGCCATTTTGCATTGTCTCAAGACCTTCCAAGCCTACCTATGTGGGAGGCGGTTCATCCAAGAATCGACCCAACGTCTTCCACTCCTTCGGGCGTGATACAGACCCGACTCTACAAGCGTATAGACCCGACGGTGGGAAGATGGGTAGGATTCATCTGGCAGTTCGATTACAAGATCGAACAAATTACTGGACTAAAAAACAAGGTTGATGGACTGAGTCGGGTCTGTATCACGCCCGAAGGAGTGGAAGACGTCGAGCCCGTAGACGTGTTCCTCGAATACGAAGGAGGGACACTTGCAGTAGATAATGAAATGATGGGCGAAGGATGTGCGTTGGGAGAATTATTGATTCAGACCTTGGAAAAGAGGGCCCCTGTCGTAGTAGCAGAACTTAGAGAAGGACCAGTCACCACTCGAGGACGCAAGGAGGAGAAGGACTCGTGGGGAGCGATAGTAGGACCAAAGGAGGAACTGATAACAATGGCGGTTGAGGGAGGTCGGGAAGCCGTGATGAGCCTAGTGGAGTCTTGGGAACGAAGGGAGTTGCAACTGATGGTAAACCAGATGCAGGAGAGAAACGACGAGGACCAGGAAGGGAGGGTTTTTTTTTATGTTCAGATATACGAAGGGATTTTTCGGGAGATTGGGTTGTTGCTGGTAGGAAACAAACATCCCATGGAAGTCAGCCTTAAAGCAAGGGAGGAGGCCGAGAGGTACGTCCTAAGGGGTGGCCATCTGTTCAAAAGGGAGGAAGGTGTTATGCCTAGAAGAGTTGTGTGCGGGAGGTCTAGGCAGTTGGATGTGATCCAGGCAATGCACGACGGACTAGCAGGAGGACATCGATGGTCCAAAGGAACTCTTGCAAAGATGACACCGCTCTATTACTGGCCAGGCATGCCAGGTATGGTTGCCATGTACCGCCAGACCTGCCTAATCTGCCAGGAGCGGAGCTCGGCACGCGTCTTCGAGTCGCTTAGACTAACACGGGTGCTGGAGCCGGGACATCTGGTCCACCTTGACCTTGCAGTTATGCCTGTATCAACAGATGGGTACAGGTATATCCTGGATGCGCGAGACAACTTGAGTGGGTTCGTGGAGGCGGTCGCTCTCAAGAAAAAGACGGGAAGAAGCGTAGCAAATTGGGTAGAGGACTTCTACCTGAGGCATCCCTTCATCAAGAGGTTTATAGCAGACAATGGAACAGAATTTGTGAACCAAGGAGTGTTGGGAATGCTTAAAAGGCTTTGCGTACTGATCAAACTCATTGAGTCGTATCACCCGGAAGCCAATGCACCTGTGGAAAGAGGGCACCGGACCTTAAAGAACACGATTGCGAAGCTCGCGGCGAACAATCTGGGGAGCTGGCCTAGGTATCTTAAACAGGCTGTCTTCTCAGAGAACATGACACCTAAGAGGACAACGGGATGTATCCCCGCAGAACTGTGGTACGGAAGAGAGATCGATTTTCCCGTGGAAGCCTTGATACCAACCTAGAACAGGTTAGATGACGATCCGCGTATGACCACAGAAAAATTAATTGAGGCAAGATGTCAACAAGTTCTTAGGAGTGAGGAGGTCATGAAAGACATCGCCAGTCGGGTACTAGACAGGAGAATGAGGGACAAAGCAAGGTGGGACCAGGTTAAGAATATCAGAAAGGAGCCACTTCAGGTGGGCGAGATAGTGTTGATAACAAACTCGGCACTGGAAAACACTTGGTCTGGGCAACTGGGGAGGAGGTTCAAAGGTCCCTACCGGGGTCGCCAAGCGGGTGGGACTAAACACCTTCGAAATGAAAGATTTGGATGAAATTGGATTGAAAGGACCCTTACCGGGGCACCGATTGGTCAGGTTTCTAAGTCGGGACCCAGTGGAACAATGGCTTCAGGAGGCCGAGGATAAGGAAACTAAGGGGTTACAAGCCAAGGACTGACAGCGGCCTTGCCCACACTATGGTTTTGTCTCTGACGGCGTCTGCGGGACTGCCATTTTTTCTTTTGGGGATGGGGCAATGGTTTGGACTGACTGAAGTTGGAAGGTGGGATGTCCTGGGACTTTGTGATAACGGGTTTTGTGTGACGAAGGGGAAGGTTGTCGGGAGCATTGTATCATAGTTTTTGATGGGAAAATAATGGGATCATTACAAATGTGGCATCTGCATGAGAGGGGAATGTATGATAGTGGCCTGGTGCGAAGGGTACTGAGAGCATTCTGGGGGAAGGGAAATTGCCTATCGAACTGGGGGAACGTGTGTATGAAGGGTTTGGCGGGCGTTGATTTTGTTATACAGGACCAGGAAGGAAATACGAGAAAAGCAAAATGGAATTCGGCAACGAAAATGATAGCGGGCCAATCAACAGGCCTACCGAAGGAGGAGGAACAGGACCAAGTCGCGGGAGGAGGACTGCAAAAAGAAAATTGTACATAGGGTACATGTCCAAACATGTAGTAGGCAGGAGGGCGAGAAAACGAGTGTGTAGAGGGCCCTCGCCTCTCAGAAAGAGGGAAGGGATATATATCTCATCAGGGAGTGAGAGCGAGGAAGGGAAAGGGGAGATGGGAGAAGGGGTCCAGGCCTCTGACAAGGGAGGGGCCGAGAGATGCGAGCAGCATGAGTCTTAGCATGAGGAGAGCGAAGGGAGACAGGACATGTATGACGGACGTGAGGATGGGGAAGAAAGCAGGGAAAGCCCGCTTGAAGAGCGGAGTGGCCATGACAGTTGTGAGGGGAGGTATCCGGACTTTGAGGAAGGGTATGGGAGGAGGACGGAGATTCCCTGCAATCTAGATCGAAGGAATTTCACGGGTGAGTTCAGCCCCGTGCGGACGGAAGAGGATGTGGACGAGGAGGAAGAAGTGCAAGAGGTTATAGAGATTAGCAGTGACGACGAAAGGGATGAAACCTCAAGGCCCAGAGAAGAGAGGCGACCCCCGGCGAGCCAACCTTGCGAAGAAGCCTTCACATAGGAAGATGAGTTTGGGTCGACACCCAGTCATTGGTCCCAACAATGGCTCAGTGTAATTGGATTATCAAGACCAGGGAACTCCCGGAGGCGGGAGTGGCGGCCAAGCCTTTGGATTTTTACAGTGAGAGGGGATTGCAAGAAATTGCGAAAAGGAAGAAAGAAATCCTGGCTTCCTGCCTGGGAGTTAAAAAGCCACCAGAAAGACAAGATGGGTAGGGGACCGAGCAAGATGAGACACGTGACAGCGATAGGGACTTAAATGTTATCAGTATTGAACAAGAATTGTGCTTTTTCTTTTGCAAACATTGGAATGACAGAATGTGTATATTATGAGTAAGCTTGCTAAGGATGAGTAATGAAAGGGCTAGCTAAGACTGTGCCACGATGAGTTCGAAAATAGCATTTTGGAGCTACTTTCTGGATGAGCTACCTTCGAAAGAGTGTATGCAAGACATTGACACGAGGCATGGGATGAGACTGGTTGGGAAGGGTGTACTGTGAACTTTGGATGGAATGAGGATTGTGCCTTTGAGAAGAAACTGTGAGTGCAGATTGACGAGCAAAGCGAGGCGTTGAATGTTGGTCGAATACAACAAAGGTTAGGGAACCTATGGGTTAAGGGGCGTGAAGAACACTCCTTCCCTAGGAGCCTAATCCAACTGAGTCATGAATGAGTCTGAAAACAGCCAAGAGCTGAGAGATCAGAAAGCGTGAAAATAGAGGGGGTGCCCCTGTCTGTTTGTTATGGTTGAATGACCGGGTGGGCTAGTGCTGCGTGGGGTTGCGATCCTCAACTCGAGCACTAGACGCTAAGTCGGATGTATGCATGGATAGTAAATTGCATTGAGAGAGGATGAAGGGAACCGCACGCAGAAAACTGAAAAGAAAGGACCATCTTCTAACCCCCGAGACAAAGATGGGATCCGTGTCCTCGAGGCCCACCCCCTCGGGTGCTAACATTGGAATGGATAAGGACGGCCCTAACCAGGCTGTTCGACTTGAGAATGGAAGGGAATGACCCTAACCAGGTTGTTCAACTTGAGAATAGAAAGGAATGGCCCTAACCAGGCTGCTCGACTTGAGAATGGAAAGGAATGGCCCTAACCAGGTTGTTCAAGTTTGAGAATGGAAAAGAATGACCCTAACCAGGTTGTTCATAAATGACCCCTGATAAGGGTCGTTTCTTTTGAAATAGGCACTGGGGTTCCTTGCATGAGTGATTGAGAAAGGTTGATTAAGGATGAGCTGGAATGAGTAATGTGAAATAGGAAAGACCGGTGGGTCGGCCATTGAAATAGCCATAAGAATGGATGGAAGAGAATGATGCCTTGAAAGGAGAAGGGCATGATAAAGGAGGCCAAGCCTTAAGACGAGAAGGGCATAGGTCGTTGGGACGGTCATAAGGACAGGGTATTGAGAAATGTGAGAGTTGAGGATTGAAGGTGGGCCGACGGGTCGGCCTTGAAAGATGGATATTGAAAGAGCGACCATCAGATCGGTCACATGGGTTGGCCTTGTTGAAGAGAGGTTGTCGGACCAGCCATGAGAATCAGCCTTGAGAAAGAACGGGAAAAGGCATTGGATTGAGCGTTTTCTTGAGAATTGGATGTTTTTTATTCCATAATCAGGGGACCCCAGGCAATTTGAGGAAAGGTCGTTGGGTCGACCATGGAAATAGCAAGAGATTGAGGGGGATAACGATGCATGCACCGCGACCCCAGGACCTCTACCTGTCAAGGGAAAAGTCCCAGCGTGACCTATTCCTCATAACGAAGGATAGGGGTTGAAGGACCAAGGTATCATTCTCTTTGATCGATGCTCACCGTCCGGAACTACCTCCGACAACGAGCTCTAATCGAGGAGTTCAAACTGCGCCTCATACTGAGAACTTAAACGTCAAGGGCGTGGAGCTAAACGGGCAAAAGAGCCATTCTTTTCCTAAGTCTCATTTTCTCAACCCAACCACACGCCATACCGTAGAGGGGCAGCGTGGCCGTTGGCGATAGACCAAGGTTGCTCGCATTAAGTTGAGCGGCACTGCCCAAAGGGAGGGGTCGGGCGGGGTACCGGGTGGAAGCCGCAACCACCACAGGGCGAGTGACACCGCTCTACCGGATCATTACAATCGTTCTGTGACTAACCGCGAGGTCTTCGTAACTGCACTCGCAGACTAATAAGAGAGCCCCAACTCTCTTGAAACGAAGAGGCCGGATCCAAGAAAACACCACTTGGGAGGAACGATTTGCGAGGGGGCCACTTGTGGTACGATAGGGTCTTGGGAGGCGTGGACTGGACCCGCCTAACAGATGCGAGGAGACACCTCAATGATGATGCCCATCTCCAGAGAAGTGGCCGCCGGACTGGAGTAGTTGATGAGGTGAGTTATCAGCGGGGGAGGATTGATCACCCTTCCTTTTTTAGGCTGATAGGCCGACATTCGTCTACTCAGTTGGCAGGGCAAGTCTGCGTACCTCCAAGTGAGAACTAGTCGTGTGATGGGGACATCACATTTTGAATGGGGGAAAGATGTGCCATCTACCGATGACAAAGCGTGCAAAAAAATAAGGTTGCCATGGCCTCAAGAAATGTATGTGTAATTGATTTTGCGTAGGCTTGAGAAAGGTCTGGCAAGATGTCCAGAAGAAAGAGAAATGTATGTATAATTGACTTTGCGTAGGCTTGAGAAAGATCTGGCAAGATGTCCAGAAGAAAGAGAAATGTATGTATAATTGACTTTGCGCAGGCTTGAGAAAGGCTTGGCAAGATGACCAGAAAAAAAAAAAAGGCATGTAATTGACTTTGCGTGGGCTTAAGAAAGGCCTGGCAGGATGTCCAGAAGAGAAAGGCATGTGTAATTGACTTTGCATGGGCTTGAGAAAGGTCTGGCAAGATGTCCAGAAAAGAAAAAGGCATGTAATTGACTTTGCGTGGGCTTNGAAAGGCATGTGTAATTGACTTTGCATGGGCTTGAGAAAGGTCTGGCAAGATGTCCAGAAAAGAAAAAGGCATGTAATTGACTTTGCGTGGGCTTGAGAAAGGCCTGGCAAGATGTCCAGAAGAAAAAGGCATGTAATTGACTTTGCGTGGGCTTGAGAAAGGCCTGGCATGATGTCCAGAAGAGAAAGGCATGTGTAATCGAGCCTAATCGACTTTGCATGGGCTTGAGAAAGGTCTGGCAGGATGTCCAGAAGAGAAAGGCATGTGTAATTGACTTTGTATGGGCTTGAGAAAGGTCTGGCAAAATGTTCAGAAGAGAAAGGCATGAAATTGACTTCGCGTAATTGACTTTGAAAGGCCTGGCAAGATGTCCAGAAGAAAAAGGCATGTGTAATTGACTTTGCGTAGGCTTGAGAAAGATCTGGCAAGATGGTCAGAAGAAAGATACATATGAAATGGATTGGGTAAGCATACATGAAAAATTGATTGAGCTTGGGAGCAAGAAAGGTCAAATGAGGGAGACATGCATGGGAAAAAGACAGGACTAGATAAAAGCCGGGCAGAATGATTTGGAAGAAATACGTGTGAATTTGGTTGAGCTTGAGATTGAGGAAAGGATGACGAGAGACATGGATTGCACAACCGAAGAGCCGAGTAAAAGAAGCACTGAGGGCGACAGGGGCTATAAAGGACACTTGGTTAGCATGGGATGGAAGGGGGACCAGCCGAAGGGCATTTGGGATTGCGAGGCTCGGGGGAAAAGCGGGGGCAGTAAAAGGGAAAAACGAGAAAAGGTTTGATGTACTACGGGTGATGAATGAGACAAGAAGAAGCTTGATGTACTACGGGTGATGAATGAGACGAGAAGAGGCTTGATGTACTACGGGTGATGAATGAGACAAGAAGAGGCTTGATGTACTACGGGGGATGAATGAGACGAAAGGAGGCTTAATGCTCTGAGTGTGATGAATGAGACGAAAGAGGGTTTTTTTTCTCTGAGGGTGATGAATGAGACGAAAAGGGGTTTGATGTTCTAAGAGTGATGAATGAGACGAAAGGGATCTGATGTTCTAAAAGAGTGATGAATGAAACATAGCCAGCATGAAGGACAAAGAAAGATTGAACCCTACACACCTCTCTCTGCCCCAAGGAGCAGAGACTAGAAGAGATCCTAGGAAAGAAAAACAAGGAAAAAACAAAAAGGACCTTGGCAAACTAACTACCCATCACGTCTCTCCTCACCTCCTCCGTCCATCTATCCCCCCAGACACCCGCTGACAGAAGATTGGTGCGCGATGAGGACATCGCGAATGAGTGGGGGGAATGTGTCGGGACTGGTGGGTCCCGAATAACATCCCGCCACTCGAGAGACTGTATATAGCCAGATTGTGCACGACAGAGAAATCTGGAGTAAGGAAGTAAGAGAGAAAAAAGACAAGGGACTAGGCCATTGGAAAGAATGATGCCCTGGGTCGGGAACCGTCGGGGAAAGAATCAGCAACGACAAGCAAGTTAGCGCAAGGATATGGGCACGTAGGGGCATAGCACGAGGCCAGGAGGGTCACTGGAATCCGGCATGACTAAGGCCAAGGGGGCCGTCAACTCACAAAATGCGGCACGACAGACGACGAGAGAATGGGTCGGCCGAGAGATGGACGGCCCCAGTGGTCGTGGGGCGCTAGAAACTAAGGGCCCAACGTGGGGGCCACTCGTGACAGCTAGCGAGGACCTCGGGGCGGAGCCCCTGCGACCAAGGAAACCGGCACGTGCAAGGCGCAAGAAAGACAAGGGAGAGGGGTCACCGTGGGGCGGCAAACACCCAAGGAACGTGAGACACCTTGGGGAGAGGCACCAGGGGCCACGTAGGACTAAGTAAAAATAATGGTATCCGGGACAAAATAGGTCGGGAACCACCGGTGGGACTAAGTGTCGGGGACCACCGGCGGGACAAAGTGTCGGGGACCACCGGTGGGACAAAGTGTCGGAGACCACCGGCGGGACGAAGTGTCGGGGACCACCGCCGGGACGAGTGGCGGGGACATGTGAAGGTCTCAAGAGGAAACGGCGGCACCGCATGAGGAAAAATTAATTAAGACAAGGTACAAGGTCAAGATCGAGATCTTGACGACAAAAAATATTAGCACCGCTAGTGCAGCAAACGGGAAGGCCGAAAGGAAAAGAAAAAGTAAAGAAACTTGAAGTGGGAGGCATGGGAGCAATCCGCAAAATCTCGGATCAGCCTCGCTCAAGAAAATGGAGTCAAAAGAGACCCCATGAGAAAAATAGGCCTCCGGGAGAAAGTCGGAGTAGGAGGGGCCACTATGGGAAAAGAATAGAGGAAAAGGGAAGCTCCCATGGGCATGGGAAGGCCATTATTGCAGTCCGAGATATAACGGACTGCACCTTGGGCATAGGAAGGGCCAAACCTAAGAGGAAGGGCCTAGAAAAGGGCCTTAACGACCACTTGACACTTGGCATGCTAAGAAAAAAGAAAGAAAATAAAAAAAAATGTGGGAAAATAAGACAAAAAGAGTGAGAGGGAGTGAGTGAGTTGGTCGTCACGGTCCCTACTGTCCAAGAAAGGAGGAAAAAGAAAAGAAAAGACGAGAGAAAAGAAAAGAAAAGAGAAAATGGCCTTAACGGTGAAAAATGACTACTTAGGGAGATACATCCGTGACCAGATTCATTCTGGAATATGGCGGTTGCAATGGACCTTGATTTTCTTTGCTTTTTGCAGAGAAAATCAAAGAAAATCAAGGCCCCATGCAATCGAAAAATAACGGATTACGTGGGGGAGGAGAAACACATGTTTTAGGTGCATCCGGAGCCAAAATTGAGTCCGGATGCACTTGGGAGTTGGCCGTTTCTTTTTCTTTCAAGAAAAGGTTAGTTGTGGAGCATTGGGGCTAGGGAATTGACCCTTATTGCAGTCCGAGTGCAACGGACTGTATGGGGAAGGGAAAACATCCTGAGCCAATATTGAGCCCGAATGCACTTAGAAATCAAACGCTTTATTTTCTTCTAGCATGGGGCAAGTTGTCGGGTTGTGGGACTAGGGAAATGGCCTTGAATGCAGTCCGAGAAATAACGGACTGCATGAGGATGCCTAGGCTAAGGGAAAATAAGCCACGACAAGCCCAAAAGGCTAGGAAGAACTGATTTCGGCATGGGGCAAATAAAAACGGTAAACAGCAACCGTGAGATGAGATATCACGACTGAGAAAATTCGGCACACATGTGGCACCTAAGGGAGAGATGTTGGAACCACCAAGGGCAATGGGGTCCCAAAATAAAAATGGGACACCGTCCGGGATGTTGTCGGGGACCAAGTGGACCCAAATAATAAAAGTCAAAAAACGGGACACGCGTCGACGGGACTACCGACGGGACAAAAAAATGGAACTAGTACGGAGGAAAGTGGTGGGGACTTGAGATGTCCCAAGGGAACCATGAGCCAACACAAGAAATAATCGCACAAGTAAATGGCACCGTCGAGATCGAGGATCTAGACGGTGGAAAATATTAGCACGACTAGTGCACTAGTAGGGGCAAGTGGGAGAGTCATGAGAGAAAAGAGAGTGAAATAATGGTGTTGGGAGTGCTGCCCAGCAGTCCGAGATATCTCGGATTAGCTAGGCATGAGAAAATAGAGCCTTAAGAGGCTCAACATGAGAAAAAGGTTGTCCTAAGAAAATCAAAGCAAGGGGGCTAAAAATTGGGACTAACGGAGGCGAAATGGACCCCTCTAGGAGCATGGGGGTGCCATTATTGTAATCCGAGATATAACGTCCAAGTACCAGCCATGAATCTAGCCATGAATGAGGCCCCAAGGCCTAGAAAGAAGGTGGATAGCTGCTTGACACTTGTCACGACTTAAATAAAAGAAAAAGAAAGAAAAATGAGAGAAAATGGAGGGAGAATGAGACAAAGGGAAAAAAAGAGTGGAGGAGAATGAGCCGGCTTATTGGGACCTGCACAGTAGGGACTGGCAGGCCCCAACTGTGACCTCATCCCTCCTAGAATGCAGGAGGGCAATCTGGATTGCAGAGATATGGCCCTTGGGGCCATATCTCCACGAAATCTGAATTAAAAAGGGGAAAATAAGAGAGAATGCAAATGGGAGATGACCGTTTTTTTTTTGGGCCATGGATCTGAGATCATATTTTATGGTGGAGAGGAACTAGCCGTTTTTTGTAGGCCAGCTCAAAACGGCTACCTCCGGAATGAGATGGCAGCCCAAAATGGAAAGAAACAAAAGGAGGAAAGAGACAAAAATGTGCATTTGGCTGAAAAAGAGAGCCGAATGCACCAAAAGTTGAAAAATAGAACTTTGGGGCCCAAATTTGAAGCAAGGGCTACTTGGGGGTAGCTCGGAATATTGCTGGTCTTGGATCTCAGCCAGATCCAAGGCTGAAACAACACCGAGGCATGGGAAAATACCTCGGCCTACCAAAAATGGTGTAGAAACTGAAAAAATCGAGAAAAGGCCCACTAGGCCTTTTTCTCTCAAGTGAGGCTGCCCTTTGGGCATTAGGATCCAAGGGGGCAGCATTTTGGAAGTGAAAAGGAGGTTGAGGGAGACCGAGAGGCAATCCGAGTTGGTACCAACCACTCGGACTGCATGTACTTGGCCAAAATGAGGTCCGGGTACCTCCGGAAGGGCCTAGTGGGGGAATTTTGCCTTGGGGGTACCTCGGTTCACCTCAACGCACATGGGGAGGCCCATGGGTTGGCCGGACTGCTGGTTTTAGCCTACATAAGCTGGGAATTCAGTCCGCCACATTCACAATTGCATGAGGAGTGCCCATGCTGCCCAAGTGAGCTCGTAGGAACACTCTTTCACTTGGAGAGAGGAGAGGGGAACCCATGCCAGTTTTGGGAGCTTAGAGGATACTATGAGCAAGGGGAGAGAGCTCTAGAGGTTGGTGGAAGTGAGGCTGGCACTAGGGAGGTGATTTGCCATTGCCCCCGAGGGTGTGAGGAAGAGAGAGAGGCTAGAGGGAGTCCCATTAGCCCTCCTAGAGGGGAGGACTCCATAGCCATAGTGGGAGGAGCTTGCCATAGCTTGGGTAGTGTGAGAGAGGGAGGAAAGGGGCTTGAGGAAGAAGGGAGTCATAGCCAAGGAGGCATTTGTGCAAGGAGGAAGAAGCTTCATCAAGGTTGAGGCTCCATCTCCAAGACTTCAAGAAGGTGAGTGGAAGGAAGAAGAATCTTCTCCCTCTCCTTCTTGTTCTTCTTGTTCTTGTTCTTGTTCTTCTTCTTCATCTCCCTCTTCTTCGTCTTCCTCTTTTTCATTCTTCTTCTGCTTTTGTTCCTTCTTCATCTTCTTTTTCTTCTTTTTCTTCTTCTTCTCCTTCTTCTTCTTTCCTTTCTTCTTTTTCTCCCTCCTTTTTTTCTTCTTCTCCATCTTCTTCTTCTTCTTCTTCCTCTTCTTCCTCTTCTTCTCCTCCTCATCCTTCCTAAAGGCTACTCTAACTCTTGCTTTTCACTCACATAGTAGTAGGTAGTGCTCCGATTCTTCCATGGATGATCTCATGCTCAAAACTTGAGATTTGGTCTATTCAAACTCTTGCTTTTCACTCACATAGTAGTAGGTAGTGCTCCGATTCTTCCATGGGTGATCTCATGCTCAAAACTTGTGACTTGGTCTACTCAAACTTTTGCTTTTCACTCACATAATAGTAGGTAGTGCTCTGATTCTTTGGTCTACTCAAACTCTTGCTTTTCGCTCATGCTCAAAACTTGTGATTTGATCTACTCAAACTTTTGCTTTTCACTCACATAGTAGTAGGTAGTGCTCCGATTCTTCCATGGATGATCTCATGCTCAAAACTTGTGATTTGGTCTTCTCAAACTCTTGCTTTTTCACTCACATAGTAGTTGGTAGTGCTCCGATTCTTCCATGGATGATCTCATGCTAAAAACTTGTGATTTGGCCTATTCTAACTCTTGCTTTTCACTCACATAGTAGTAGTTAGTGCTCCGATTCTTCCATGAATGATCTCATGCTCAAAACTTGTGATTTGGTCTACTCTAACTCTTGCCTTTTGCTCACATAGTAGTAGGTAATGCTCCAATTCTTCCATGAGTGATCTCGTGATCAAAACTCATGATTTGGCCTACTCTAACTCTTTGCTTTTCACTCACATAGTAGTAGGTAATGCTCCGATTCTTCCATGGGTGATCTGATGCTGAAGGCTTGTGTTTTAAACTAGCCTAGCTTGTGCTTTCCACTCACATAGTAGTAGAGGACATTCCGTTTCATGCTTGGTTAAGTTCGTGAGCCATAAGCATGTGTTTGAGCAAATTTCACTCACATGCATGACTCAACTCTCACACAATGATATTCTGTTTCATGCTTGGTTGAATTCATGAGCCATAAGCATGTGTTTGAGCAAGTCTCACTCACATGCATGGCTCAACTCTCACACAATGACATTCCATTTCATGCATGGTTGAATTCATGAGCCATAACCATGTGTTTGAGTAAGTCTCACTCACATGCACGACTCAACTCTCACATGATGGTGTTTCAATTCACACTTGGTTGTTCATTCCTCCATGTGCATGTGCTTTCACTAGTTCTAACTTCGCTTTGTCAAGTTCATGTGAGTTGTAGTGTTCCGGTTCAAAACTTGGTTGCTCATTCCTCCATGTGCATGTGCTTTCACTAGTTCTAGCTTCACTTTGTCAAGTTCATGTCAGTTGTAGTGTTCCGGTTTATATTTGGTTGCTCATTCCTCCATGTGCATGTGCTTTCACTAGTTCTAGCTTTACTTCGTCAAGCTCATGTGAGTTGTAGTGTTCCGGTTCATACTTGATTGTTCATTCCTCCATGTGCATGTGCTTTCACTAGTTTTAACTTCACTTTGTCAAGTTCGTGTGAGTTGTAGTGTTCCGATTCATACTTAGTTGCTCTTTCTTCCATGTTTATGTGCTTTCACTAGTTGTAGCTTCACATTGTCAAGTTCATGTGAATTGTAGTGTCTCGGTTCATACTTAGTTGTTCCTTCCTCCATGTGCCTATGCTTTCACTAGTTCTAACTTCACTTTGTCAAGTTCGTGTGAGTTGTAATGTTCCGATTCATACTTAGTTGCTCTTTCCTCCATGTGCAAGTGCTTTCATGAGTTCTAGCTTCGCCTTGTCAAGTTCATGTGAGTTGTAGTGTTCCGGTTTATACTTGGTTGTTCTTTCCTCCACGTGCATGTGCTTTCGCTAGTTCTAGCCTCACTTTATCAAGTTCATGTGAGTTGTAGTGTTCCGGTTCATACTTGGTTCTTTCCTCCATGTGCATGTGCTTTCGCTAGTTCAACCTTCACTTTGTCGAGTTCATGTGAGTTGTGGTGTTCCGATTCACACTTAGTTGTTCTTTTTTCCATGTGCATGTGTATTCACTAGTTCTAGCTTCACTTTGTCAAGTTCAAGCATGTGTTGATGTTTCAGTTCACACCTAGTTTGTCTTCTACTCATGTAATGAGTTCCACTAGTTCTTTGTCAAGTTCAAGCATGTGTTGATGTTCCGGTTTACACTTAGTTGCTCTTCTACTCATGGAAATGTGTTCCACTAGTTCAATCTTCACTTTGTCAAGTTCAAGCGTGTGCTGATGTTCCGATTCACACTTAGTTGTTCTTCTACCCATGTGAATGTGTTCCACTGGTTCCTTGTCAAGTTCAAGCATGTGTTGATGTTCCGGTTCACACTTGGTTGCTCTTCTACTCACGTGAATGTGTTCCACTAGTTCAAGCTTCACTTTGTCAAGTTCATGTGTATGGTAGTGTTCCGGTTCATACTTAGTTGCTCTTTCCTCCATGTGCATGTGCCTTTGTTAGTTCAATCTTCACATTGTCAAGTTCATGTGTATGGTAGTGTTCCGGTTCATCCTTAGTTGCTCTTTTCTCCATGCGAGTGTGCCTTTGTTAGTTCAATCTTCACATTGTCAAGTTCGTGTGTGTGGTAGTGTTCCGGTTCATACTTAGTTGCTCTTTCCTCCATGTGCATGTGCCTTTGTTAATTCAATCTTCACATTGTCAAGTTCGTGTGTGTTGTAGTGTTCGGATTAATACTTGGTTGCTCTTTCACTCATGTGCATATGCTTTAGTTAGTTCAAGCTTCACTTTGTCAAGTTCATGTGTATGGTAGTGATCCGTTTCACACTTGGGGGCTCTTTCACTATAAGATGGGTGACCGACATTTGGCTGATGCTACTATGGGATTGGTGACCGACATTTGGCTGCTACAACGGAAAGATGATTTGATTAGGACAAGAGGTTTCCTTCTCTTTCTCTCTCTCGCTCCCTTTCTCACTTTCTCTCTCTCTCTCTCTCTCTCTCTCTCTCTCCCTCTTCATCTTGCCCTCTCTCTCCCTTCCCCTCACTTGGCATATGACTAACCCCTCATCCCTCACTTGTTACATTACCACGGAGCGAACGGTAAAAGAAATTAGGCCTCATTTGGTGGAAAAAGAGGGCAAGGGAAGGGTAGCCGGCCCCTTGTGCCGCCAAGAAGGCAAAGAAAAGGACGTTTGAAAAAAAAGGTGGGAGAAGGAGGAATCCGGGAGAAAGTATAAGTTAAAGCAAGGTGAGTTTGACTCAACCATTTCCCCGACTGCATGCCTATGAGAAGAGGATGGGCTGATTGAACAAAAGAGAGGGAACAAAGAGCACCCAAAGAACAAGGAAAGATAGGCATGTGGGAAGGGCTATGTGTTGACCCCCAATGTGGGATTGTATTGGTTTTTGGCCTTGTGTGGGATTGTGCAGGTAAGTAAAGGCTAGGGATGCCTTGAGCGGGATAGGGCCGGGAGAGACCGGGCGGCAAAGAAAAAGGGAAGAGGGGGCCGAAGGGGCTACGGGATGACCTCTGCATTTGAGACTTAGAGTGTAAATGAGAGAATGAAGTGCAATCTTGCTAAGTGAAATGTGAGGTTGCCGTGCATGCATCTAAAGGCCCCGAAAAGACTAAGGGGCCTGCGTCAACAATGATGGATGAGGTGCATGAGACTCGATGAGTGCGTAGAGGCGAGGGGGAGGACGGCATCGTCGCGCCCCGATGACGCCATAGAATTGCAATGCTTAAGGAAATGATGCGCGGCCAAGGATGATGCTTAGCCTGCACACAAGAGAAGAAAACTCTCAAAGAACCGCTGGACCCAAGAATAAAAAAAATCAGCGCTGGGGAATGACCAGCGAGACTACCACCCGGCGTGAGGGCTGAGTTACATCCCCAATGTCAAAGCTCTCTCGCGTGATGGCCCACCCCCATCTATCTCAAAGCACTAGGTGGGGGTGGACCGTGGGACGAACGACCCGCGCCCTAAGCATGAGCGTGGGCGGGCGGAGCCAACTGGGACCCGCAGTGGGGTCGACTAAGGCTCGAAAGTCTACCGGGGTTTGGCCCTACACCGTCTTATTGAGTTGATATTCCCCCTCATCTCAAAACGTATCCTGTCTTTCACGCATCCAAATTGTTACCCTATGTAGAAGGAAATGAGTTCCCACACAAATCTTCTATGATTCCACCAGACATGGATAGCGGATATGAGGTAGACAGAATCATAGAACATGGGTACTTTTCTACAGGTGGACGTGGACGACCTCAGAAGTAGCTCAAGGTACGTTTTAAATCTCAGGCACTATCTGAGGACAAATGGTTCAGTAAACGAGAACTACTTGAAACTGCTCCTGATATTATGTCTGCATATGAACGTGGGTTAAAGTCTTAAGTCTTAATTATTTCTGTGATGGAACTTGAAAATGGGTCGGTAGGAATGCAGTAACCCGTGTTCTGTAGCAGTCTGGGCCCTCGAAACGGAACCCAGACGATGCAGGGCAAACTCGGCCTGCGCCAGGCAGTGTGACCACACACTGCCCGTGGGAAAATCAAAAGTCTAAGCCAACTGTCAGGTCAAAGGTATCGCGCCCATGCCCTTGGTCGGATACACTCACTTGTTGTGCGTAGGTACCCAGACAACATCAAGGCCAAAAGGAATTCGGTTTCAGGTCAATCTGGACCGATATTTGCATTGAGTTCTGGATGGCTGAGGGATGTGGCATCCGGGGTCCTGACCCCGCGTCAACGCTACTTAAGCGCCGACTTCCTGACTTTGGGATTCATTCAGTCTTGCGTCAATGCTGACTTCACACGTTGACGACACGATGCTAGCTCGACGCTGCGACGCAGGTGGACGCTGGCTTTTGTGCTGGCACTTGAGAGATTACGGCGACGCGCTGCTGGCTCGGCATAATGGTTGGCTGGCTATTGTCTTCAAGGCATGCTGACGTGGCAGCTGCCACACGTTGATGTTGACGTGACCGCTGCCACGTGTTCTATCTATTGATACTGCTGTACTGATTCATCGTCACTTAGGAGGAGATCATGACTATGGGATAATTGTGGATACGTACCTGGTTATCTTGAGGTCGACATTGATATGCGTTCAGACTATTGATTATTTGAGGTGGTGATTGAGGAGGGAGCCCAAAGTAGAAGTGGGCATTGGACTTATTCCTCTTCTTTGTCTAATTTCCCTCCTCTCTCCTTCGTTCGTGTATGATTCTCCCATCTCATTCTATCTGGACACGATTCTAATTAATGATAATCATCAGCAGGTTTATATTCATCTGGGGTTGCATTGTTGACAAGTGTCTTCACGATCTAGGTTCATTGCATCTTCTTCTTCTTCTTTTTTCGTCTTTTTTTTTTTCCGTCTTCAACTTTTTTGGATGTAACTGTCGTGAGTACCCGAAAAGAAAATACAATGGGACCCAGGCTCGGCAAAACTCGGTGCACATTGAAATTCAGGTTCAACAAAAACAGGATCGGAGGTGGTGGCGGTTTATAAAAAAAAGGATCGGGATGAAGGGTAGTTTCCCCTGTATTAGGGAAATGTATCTGGGATAAAGAAAGTATGAAAAAACAAAAACTCGGAAAGAGGATATTTTTGTAAATAAAAATTATCAAATGCATTTGTCTATTAGAGTAGTTGTGGCCTAGTAGGCGTACTAGGCCCAACTTTTCAATCTGTGCAGGCCTGGGTTTGCTGTTGATTTTTAAATGGTTTGCCAAAAGAGGGTCCGGTATTGTAACTGAGTAGGCCCCAAAGCACTGGCAAAACCAGTGCAAGGAAGATGAGCAATAGCGAACTTCAGCAATCAAACAACATCATATTCACAAGACCAGATAGTCGTGACCTCAAACTAACAGCAGTATTGCATCACGAGATTCACCAAATAAGAAGACACCAAGAGCTCAAAATTGACAATGTTGGCAATGTCTCATCATCATCATCAATGAAGAACCAATGTTGATATCCTTTCTGGCGCTCAGTGCCCAGACTACTGATGACAGATCCTATCTAGCCTAGACTACCATGCCGAATGTTGACGACAACAACTTTCCGAAGTACGAGCATACAACGACCAATGTCGCATGCTTCCAGCACCAGGTATGTCTCTCGCTACACTCACAACCTTGTTCCCGAACACACAGATGCCACTTGCACCCAAGGACCACCTTGCGCCTCACCCAACTTACAGCAGCGCAGGTCGGCTATGGTTGCGTGCTCCTTCCCTGCTCGCCCGTGAGAGTGTAGGCGCCAGCCAGCAAATAGCGCAGCATGCAGCCAGCACCCAAATAAGGAATGCGGAGGCAGGCCCTTTGCTATATCGAAGTGGCCTGCCTGCGTCCGGTCCCAGGAAGCTTCCAGTAGGCCCCGGTAGCCTGAGGCCCAACACGCATGAGAACAGGCCTTGGGCCTGAGGTGGTTGCATGCGCCCAACTGCCTTTGGCCTGTGTTCGGCCCAGTACCCGTATCCAGCCCAGGGCCTGCTTTCCATACATTCACACAGGCGGCCCAGGGCCTGGGTTCTTTCAACCAACTAGCGTTGTGCCACCTTTCTACCACCATCTTCAGGAAGTCCTCCAATTTCTGGGTGACTGCGCAAGCGCGGAAGTCATGACCATACCCCTGGAGCTGCACTAAACCACTCAACCATCTTGCTGCACTACCCTCTAGGTAGGAGGCAGCCACAAGCACTTCTTCGTGCGGCAAGGTAAGTTTACACCTAACATAGACTGGCACAACCCTCAACCATGTGTCGAGGTCTTGACCTCTCTTATCCCTTGTAAAGGGTTTCGGAGCGGCGATGGCCGTCTTTGGAACCCACTGTGTTTGTCTCGGTCCCTGCATCGCTCCGGGTTGTGGACTCTTTGACACAGGTTGCTGTGCCATCTGATGGGGCTGTGTGCCCAGCGGCTGCACAGGCTGCGAGACAGCAGGCTGCATGGTGACCGCAACGTGCAACGGAGATTGGGTGTACCCTGTCTGTACAGGAACCTGCAAACTAGTCCCATGATACCCCTTCTGATAGCGGCATGCCCAGGGAAACTATCGCAACCGATGATGGGGTTACGTATGGGGATACCCCAGTCACCGGTGGGACAAAAGGAGGAGGATGTACAACGGGCCAGGCACCAGGCCTGGACATTGGCGACGTTACCTGCGCTTGCCCAACCAACAGGGCTAGATTCTGCTAGATTTCCTGAAGGATGGTTGTCTAATGGTCCTGCATCTCCGCTACATTTAGCAGGACGGACCGTACGATCCTCACATCATCAGTCACTTGCGTGAAGTCCATCTCCTCTAACTCACTAACATCCGCTTGTCTACGCTGCATCGTGGCTCTTCATCTGATCATCCTTTCTTTCTCCGCTTTTATATCTCCTAACGCCTTCTGTAGCTGTGCCTCCTGCAATGCTGCTTGTTGTATGGCGATCTCATCGGGCGTCAACGCTAGTGGCTGGCTTGCCATGACGCCAGCGGACTGACTCTAGGTCTGCGCGACCGTTGACCCGACAGACCCTGAACTACCGGCGTGAGTAGTCTGCTGCGCAGAAGTGGCCATGGCTTCCGAAGCTGCGGCCTCACTCACAAGTGCCTTGCTAGCCTCTGCTGCTCTAGCCCTCCTCTGCTGCAGCTGCCTCTCCCTAAGCTGGGCGTCTAGCCAATCGCAATATCCTCTGGTCGTCCTCTCTAGTGTCCTCCTCGTCGCTTATAAGCTACAGCCCTGTACACAATCTGCACTAAGGCACTCTCGGTGCCTACCGCAGCGTAGTGCACAGACCAATTAACTGGTGGCTATTTCAGAGACTTTACATTTGGGTCAACAGGTAAGTCAGATTCCTTCAAATAAAACTATTTTTAGTTTGACTAGTCCGCAAACGGAAGCACCATGAACAAGAAACTGTTCTAACTAATGTTCTCTGTCAGATGTCAATGGCTGTATACCTAACTAATCAAAACATAAAAATAGAATCATTTGTGTGGATAGGACAGCATGGAATTTTCTCGAACTTATCACCTGGAATTTACCCCTCCCTTAGTTCCCCTGAGTATCACTTGACGTCARCGTCCCTGAGCAATCTRGAGAGCRTCRCGTGTCTAARGGTGTGTGTCCGGYCCACCCCTGTGCCCCGAGTATCTGCTGAGTTGGCCAGCCCTGCACTGGATTATCCTCGCGTGCAGCGAGCCTTACAACCATTGGCTGATCCAGAGGCAATTGAACGTCCGCCCCCAAGTGACTCCAGGAATTCTTTTACGTCGCAGCCGGTGACCGTGACCCAGTGCTTCGTCCAGGGCCCTTCAGAAAGCTCCGCCCATCTTCTCCCAGATGCTCCACGTGATCATTGCCGACTCTCAAGGTTGAGCGCACTCGACACCTCACAATGAGAGGACTCTCAAGAAGGAACACACAACCTCACGGTAAGAAGTGTCGAAGAGGGTAGATCAGGTTAAGAGCAACGTACCTCAAATAGTTGCCCCCAACCACAGAGATAATCTCACCAAATGACCTTATGGCGATTGAGATGACCGGCACAACCAGCATTATCTCGCCGTTCCACTTCAGCATCAATAGCACATTAGATAGTTCTCATCACACTGTCCAGACCACATTACACATTTCGTAGCCTTCCTGGCGATCCCCTCACCTCCTTGGTCGCCACTCACTCGCCTCCTCCCTCCTCACTACACACCACTTACGACCAAACTCGCCAAGCAGACCGCATGTATGTACCGTACCAGGCAGAAGACGAGCGCCAGATGAGCGCAAACTTACCACAACTCCGATACCAAATTGCAAGGAAGATGAGCAATAGCGAACTTCAGCAATCAAACAACATCATATTCACAAGACCAGATAGTCGTGACCTCGAACCAACAGCAGTATTGCATCACGAGAATCACCAAATAAGAAGACACCAAAAGCTCAAAATTGACAATGCTGGCAATGTCTCATCATCATCATCAATGAAGAACCAATGTTGATATCCTATCTGGCGCTCGGCGCCCAGACTACTGATGACAGGTCCTATCGAGCCTAGACTACCATGCCGAATGTTGACGACAACAACTTTTCGAAGTACGAGCATACAGCGACCAATGTCGCACGCTTCCAGTACCAGGTATGTCTCTCGCTACACTCACAACCTCGTTCCCCAACACACAGATGCCACTTGCACCCAAGGACCACCCTGCGCCTCACCCAACTTACAGCAGCGCAGCTCGGCTATGGTTGCATGCTCCTTCCCTGCTCGCCCGTGAAAGCGTAGGCGACAACCAGCAAATAGCGCAGCAGCGCTTGCGCAGCATGCAGCCAGCACCGAAATGAGGAATGCGGAGGCAGACCCTTTGCTATATCGAAGTGGCCCGCCTGCGTCCGGTCCCAGGAAGCTTCCAGTAGGCCCCGATAGCCTGAGGCCCAGCACGCACGAGAACAGGCCTTGGGCCTGAGGTGGTTGCATGCGCCCAACTGCCTTTGGCCTGTGTTCGGCCCAGTACCCGTATGCAGCCCAGGGCCTGCTTTCCATACATTCACACAGACGGCCCAGGGCCTGGGTTCTCTCAACCAACTGGTGCTGCGCAACTGCCTGAATTTCCTTGAGTTGCGTGGTGACCAAAACAGGGCCCTGAGGGCCTCGTCGAGCCCGCCTTCACTTAGGGCGGCCAACATGCTTCAGGATGGGGCCATAAGGAGCTCATAGAGGCATGGGCCTCGCACCAGCATCGTAGGCCTGAACTGGCAGTCTGTAGAGTTTTCCATCTGGTGTGGGTGAGTGATAGTCTGCTTCGATTTGCGTCACAGTTGAGGGCAGTGGTTGGTGCCCACCTCCGGGTATCAGGTATCAGTTGTCGGACAATTTTTGATGCTTAACCACAACCGAGGTTAAGGTGGATTATCACTTACAGTGTAATCAGTCAGAGGATTCTGCAGACTGTTGAGGGTTCAGCCTCCTGACGAGTCGGTGAACTCCGACGAAACAATTTGTCCCAGCCCCTCGTTTGTTGTCCTCTTCTCCATCTCTGCGATGGTTTACCAGGCAGTTCTGTTTGACGATATATACACATATTATATAAGCATATACATATTTTAAAGGAGCCTCCAGAACAACATAAGAACCCATTCATCCATACATCTCCAGTTGCAGTCATTTGCCGGTTGTGTATGGATATTGAAAGGATTTCACGCTGCAGACACCTGAGAGTCATGCACTGAGACCCCAAAGTTTCGGAAGTCTCTAAAGTCCCAGCAGAGTAGGTCCAGTAGGTTAGAAGGGGCGTCCTAGGTTTAAGTCGGGCCTTTTTCCAGGAAATTCAAGTCATCTTGCAGTCAGTTCGGTACCCGACAGAAAGGTCCAGAAAGTCCAATCCAGTCCCCGAGTCCACAAAAATTGCAGCATGTCCTAGGAAAGTCCAAGAAGCTTCCAGACCGACAAAACGATTGCCGCATATAGGCCGCGGCTGACCGGAGCTGGTCCGAAGTCGGCCAAGTCAGGTCCAACTTCTATATTTACCTGCTAAAGTGCAGCAGCCCGACAATTTTTCATTCGTGAAGTTGTGGAAGCGCTGTTGCTGCTTGTGTGACCAAGCGACTTGGGCAAGACTGTGCTCGAGGAGGAAGGGAGCATCGACGTCAACCATAGCTAGGGTAGTGGCAGGGAAGCAGGGTGGCCATAGCCGCGAAGGTCTGAGTCTGATTTGAGCAGGTGTATCCAGGCCACGATCCAAGGGGAAGAAGAGAGAGAGAGACTGTGAGGTTGAGCGATAGAAGGCGCGGGCGCGCGCGCGAGAGAGAGAGAAGAGGGAAAGTCGGGTAAATACCTGTTTTGCGTATGTGAAAGTGAGCGGCGAAGCCGAAGGAGAATTGAACACTTTCTTGTAAAATAATAATACTTTGGTGCCAATCCCTTCATGCAACTCTTGCGTCTCGGCTACTTGTTTCCATCACAGATTTTCATGTGAGTGTTCGTTGCATGTATGTGTGAGTTTGAGGGTGATTGACTTGAGAATCATTGCACTGGTATCGGAGCTGAATCCTACTGCATCCACTTAGAGAAGCAGTGTTGGCAAGGGGCAAGGTCGGTAGGCAGTAAAAAAAAAAAAAAAAAAGGAGAAAGATACATCGGGGTTGGAGTTGAGTGAGGGGGGAAGGAGAAGTGGCCTACAAAGGGCGAGCGGCATATGTACCTTCGATCGAGGAGCGTCATCAAGTGGACGTCATCAAGCCTAGTGAAGTGCTGCTTGCCCCGGCCCTTGTCTTTTATGCAATTCATTTTTTGGTTTGTTTTGGTAGCTTCCCTGAACTTTACTGGAGACCTCTGCTGCAATCAGTCATTTATGTTGATGTCAATCTGGCCGCACTTGACTTTTGTTGTTGTGAGTCCTTTGAGTTTTGTCGTACGTGTTGAGGATGCATGTTAATTGAACCCATTTGCTGGATGAATCACCCATAAAGTCGGGGACGTGGGCATGAGTGGTGGGCACTCGTAAAACAACCCGGCTTGCCCATGACCGGTACTGACCGGCACAACCCTGAACCTGAGCTGAAGCAGTGAAGGGAGAAGGTCGCTAGGTAGATGCTCGGCAGTTGGATGCATCACCTGAAAGTAGGGAGCATGGGCATGAGCGGTGGGCGGTCATAAAACAACACATCTAGCCTGAAGACCGGTACTGACCGACATGCGATTGAATCGGTGCTGACGCAGCGAGGGGCTTTAAGTCTTCAGAACAAACCTGATCTGGTGGCCATGGCGTCTGGTCTGCTCCGTTAAATAAATAACTCCTGAGGTTCGTGTTGGCAGACCTTAAAGAGCTGGTTGGCCACCAGCTCTCCAGGGGAGTGTACTGATTGGAGTGGGAAGGGAAGAAGAAATTGGAGAGTTAGTAGACCACGATTTAGGTTAGGATTAGAGTTGAGTGTTGAGGTAAGTAAGTCTTGAGGGTAGGTCTACAGGGTGAGTAGGCGGAGTCTGACCATTGTGCCCGTATCTCACCATGGATGACTATCCCATGTTCGGCTTCTTGGCCCTCAGCGTGATATTGGGGGTCCTTCTCCCATACTCTTCCCCTTAGGATTTCGCCATGCATTCGGGTTGGGTGTGGTGTCTCGATCGGTAGGTGCACGCAGCCGTATACCCCGGAGGAGCAAGTCAAAACTGATGTGAAGTTGACGGAACAAAAGGAAAAGAAGGTGGGAAGATTGAGAAAGGAGGAGGAGGAGATGAAAAAAAGGTTGGAATGGGAGAAAAATAAGTCAGAAGAAGGGCAGAAAAAGATAGAAGAGGACCAATAAAGTCCATCGAGATGGACTGCCAACGATCCTCAAGGACAGGAAGAGGTTGGTGCAAACCATTAAGCAGGTGGTTCGCACTATTCACCTCCTGACAGGTGGGACACTCTGTGACGTAGTCCTTCACAAAGTCCTTGCACTTCAGCCAGACGTACAAGAGGCTCACACGAGCCAGCGTCTTGTGGAAGCCCATATGACCGGCGCATTCCTGGTCATGGAACTCTGCTATTGCCCGGACACGTAGTTGTCCAGTGGAGGGGGACTCTTTGGTGCCTTGTAAACCGTGCCAGTACACAAGACCGTTGTCCCAGAGAAAGTACTTCGGGGTGGTCTTGCCACTCCGAAGGGCTGCATGGATGTCGCGATAGTCGAAGCAGTGGCGGTACTGAGTGCGAAACTCGTCGGTCACCGAGTGGTGGACGGTGGTGACCGAGATGGCAGCGAGCTGGATCTGCTCCATATCATGGTCAGGGCGCCGGGATAAGGCACCTACGACCTGATTGGTCTCACCCTTGATGTGCTCAGTGGTGAAACTAAACTCAGATAGGTCGCGCCACCAACGAGCCTGTCGAGGAGTGAGCTTCGGCTTTGTCAGAAAAGCCTGGACAACAGAGTTGTCCGTGTGCACCGTGAATGGTGCCCCCGTGCAGGTAGTGACGCCAGTGCCGAGTGGCATAAACTACTGCGAGAACCCCACGTTCATCAGCAGTGTAGTTTATCTCGGCGGGCAAGAGCTGACGGGGGTTGAAGGCTATCGGACAATCACCTGAACGAGACTCGACAGTACCGTCCTCGGCGATGGTAGGAGAATAGTTAATAGAAGGCTCGTCAGTAGTTGGACGAGTAGGCGCCAGGCGGGAAGCAGTGGTAGGGGTAGGTGGTGGGAAGTGAGGGATTTGAGGATGAGAGGAATCAAAAGAGGTGGGGAAAATATGAGAAAGCACTGCCTTCTTAAGGGCGCGGAAGCCTACAACAAAGGTTGACGTGCCGGTGGTAAAGATAAAAGGGCGATCGAAATCGGGTAGGTCGAGAACCAGTGTACATGTCACTGCCTTCTTGAGGGCGCGGAAGGCGTCCTCGTGGAGGGGAGGGTAGAGGTGAGGACATGCGAGTAGGAGGCGTAAGCTCGGATGAACTTATTGTAATAACTCGTAAGTCCAAGAAACTTCGAAGTTGCTTGACGGATTTGGGGTTAGGACAGTCTGCGATAGCAGTGATCTTCGAGTCGTCCATGTGGAGACCCTGGTCAGACACGTAGTGTCCTAAGAAATCCTTGCTGAGCTTGGCGTAGAAGCCATGTTTGCGCAAGCGGTCAGGGACGTCGCGGAGGTGTTTGAGATGCTCCTCAAGGGTACGACTGTCTTCGGTTGGTCCGCTGCAGCGGGTATGTCTAGAAGGTAGCGGGTGCGTTGGTGAGGCCAAATGGCATCATCGTGGTCGAAGCGCGATCAGAACGCTGTCTTCGGTTGGTCTACTGCAGCGATGCGGATCTGATGGTAACCGCTACGAAGATCAATCTTCGTAAAGAAGCGGTTTCTTGCTAGGCGGTCGAACAACTCGTCGAAATGAGGCATGGGGTAGCTCTTCGTAAGCGTGTAGCGGTTGAGACCGTGATAATTGATGTAGAGACAAACAGTTCCATCCGTTTTGCGAGCAAAGAGGACGGGTGCACCCCACAGGGAGCTGTTGGGTTTAATAAAACCTAGTCCCAGGAGTTCCTCAAGATGACGCTTCAGTTCGCTGGCCTCAGGGATCGATAATCTGTAGGGTGTCTGGTGGTAAACATGATAGTTAGGCACAAGCTGGATGGATTGCTCGACATCGCGCATCGATGGGATGCCGACGTACGACAGAGGTGGGCATTTCTTTTTTTCTCTCACTTGTGAGTGCCTTCGGGCGCACCTCCTTCTGCACACCCGTGCCGGCGGACCGGGGCCATCAGCCCCAGGGTGATCTGCACACTCTTCACCTCCTTCCTCGCGCCCATCCAGGCACAACTGGCGACCCTTGCGCCCTTACAGACGCAACTGGCGACCCTTGCGCCCTTACAAGCGCAAGTGGCGACTCTTGCCGTTGGCATGCGGTAACTCCAAGACGCTGCCCGTCCTATCCTAACCCTCTCTTCTCCTCGCTCCCAGTCCGGGTCCCTTGTCCACCAACGTGGTGGCAACGGCGGAGCTTTCTCCTCCGCTGCCCTCGACCCGACCATCTTGGTGATCGTCCACGCTCCTAGCGCGACGGCCGCCACGGGCCAGACCTCTCCTCACTCTACGAGCGCACCCGCCTAGACTCCAATCTTGACGGTCATGGGACCACAACCCTCTGCCGGACTCTCAGCTTTTCCGGATGCCCTGCTTCCACCCCCACTTCGCACGACCGCAGCGCCATCAGGCTCTCCTCCTTGTGGGATGCCCCACGCCGCTCATGCGTCTACTTCCCCCACTCCTCCTACCACTCCTCTCTCGACCTACGTCCGACTTCTTGAGACTGAGTTTGCCCAGACCCGGTGTAGGGCCAAACCCTGGTAGACTTTCGAGCCTTGGTCGACCCCACTGCGGGTCCCAGTTGGCTCGGCCCGCCCACACTCATGCACAGGGCGCGCGCCGTTCGTCCCAGGGTCACCCCCACCTAGCGCTTTGAGATGGATGGGGGTGGGCCGTCGAGCGAGAGAGCTTTGACATTGGGGATGTAGCTCAACCCTCACGCCGATTGGTAGTCTCGCTGGTCATTCCACAAGCACTTTTATTCTTGGTTGTGTTCTCAAGCAAATGCTCCTTCCAATACGCAGGCAGTTCAGGGGTTCTTTGGGAGTTCCTCTTCTTTTGTGCGTAGGCTAAGCGTCATCCTTAGGCCACACACCATTTCCCTAAACACAACAATCCTATGACGTCATCGGGGTGCGGCAACGTAGTCTTTCCCCCCGCCTCTACGCACCCCTCGTGCCTCACACATTCCATCCATTGTCATTGGGGCAAGCCCCTTAGTCCTTCCGGAGCCTTCATATGCATGCACAGGCTACTTCACATTCCGATCAGCAAAAGTCCCACTTCTTTCTTTCATTCACACTCCAAGCCTCATGCACAAAGGTCTCTTTTTCATAGGTTGATTTTACACTAAGGGCCCAGTAACCAGGGTTGTCAGGCGGGGGCCCCCGGGGGCAAAGCCGGGGTAGGGGTTTGACCCCCGGACCCCCGTCGCGGGGGTGCCCCACCCCCGCCCACCCCATAACACCCCCGTTGCTGCCCCGACTCCCGCACCCCCGCGGGGCCCCGCACCAACACCGCCTCCCTT
>BFEA01000739.1:465137-482731 GCA_003427395.1 Chara braunii | reverse complement strand
TACTAGAACACTAGATTAAGCAAAGATAGAAGTAGCGATTTACACCCAAGTGAAGAATGAAGCAAAACATGGAAATAAAATAAGTGAAACTCACTTTTGAGCACATACACACGAAAGGGAAAGTAGCGATTTACTCTAGAGTGAAGAAATGAACAATTCATGAGCACAAGACTACTAGAACACTAGGACAGGCAAAGATACATGTAGCGATTTACACTAAGGTGAAGAATGAAGCAAAGCATGGAGAGAAAGTGAGTGAAACTCACTCTTGAGCACATACACACAAAAGAGAAAGTAACGATTTACTCTAAAGTGAAGAAACAGACAATGTATGAGCTCAAAACTACTAGAACACTAACCAAAGATAGAAGTAGCAATTTACACCCAAGTGAAGAATGAAGCAAACAAAGCATGGAGAGAAAGTGAGTGGAACTCAATTTTGAGCACATACACACAAAAGGGAAAGTAGCGATTTACTCTAGAGTGAAGAAATGGACAATGCATGAGTTCAACACTACTAGAAGACTAAATTAAGCAAGGATAGAAGTAGTGATTTACACCCAAGGGAAGAATGAAGCAAAACATGGAGAGAAAGTGAGTGAAACTCACTTTTGAGCAGATACATACAGAAGGGAAAGTAACGATTTACTCTAGAGTGAAGAAATGGACAATGCATGAGTCCGTTGCTAGTGGAAAGTCCCTTGCTATCCGTATTAATCTTTGGCAAGCATCTATGGAGAGAGAGAAGATAAGAGAAAGTGTAGATGTCGAAACATGGAAGGATGGGGGAAGAAGAAAAGGGGGAGGAAGAAGGAGGAGGAGGAGAAGAAGAAGAGGAAGAAGAAAAAGAAGAAAAAGAGGAAGAAGAAGAAGAAGAAGACGAATAAGAAGAAGAGGAAGAAAAAGAAGAAGAAGGAGAAGAAGAAGCAGAAAATAAAGTTTATCCTTCTCTCCACTCACTTCCTCTTGGGTCTTGGAGTTGATGTACCAGTCTTTAGAGATTCTCCTCCTCACTTGGCTATTGCTTCCTTCCTCAAGCCCTTCTCACTCCCCCTTCTTTGTCTCCCTCAAGTTGCAACAAGCTCCTATTACTGTGGCTATGGAGTTCTCCCCTCTGGGAGGGCTAATGAGACTCTCTCTAGCCTTGCCTTCTTCCTCATAACCTGGGGGCTATGGCGGACCACCTTCCTAGGCCAGCCTCACTACCACTAGCCTCTAGAGCTCCTCCCACTAGCTCACAGTGTCCTCTAAGCTCTCAAACTGGCAAGGGTTCCCCTTTCCTCACTCCAAGTGAGAGAAGTGCTCCTATGAGCTCACTTGGGCAGCATGGGCACACCTCATGCAAATGTGAGTGTGGCGGATTGAATTCTCAGCTTATGTAAGTTGAAACCAGCACTCCGGCCACAGCCCATGGGCCTCCCCATGTGCCTTGAGGTGAACCGAGGTACCCCCAAGGCAAATATTTACCACTAGGCCCTTCCGGGGGTACCCGGACCTTATTTTGGCTAAGTACATGCAGTCCGAGTGGTTGGTACCAACTCGAATTGCCTCTTGGCCTCCTCCAGCCTCTTTTTCATTTCCAAAATGCTGCCCCCTTTAGGCGAAATGCCCAAGGGGCAGCCTCACTTGAGAGAAAAAAGCCTAGAGGGTCTTTTTTTCGATTTTTTCAGTTTCTACCCCATTTTTGGTAGGCCGAGGTATTGATCCATGCCTCGGTGCCTTTTCAGCCTTGGATCTGGCTGAGATCCAATGCCCACAATATTTTGTGTCACCCCCATGTAGTCCTTGTTTCAAATTTGAGCCCCTAGGTTCACTTTTTCAATTTTTTGTGCATCTAGCTATTCTTTTGGGCTGCCAACTATTCTGGGGTTGGCCGTTTTTTTTTTTTTTTTTCATTTTGGGCTGCCAACTATTCTGGGGTTGGCCGTTTGGGTAAGCCTCATAAAAAACGACCATATTCCCTCCTCCATGGATCTGAATCTGAATCTCAGATCCATGGCTCAAAAGAAAACCGGTCATTTTCCCTTTGCATTTTCTCTTAATTTTGCCTTTTTAATTCAGATATTGTAGAGATAATGCCCCAAGGGCCATATCTCTGCAATCCGGATTGCCCTTCACTAAATGTGGAGGGATGAGGTCATAGTAGGGACCTGCCAGTCCCTATTGTGCCAGTCCCTACAGGCCGACATATTTTCCTCCACTTTTTTTTCCCCTTTTGTCTCATCCCTCCTCCATTTTCTCTCATTTTTCTTTTCTTTTCTTTTATTTCTGATGTGACAAGTGTCAAGTAGCTGTTGAGTTTTTTTCTAGGCCATGGATCCTCATCCATGGCCAGATTCAGACTCAGCAGTTGGTCGTTTTATCTCGGATTACAATAATGGCACCGCCATGCCCCTAGGGGGTTCCATTTTGCCTTCGTTAGTCTCAATTTTGGGCCCCCTTGGCTCCGATTTTCTTTTGACAGCCTTTTGTTTGTGTTGAGCTCCTTGGGGCTCTATTTTCTTATGCCTAGCTAGCCCGAGATATCTCGGACTGCTGGGAAACCCTTCCATCATCATTATTTTGCTTTTTTTTCTCTCACGGCTCTCCCACTTGACTCCACTAGTGCTTGCACTAGTGGTGCTAATATTTTCCACCATCTAGATCTCGATTTTGACGGTTCCGTTTGCTTGCGTAACCATTCCTCATGTTGGCTCATGGTTACCTTGGGACATCTAAAGTCCTCGTCACTTTCTCGTATTAGTCCCATTTTTTTGTCCCGTTGGTAGTCCTGCCGACGCATGTTCCGTTTTTCGACTATTTTTATTTGGGCCTATTTAGTTCCCGGCAACGTCCCGGACGATGTTCCATTTTTATTTTAGGACCTCCTTGTCCTTGGTGGTTCCAACATCCCTTCCTCAAGTGCCCCATGCGTGCCGATTATTCTTGGTCGCGAGATTTCATCTCACGGTCGCCGTTTACCGTCTCTATTTGCCCTTAAGCCGAAATCACTCTTTCCTAGCCTTTCGGGCTTCCCGTGGCCCATTTTTCCCTAGGCTTAGGCATCCATAAGCAGTCCGTTATTTCTCAGACTGCAACTATGGCCATTTTTCTAGTCCCATAGCCCCACAACTTGCCCCACACTGAAAGAAAATGAAGCGCTCGATTTTTAAGTGCATCCGGACTCAATATTGGATCCGGATGCACCTAAAGCATGTGTTTTCCCTCCCCCATGCAGTCCGTTGCAACTTGGACGTCCATGGGGGTTACTTTCCTAGCCCCATTGCCCCACAACTAGCCTCCAATTGAATGGAAAAGAAACGACCAATTTTCAAGTGCATCCGGGCTCAATATTGGTTTCGGATGCACCTAAAACATATGTTTCTGTTCCCCCATGCAATCCGTTGTATCTCGGTTGCATGGGGTCTTGCTTTTTCTACAAAATCAAGAGAAAATCAAGATCCTTTGCAACCGCCATATTCCAGGATGTATCTGGTGACGGATGCTTCCCAAGTGATCGTTTTTTATCGTTAAGGCCTTTTTCTCTTTTCTTTTCTTTTCTTTTTCCTCCTTTCTTGGACAATAGGGACCTGCCAGTCCCTACTTGTGGCAGTCCCTACTGACGACCAACTCACTCACTCCCTCTTACTCGTTTTGTTTTATTCTCCCACATTTTTCTTTTCTTTTATTTTCTTTTTCTAGCATGCCAAGTGTCAAGTGGCCGTTAAGGCCCTTTTCTAGGCCCTTCCTCTTAGTTTTGGCCCTCCGTATGCCTATGGTGCAGTCCGTTTTATCTCGGACTGCAATAATGGCTTCCTCATGCCCATGGGAGCTTCGTTTTACCTTTATTTCTCTCACACAGTAGCCCTTCCTACTCCGATTTTCTCCCGGAGGCCTATTTTTCACATGGAGTCTCTTTTGACTCCATTTTCTTGAGGGAGGCTGATCCGAGATTTTTAAGATTGCTCCCATGCCTCCCTCTTCATGTTTCTTTACTTTTTCTTTTCCTTTTGGCCCTCCCGTTTGACACCACTAGTGCTTGCACTAGTGGTGTTAATATTCTTGGCCGTCAAGATCGAGATCTCTCTTTAATTATTTTACCCTCATGCTACTCCGCCGTTTTCTCTTGAGACCTTTTCATGTCCCCGCCACTTGTCCCGTGCTAGTCCTTGGTACTTGTCCCGCCTGGTGGTCCCCACACTTTGTCCCGTCGGTGGTTCCCGACACTTTGTCCCGTCGGTGGTCCCCGACACTTATCCCGTCGGTGGTCCCCGACACTTACCCGTCGGTGGTCCCCGACACTTTGTCCCATCGGTGGTCCTCGACACTTGTCCCGTCGGTGGTCCTCTACGCTTGTCCCGGATACCATTATTTTAACTTCGTCTCACATGGTTTCCGGTGCCCTCCCTCAAGGTGTCCCACGTTCTTTTGGCGTCTACCGCCCTATGGTCGTCCTTTCCCTCTGTCTTGTCTTGGGCCTTACGCGTGTCGGTTTCTCCGGCCGCGGAGCCTCCAATTCGTGGTTTCCGTTAATTGGCGTAGGCGGCCCCCATGTTGGGCCCTCATGTTCTAGCGTCCCATGGCCACCGGTGTCGAGCGCATCGGCTCCCTCCTTTTTTGCAAAGGTCGGGAGCCCTCCCGGCCATGTCACGTAGGAGTTTAACAAAATCAAAATTCAGAGACAACTCGGGAACGACGTAGAATAATCCCCCGAGCCGCCGCTACAGTTGTGGTAGCGTCGTTTCGTCGTCGCTCTAGCCGGGTGCGCCAGCTGCACATCCCGCGGTCCCCTACGACATGATAGGTTCTCGCGGGGCATGGGCCTTCTTCCCTAAGGGACTGTCACCACCCTTAGGGGCGTATCCCTACCGAGCTACTGACCCACGTGCGAAGGCTTTTATGATGCAATTGCAGAGGTAGGTCAACCGAGGGCGTTTGTTCGTTCGCTATAGTAAAGATACGCGTGGTTAACGTCAAGGGAACCTGAACGCCGCCCGTTCCTAGGGCGCTGATCTCCTAGGTACGGAGCAAACGTCGGTCGATTAGGACAGTTTCAACCAAGCGTGAAACCCAAATCTTCCTAGTCCCTTAGACACACCGTCAAAAGAAAATTATAACAACCACACATATAATTATATCAAAAGGAGTCGAGCGTAGTCGAAAGAAATAAATCCAATCTGAAATGATATCGAAAAAATTCAAATCATCAGTCAATATGTCCAATAATACAAGATCAAAATAAAACTCGACCACAAAATTCGACCACCCTGGGTCGAATTCCACAAAATAATCATACAACCGCTATCAAGGAGTTGGCTATTGGGAATAACATTGATGCAGCCGACAAGGTAGTCAGTTGCCTTGGTTTTGACTTGATAAGACGCGCTACCAGAGTCGTTCATTCCTGCCTAAAGCTGACCTAACACTCGACGCACATGCCTGTCTTCATCCGTTTCCAATCTTCTGGATGACAAGCTTCATTGCAGATGATTCTTGATCAGGGGCATTGCTTGAAGTGTTGCATGTCTCTCCCTCTACAAAGTGGTCTGGGGTACTTCTCCTCGTCCGAGCACAAGGCTCGGATCTCAGAAGTCGGCCATCTTCACCGAATCGACAAAGTACCCCCCCGTAGAACGGTCCACTCTGGGTCGATAACAGGGTCGGCTCCTGAAACAACGAACCCCCGCCCCAGATGCTTGCTATAGATAGAAGATGTGTCCACTGCAACTAGCTTTCATATATTCTTCATTTCTCCTAAGTCCAGGGTAACTTGGACGAAAAGAATTCAGGAAAGGTAAAGAATGAGAATCATTTGGACAGGTATAGGTAGATAAGGACGTTCAAGATATAACAGGTAATCCTGGGGAAAAGGCTAAGTCCATTTGACCTTATCTGCTTTATTTAAATCGAATTCATTTTACGACATGCATTGAATGAACCTTTTTCGGAATAACAAGCCCTTATTGACATCCGGGTAGGTCAGAAGTAAAGGGAAGACAATCATTTTCCCTTCTCTCAAATAGGCATAATCAATCTCCTTTGCAAGCATGCTTCTACCTACCTGCACAACATGCATAGAAAACAAGTTCAAAAGAAAACAGTACAATCCCAAACTCACGTCAGACCTTCACATTCACATGCATGACTCGCACAACTTTCTCTACCTTTTCTTTCGAACGTTCAAAACAACAGGGTCAAGCAAAGTGTGGGTTCACACATGTGTGAAGGAAAGCCTAAGTCATTCAACCGACTGACCTTGAGTGAAGTTTGGTCCGGCTCACTCAAGAAAGCCAAGTAATATATCAATTAAAGGAAAACGACCATTGTAGAAAATATGCGGCACACAACTCACAAGTTATAGCCTTTCTCCTGAATGACGGCCCGCGTCCTTCAACAAGTGCCCGATCACACCAAGGTCGGGTCCACTTAGATGTCTGAATGAGATAACCCTCAAAGAGGGTGCTCCCCATGATCAATCTCATGTCGCCTCAACATCCCGGACAGTCTCAACGCGGTCCCTACTGCATCACGTCCTCCAAGGACACTCTTCAACCAACTCAAGTCCACGTCGCCTCCAATCACCACGTCCACATACAACAGCCACACCAACATGCGGGTCTCGATCACAACAACCTGTCCACCTAGTCCCAAAATGGTCCCAATGCAGTCCCACACCATCGCCCGCAATACGAGATGGTTCGGAACTCAAATCCCGCTTGCACCGCGCGCCGCAAAAAAAAATAAAAAATAAAGGTGGCCCTGCCACCCTGGCTGAAAACCGCATGTGCCGCAAGCCCCAGTAAAAATGTTCTTCCGGCGCAAACAACAAGTACCGCACTATATTAATTGTTGCCGCAAGCATTCATTTCGTGCCACCTTCAGACCGTTCGTCCACACGTCGCTACCGCATAGACCCAATCGCGCACCAACGTCAGCCCAACCTCTAGGCCATACTGGGATCCATCATAGCCGCCTCGCACCATAAAAAATAACGACGCACCATTGCTTGCTGCGCCATCAAACCGGTACCATGGCTGCCCCGCAGCACCACCACCAGATCACACACAAAAAACTGCCTCCACTGTGACACAAAAGACCCGCAACATTCTCTCTCACAATAGTGTCGCTGACGTGCCGCCAACTGGACAACATAACCCCCCAAAAATAATATCCACGCCACCACCAATCTCTGCAGCATAATCCCACCGGATACACTGCCGTTGATGCGCCGCTGATTGAGCAGCACCTCCCTGCACTCACATAAAAAAAACATGGGCGCCGCACTGCAAATCCGGCAGCACCCTCCTTGCCGTCAATGTTGCGCCAAGCGTGCAGAATCTCCCGTGTACCACCTGCAAAAAACTGTTGCAGCCATGCAAAACGGGCAGAGTTTCCCCTGCACCGCTTGCCAAAATTGTTGTCGCTGTGCAAAACGGGCAGAGTTTCCGCACCCCTGTCGTTAAACCCAGCTGCCGCCGCCGAAAAATCCGGCAGCGCTTCCGCGTCACTGCCAAAAAAATCACAGCCGCCGCCGAAAAAATTTGGCAGCACTCCCGCGGTACATCAACAAAAATAATATCGTCGCCGCAAAACCTGCGCAGCATCTCCCCAGCACTTCACAAAGTGAAGTAGAGGCTATGGCTGCCTTCACTTCCGCGCCCACAACAGACCCCCACTCTCCACTCCAGCACCTCCACTGGCAGCACCGCCCCTCTCCAGCAGCATGTAGCAGCCAACCAGCATTCACTCAAGTGAATGCCCCAGCAACACTGCCACAAGTGTGAGGCTGTTGGGTGGAGTGCTGGCTTTTATAACCAGCTGATGGTTGCGGGCAACTGCTTTGCCCACAGCCAGACAAAATTCGTCAGTGCTCCTGACCCTTGATCTAAATCAATGGCCAAGAACCCTGTGTCTAGGTTCTCCCTTAGAGGAACCAGGGTCATCAGATTCCAGGAGCACCTGGCCGTTTTCCAGGCCAGGTGCTCTTGGAAATGACTGTACACAGCCAGGTCAAGACTGCATGTTCAACTGAATAGGCGCAGTCCCATCAGCCCCTAGAAGCTTCTATGGGCTGCACCTGTTCCACGACCGCGACCATATTCGCGGCCGTTTTCCCCTTCTCTTTTTCTCCTCCCCTCTTCTTCTTTGCTCTACCCTTGTATCTGCTCTAAACTCGCGGCCACGTAAGTGGCCGTTACATACTTCTTTTCTTCTCCCCTTCTCCCCTTTTAGTTCAGGGGCAGCTCGTCGTTTGAAAACGAATGAGCACCCCGTCTATTTCCCTGAGCTGACCCAAAGTCAGGGACAACAGGGCTTCTTTCCCCTGCCCCGCGCCTGTATGTGGCTTAGACGGGCGCCAGATACGGGCGCACGACTTAGAGAGCTTGCCCGAAAAAACGAACAGGCGCTCTACCTGTTGGCCGCCACCTTTTCTCCTCTCTCCCCCTCTCTCTCTCACTAGGTTTCCCTTAGCACGCCCGTATCTGGTACTATATGAGTGCCAAGTTCGAGCGTTTTTTCACGAACAATGTGACCCGTTTCTCTACAGCGAACGGGTACAGTCCTCGGAAAACGGGGGGTCGTAAAGAAAAAGAAAAACCAAGAGAGTCTAAAGAAGCAATAATAAAAAGAAAATCCAACTAAAGAAAATCTAAGGAGAATCTAAAAAGAAAAAATTCAAGAAAAACAAAAGAAAAAAAGAAAAACGCTTACCTTTCAAAACGATCGCCCGTTAAAACGGGCGTCTACGTCTTCTGGGGACTTCAAGTCCCCTTTACTTCACACGGCGCCAAGTGGCGCTTCAATTTTTGTGTAGTTTTAGTTTTAGCTTTTTTTTTTTTCTTTTTTTCTTTGTCCCTTTTGCTCGAAACGAACGGGCTTCCATTCCCTACATAGAGGCGAAGCTAATCTTCTCCGCATCGGTCCATTTTCACGGATGTCCCGACGGACGAACGAATGCTCGTTCGCATCGCAAGGCGTAAAAGAAAAGAAAAAACTAAAAAAGAGGCAATCTAAAAGAAATCTGAACGAAATCTAAAAAAAAAAACAAAAAAAAAACAAAATGTAAAAAAAAAATAGTTGCCCGTTGAAAACGGGCACCGTCAGGTGCATTGGGGATCTAAACGCCCTAGACAGTTCTGACTGTGCCACATGGCGCTTCGAAGTTAGTTTTAGTTTTCTTGTTTTTTTTTTTTTTTTTTTTTTTTTTTTTTTTAATCCGTTGGCTTAAGCCAACAGACACCTTAGAGTTCGTGGTACCCCTATGAACTATTGAGATACAGGCCTGAGTTCGAGTCCTAATGGACTCTCTAAAATAAGTTAGGGCCATTTCCCGATTTATGCGTGTCATCCTTGCGCGGGGGCGATGCAATCTCGGCGCGGCTAATCTCAGTCGCATGATCTCGTAATCACACGGCCGAGATCGACCGCCCTCCTGCCTTATGGTGGCCAGCTCCAAAAGGAGCCGGCCCAGTAGGCTTTCGTCGGTTCGATCCCCGAATCTGATGGGTGGAAGTCGGGCACAATAACCTACGGGACTAGCTCCTATCACGAAAGTGATAAGAGCAACTCTTCTATAAGAAGAGCTTGCCCAATCTCTATCCCCCCGCCGAGGCCTTGCAGGGCCTCGCCTGCCTGAGGCCTCGCTTGCTGGCCCTGCCCCGCCGGTTGCGCGCTTGATCGCGACTTGGTTGGCCACCTAACCGCGCAGGCCTCGGCATCGGACTGCGGGCCCCCCCTTGGCTCGAGGTCCACCCCCGCGGCCCAGGGAAAAAAAACCGTTCTTCCTATTCCCCCCTGCACCGCGGCCCTATATCCGGCGCACCCCTTTTTTTATCCTACTCAGGCCCTGAATCAGACGCGCGCGAAGCTTAGTATAAAAATCGCGCGGTCGCGGGGCTTATTCATATCGCCTAGCAATGCAATCGTACGCAAGCAGTCGCAATGATGGCGTACTATGTAGTGCTCATAATCAAGCGGTCCCTCGTGGATCCGAGTACCGCTTATGACACTCAAGTGTCAGACTCGAAGTATCGTGAGGGTCTACTCCCTCACGACATTGCACGGTTGAAGGAATAACCGTGCGGCCGCCGCGAGACCTCCGACCTTTGGCCTGAGTGTCTCGGTAGGCAGGGCAAATAGGCTCCGCGCGGGGGAAGATTCCTTAAATGCAGAGTCTATGGCCTGGGATGTCCTGGACAAAGACCTTGAATCCCGGCCCAGGACCAACGTCCGACGAAGAACTCTTTTTAAGAAGCATACAAAGAATTAGAGGGGTTTTCTTTTCCTTTTCTCGATCTCAACCCGTATTTAATGCTTAATACGCGGGCCCCTCAGGCCACGCGAACTCCCAACATAGGTACACATATATTTTTATATATTTATAAGGGGGTTAAGTATGTGACGATCACTTCTCACAATCACAGCGGGACTCCTCATAGCCATGTATATATCTGTGTGATCGCAGGCAGGCCAACCCAAATCTGAACCACCATACATACCTGCAATCACATCAAATAGTCAAACAAAAGTCCACTCACTACACGGAGTCAACTCCAACCAACCTCTACACTCATACCCCTCGCTTTAGCTATGCAAGCCCCAGCCTCCTGTCCAACCAACCATAATTAAATACTCAGTACCTTTGTTAAATGGCCATTCAATAAAAGTCTGGGTGAAACCTTAACAAAACAATAAAATCACCAGGGCAAAAACCTTTTAGGTTGAGTATTGAGGATGCATTGGAGTTGAGTCGTAAACCGACGAATCGGCAACCGACCTGTTATCAGTGATAACAGAAGGTGATTCTTGTAGGATCAAGCTGAATCTAGTCCTGATCTTAAGCCGAAAGTCCAAAGAAGGCCTGTATCATAAGACATGTCAATCCCCAAGCTAAACCTATAAGTCCATGGAGAGTAATCTCGATATCACAATCTTCCTAATTAACTAAGTCTAAGTCTACCTCTACACAAGTGCCCAGGCAAAGGTAGACTAACGACAGAATCTCCCCTATTCGGGGTGGATCGCCGGAATCGCCACCTGTCAAAATATAATCTATCTCCTTTAAACTAAGAAAATTTCTTCAGCGCTTCCCGTAAGAAAAGTGCCTTTTCAATTTATTTTTTTATTTTTATTTTTTTTTGTGACCCGATGGGTCACGGATCAGATATTAAACTGATCAAAACAGATACTACACTTGATCTTAGCCAAAAGGAAAAGTGCCTTTTCAGAATTTATACCAGCCCGAATATAAAAAAAGAAATAGCCTTCGACTTTCCAAAGTCAAATTTTGTCTAACTTCCTGAATTAGCAAAAATTTGAGCAGCACTCCCTTTAGAAAGAAGTCTTTCCAAATTTTTACTAAGCCATATATAAACCTTAGACAAGTTGAACTTTGAAAAGTCAAGATTTTACTAACTCATTGGATTTGCAGAAATTTATGCATCGCTTCCCGTGGGGAAAGTAGCTTACCAAAATTTATATAAATTCAAGTACAATAAAGGATTCCAGAAAATGCAAGAATTGATCTAAGTAAAATATAGTTAGCTCAGAAAATGCAGAATTGGAACTAACTCTTATTGTTGTAGCATGCAGCGAGTCTCTAAAGCAACTACCTGTCAAACTGAAACTCAGGCTAAGTAGTAACCTCATTCAGCCACATGCAATGCCAAACCACAAAGGTAAGTACTCTCACCAGCCCAAAGCCAACCTTGGCAAACAATTAATTCGTAATCTTTCAATGATTTATGCCCTTGTCCTTAGCTTACATAAGGCATAAAGTTAGGCCACCCAAACTTATGGGACATGCCTAACTTAGCCATTTGAGTATACACAAAACAGAGGGCACAACTACTTCTCTCTTCTTTGGGCATGTGACTAGGTCACCCTAGTCGCCCTGATTTGTTTAAGTATCCCAACTTTATATAATTATCTGAACTTAGTCTTATAAGGTAGCATATGATTGAACCGATCAACTTATTTCGAGGTCCAGCGTGCCCCTTCGTACCACCAGTTTACTCTTAATAAATACTCTCTTCAATTCGTGATAAGCTATAGTCAGACCACCCAAACTTATGGGACCCTGCCTGACTAGCTTGTTCCTAGATAGAATAGTAAGTAATAGAGTATAGCCAAATTATAGCCTTCGGGTTCCAGCTTGTGCGAGGCACGGGGCCAAGGCCACCCAAACTTATGGGACATGCCTTGTCCTCAGCCAGAATTCCCTCAGAAATAAAGCAGGAAGAGGTTGAGCCACCCAAACTTATGGGACATGCTCAGACCTCCTCGTTCATAACAAAAGAAAACAGAAGAAACCCGAAGTAAACAAGGCAACCAATCCACCCAAACTTATGGGATATGCTTGGCTCCCAAAAAAGTCAACCACAGACAACCCTCACAAGTCAGAGCAATCAGACCACCCAAACTTATGGGACATGTTTGATTCTCCAAACAGTCAAAAATAGAACACAGGGCTGGATCTCCCCAAACTTATGGGGACTTCCCAACCCTTAATGACCCAGCCAAACATCATACAAAACTGCCTTCCTCCCAACCTTCCCCCAGATGTAATCCCTTTTTGCAATCTGCCTTCACGCAATCAACAAAACTGAAACTGAGATTACACATGCATTTCTTTACTTAGTCTAGATTGCGTCCTGAAAGTCAAATAAAATGTCAAAGTACGAGTGGACTCAGTATACCCAACCAAAACACAACAAGGAATACAGATAGGGGTTATAACTAGGTTTATAGAAGGAAAGCAATGGTTACCTTTCAATTCCCTGCCTCCAAAACTCCTCCTGAGTTCTCGCAGAGCTCCTGCAATCGGTGGGGCGAACCTCCCACGTAGGCCTTGCTGCGGTCCTACGGGTTGCGATCCTACATGCCGCCTTCCTCTCCGAACCAAAGGACTAGATTCAGAGTTAGAAGGATAGAAGAAGATATGTTTAAGACTCTCAAACCAGAGAAAGGTGCTCTCAGACTCGTGTGAGAGGGCCTTGATATTTGGATGCGCCTAAGGGCCCCACAATGATGGCCAACAACAACAGCTTGGTCAAACTGAAGTTAAACCGCCGAAGTCGACCCTCTGAAGACCTCCTCGTTCGCGGTAGTAACCCCCTCTACAAACTTGACTATTTTTCTGAGTCTCAACACCTCTCCTCAGAACGACCGTCGCTAAACTGCGCCCTTAAGATTAAGAGAGAGTCCTCAATCTGTCCGTCCTTGCGAATAGCACAGTGATACACAACAGCCACTCAAGAGTAGACTGAAGTAAGCGACAAGCCTGCTTTACAGAGTTTGCCGCACGGATACAGTACTTACAGCTTTGTCTTCCAACGACTGTTCATCCACCCACGCAGAAAAACACAGTCCGCAATCGTCACAGGCCCGCTGCTAGTTTTTACTTAATGACATATACGGCCCACCGGTCGTGACCTCAAGGCACAAGCCGTGGCCTAGAAGGCACGGTCTTGGCCCCTTCAAAGCGAGGCAACCGCGTGGACCAGGGATAGCAAAGAGGCCAACCGTCCCAACCAACGTTTAATGTGGATGCCGATCGTGTGAATTACCGCCACTATCAGGTATGTGCCCGCACAGACTCCAGCAGGTCAATCTCCCACACTCTCTGCACGTACCTGACTGCCCTCGCTAGTTCGCCGCTGACTTCGCTCCATTGCTATTGGCTGGGCGGGTGGCGCACGACTGGTAGGTGGGAGCATGGACTGCGACTTTGCTGCTTCCTTCCCGTGCGCACACATCGGTCCGTAGGTAAGCCCTTAACTCAGCCGACTACAACAGAAGCCGGTCCACATCAGTAGCAGATTTCCAAGCAAGTGAGAATTTCGGCTCCTGCAGTTCGTTGCGTGCGCCCACCACTTTGGTTGATGGGACGGGCGACACACCTGCACACCGGCCAGCGAGCACACCAACGTGCAAAGACCTTCGCGCGAACCAAACGCGACACAGACAGCAAGCAGCGACGGGGCACAGGCGAGGATGCCCACACACCCAACACGGAGCAACGCATCACATGACCGACTCTCGCCACCATCGTGCCCCGCAGACTGTCGGCTCCCACCACCCACTGAACTAGGGAGTCACTTCGACAGGCTTCCGTCATCACCTCCAGGCAACCCAGACATCCCGAACCGAGTGACCCCCACCTCTACTACTCAGTGACAGGGTGAACGAGATCGAACAAATCTCCCGCTAGAACGTAGCCGGGTGCACGAACTATTGTGCGTACACTTGAGGGGAAGAGCCAGAGGGAGTCTTCTATCGGTAGGCGGAGGGACGCACCAGCTAACAGGTAAGTCTCCAACACGCGGCTATCCTACCGCTACCTCCAACAATGAGCAAAATCGAACGAATGTTCCGCTGGAACACGGGCGGATACATCCCGTTTTCCAACTTCTCGCCCCCCCCCAGGCGCAGCTGCAACCTCCCTACCACCCAAAACCACGCCTTCAACACAAAATCCGACACTGGCATCGGATTCGCCATGGCCCTAAACCTCCAAATCGAGCCCCCCCCTTGCCCGATTCCTCTCATAATCAACTAAGCCATGCCATTTTCCTCCTCCTCCCTCCCTCGCTCCGCCATCTCCCGCGCAAGTTTCTTTCATACTAACTCCTATTTTGCTAGTTTACTAACTAATCTAACTGCAGATTCATGGTCGCCCGCCCCTAAAACCTCTATCTAACGCCTCCTTTCACTCGATTCTTTCAAGAATCGAGCGAAATCTCGCTTCTTCATTCCTCATCTTCTCCCGCCATATCTCTGCGCGGTCCCTTTCCTCTCTATCTCCCTCCACACTCCACCTTCTGCCAATCCGCTTTCACCATCGGATTCGCCCGGGGCTAAAACCCCTATCTCGCATCTCTCCCCGCCTGATTTCCTTGTGGATCAAGTGTGCTCTCGGTTCTCTCGCTCGCCATATCCATCATCTCTATTGCTCAACGTACCTGGCGGGGCCTATGTCCAGGTGCACCCCCCCTTTTCCCCTCACTTCCGCTGCCTATCTCCTCCCTAACCGACCACTCCGCTTTCGTACCTTAGCGCCCGTCGCCGCGCTGCGTTACTGTTTCTTCTGCTGTCTTGCCTGTTGCTGCTAGCACAACGCCCGCTGCCTTGCCTGTTGCTGCTAGCGCAGCGCCCGCTCCCTTGCCTTGACCAGCCCGAAGGAACTTCGGGAACGATCGGCCTCAGGCTGGTCCGACTGATCTGTCGCTCGTATAGCCCTTCGCTCGGCCCCTCTCACTCCCCGTGCCAACGCCCTGCTTAGGTCATACTCACACTGCGACCCTGGTCTTTTTGAAAAGGCCCAACCCTGATACTGCCGGCTGTCGCCTGGCCGGTCGACGAAGCTCGACCCTGCTGCTACAGGCTAGCCCCTAGCCGGTACCACCCACCCGCTACTGCAGATATCGCCCCTGCTGGTGGGTGCAGCTCCCGCATGCTCCGTCGCTGGAGGCTTGAGCATAGATGTGGCTCCGTAGAACGGGGTAACTTCGGCGCGGTCACGAAAACAGTTTGTGGTCGCACTTTAGGCTACCTTGCGAGTACAACACACCCCCACGCGACCTCACCGGGCCCGAAACGTAGGCCGCATACATTCAGCATTACTGACCTTTTTTTCCCCAAGTGCAGTTACAACCCCAGGCCCTGACCGTGTCCTGTTCTCAACAGCGGCGTAATAGACGACTTTCGGCAGCCCCCGGAACACGCGGACCCGTCAAACGGGGCGCATACTCTAGGTCCTTGACTGCCGTAACGGCCAGTAAGTTTGACGTGGCGTCCATGTCAACAACACGCCGGAGCATAAAAGGCAATAAAAATACGACGCTAAAATGAAATATTTAGAAAAGGCCACCATTGATCGCCCGCCGGACCCTCGACCCCTCGGTCCCCTCGTGCCACTCTGATATTCCCGTGTCGTCGCCTCTCGATCTCGATCCCTGAATCTCTCAGATGAAAAGTTGACGCACTAACTAATATTGATAGGCCCAAGGCAGGGTCTAGTTCTATCGGACGTCTAGCTTAAACGGGCACCGCGCGACGCGCGGGCCTACTAAGAACACTTCAAAGCCTCCTCGTTGTCGATGTCGTTCTTCGTACATACGCATGGGTCACAGGCAAGCACATCGATCAACGTGACATAATCTTTTTACTCCTAACTTAATCAGAAAATAAAAATCTGGCCGGCGATCACGCCGACTCCTCAATCATCAACAAATAAAAGATGACGCGCGCCTCAAATCTGCGCGCCCACACACTCTTTATTCTAGTCAACCATCAGCCGCATAAACAACGGACACTGTCGCAACTCACGCGGTATACTCAAACCTTAAACTTGAACTTATTTTCTGGCGTTTGCCAAACCCAGGGCGGATACCCTTGTCAGGGTATTCGCACCGACAGCGTTGTTGGGCAGCGGAGCGCGAGCAGCCGTAGCCGGGCTGCAGGGCGCTAGGGGGGTAAGAGGGCGATCGGTGGTCTTCAGGAAGGAGGCGAGTGTGGGTGGTCAGGGTCTGATGAGGGGAGACGAGATACGTACCTGATGCATGGGGGAGGTCGGCTATGGTGTTGACACCATGTACATTGGTCTTCAAAGTCGAAGTCAGCCTGTTGTGTGAATGTGGATGTAGTAGGGTAGGCAAGTAGTGTAGGCTGGGTGCTGGGCGCCAGACAAAGAGGAGTGACATTGGATACTGTGTTGGTGTGGCCTGACGACTTGAACATTGGCTCATGAGTTCATTGTATCGCTCTTATTTGGATGGAATCTTGGTGCATATGTGCTCTCTGCTTGTACACGACTTCTTGGACATCTGTGTGATTTTGCAACTTGGCTTCTGTATATCGTTCTTACTCATATTCCTTGCACAACTCTGTTTGACTATAACGATATATATATGTATATATATATGGTTACCAGGCCGAACGTTCGGGGTCCCCCGGGCTGACCCCCGAACGTTCGAGCGTTCAGGGTCCCGTTCGAGGTCTAAAAGTGAAGGGGTTCTGCCCCCGCCAAAAATATTTCGGGGCCTAAAAAATATTTTGTTTTGTTGAATGTTTTTTTGCGAGTTTTTTATGACATGCTCTACATGCATATGAATTTTTAAGGCATTTTACCAAGCCAAAACAAAATGAAAAATCGCCAGAGATGGCCGTGTCAAGGTTTTTTTTTTTCTTCACTTTTCACTTTTTAATGTGATTTTATTTTGGTGCCTCAAATATTTTATTAGTTTTTGAAACTTGTTTTATGAGCTTTATATTATGTGAAATACATATCTGTAGATTTTCAGAGCAATTTGGCTATCCCAAGAAAAAATGAAAAATTGCCAAAGATGGTGGTGTCGAAAACATGCTCGCCTACTCAATAATTCGGCCAAACCCGAACGCCGGCAACTCTGTAGAAAATCCGCCTAACCCGCCTCCACCAAATCTGTGTGGCCTCGCTGCTACTAACATCTGCCTACAAGCCTATTGTGCGGAACCATATACTTACTCTGATTTCTTGGTCATTGCTTCCCATCTTGATGCTCAGGAATGTGAGTTATATGGCGATAACCTGACTCTGTATCCCCCAAAAGATCGTGCGGAACCATATACTTACT
>BFEA01000739.1:430912-459516 GCA_003427395.1 Chara braunii | reverse complement strand
GGTCCGGACTGTCCGGTGTCTGGTGATGTCCGGTGTCCGGTGATGTCCGGATCACCGGACAGTCCGGACCGGTCCAGACAATGGTCCGGACGACAGTTCGGAAGTGTCCGGTGTCCGGGTCCGCGGTTACCATGGGAAATAATAATAATCATGTTGAACCAGAATCAATGTCCAAATCCCTCTTCTACCTCAGGTATCACATGAGGTCCATTATAGCCATGGCCACCCTTCCTCCTCCTCCTTCCAATGCCGAGGCTATGGCGGACTACTAGGGCATCACCTTGATGTCCAGAGGACAACCCAAAGCAGCTATGGTTGTTCTAGCTCAGGCAGCCATGCGTGAGTCTACCTTGAAGCTTCTTGGTGTAGTCCTACCCCAACTGGGGTCTTCTGGCTGCAGCGTCCGCCAGGGTGATGAAGATGGCAAACCTGGCCAAGGTGATGAAGATGGCAAACCATAGCCAGGTAAGTACCTTTGGTGCTCCTCCCTCCTAGTCCTGGTCTTCTTCCTCCCCCTGTCCTTGCTCCTCCCTAGCAGCGCTGCTCTTTGCTAGCGCTGCTCCGTCCAGCGCTCCAACCAGTGTGTCGGAAAACTTGCACACCGAGAATGAGCAGCAGCTGGCTCCTCCTGGAGATATAGCGGCCTACTTGCCTCTTGGCGAGTGACTTCCTAGGCCGTGCGGCCTCCAATCAATTGGTACCTCCTCCCTTTCGGAGGGAAACATCATTGCAGATTTTGATATTGCCCGTACAGGCCCTAGACTAAGACTGGTTGGACTGGTACCCGCCTAGACCTAGCCTAGAACTACTGGGCCTGAAAAAATGTCAACTTTTGTCTTCGAGTGTGGTACTGGCCTACCCGCTACTTGAGTGTTTTCCACTGCTTCAAGTGTCGCGGGCCTCTTTCCCCGTCACTCGAGTGTTTTCCCCCGCTGCAATCCTCAATGTCACGGTCACAGGTAAGTACCCGCCCTTTGGGCCCAGTGAACGAACAAGTGCCCTTGCATGTCACACACACACTCACGGACATGCAAACTGGCAAGCGTGCACACACATAGACTTAGAGAACTCAGCAACAAGCAGGAAACTCAGCAAGGCATTCATTCCATGAGCAAACTCAGAAATCAGTCGTGTGTCTCAGTCCATGTTTGGTCGGGTCATTACATTACCCCTCTCTTAAGAGTGAGGTACCTTCGAGCAAGTAACTCATTTTGAGTCCCCGACAAACGAGTCGTATCAGTAGCAATGAGTTTTGCAGGGATTTTAGGTACAACATAAGAGACTATTTGTCGGTCGTAGGCTTTAACAACGCGTGGTGCGTTGCACAACGGTTCCTTCTTAGAGATCCAATATAGATCGTCCAACGGATGATACATAAGATGAATCTGGTACTGTCTATTACGACCCTTACCTACGTGTTGTTTGATTTTGTCGATCTCATGACCGCCCTTGATTGCACTAGGAATCATGTCTTCACGGTAGTCGAAGGACTCTGCATCACGATGTATATACAGTTTTGATGCATGGAAGACCGGTAATGTGCGCCACCGAGGAGGCACAACAACGGTGTATGATGGGTCGAACTCATCCTTGCCAATCACGTCTAGATCTTCCCACGGACCATAATAGAGCAGGAGAAGTTTGTGTGATACTCCCTCTTCTTTCAAAAATTTAGACATCTTGACCTAGACATAACTTCCCGTTTTAATATCCGAAGGTTGGCGTTTCTTGTTCGCATGATGGATCATTGTGTGTTGTCGCTTGGTCATGGCTGCGATGGCAACTTTGAGCAACCAATCGTACTTGGCTCTGAAGCTTGACCTGTCGGGTGTTAAACCAGCTGGCTGTTCGGGAAATAAGTAGGAGAGCGGATTACGAATCTGCCAACTGTAATGCAACCTGTTTCGCGTCATGCCAGTGGAAGAATGAATGGAGTTTTTTTACAAACTCTTGACTGAATACAACTCTTCATCCCACGTTTCCTGATTCAGAATGATTAAAGCACGGAGAAGTTGGAACACAATCTGGTTGATCTCCTCAGCCAAACCGTTGGCTTCGGGGTGTCGGCCAAATGTCATGCTGAGTTTGAGGTCAGGGAGTTGGGACGTGAAGTCCCTCCATTCGGTACTTATGAAGCGCGGGTCTCGATCACTCACAAGGGTTTTCGGGGTTCCGAACTGCAGAATGTATTTCTGGTGGAACTTACGGATCACAACTTCAGTCGGGATATGAGGTGGCAGTGAAATTATATTGAGGAATTTAGAAAAACGATCAACAATCACCATTACCTGCGAATAACCATTCTTACTTATCTTTCCCATGTCAGTGAAGTGGATAGAGACAGACTCTCCGGGACCGTCGGGAATGGGAAGAGGTTTAAGCAGCCCGATGGGCTTTTGTCTCGATAGCTTGACTCGTTGACAAACTTGACACTCAGTCACAAACTTTTCAGCAGATCCTTTCATACCAGGCCAATCAAACTGTCTCAATAGGTTTCCGTACGTCTTTGCCATACCGAAGTGTCCACTCCGGCCGTTAGCCAAGTCCAAAAAGTGCATGCGGAGAGGCTCATGGTTGGGTACACACAAACGGTTGTTATTTCCATAGCATCGTAAGACTATTCCTCCACATTCATGAAAATCAGGCTGACTCCTAAGGTTAGCCCGCAACTGCTCAAGGATCGGACTAATGTCCGGGTCCTTGGCGGTTTGCTGTACGAGATCCTCCTTCAGTTTCTTCCGAAGGTCGTAGGAGTTCACAAGGCAAGTCGTATACTCGGGGTGGCGAGACAACACATTTGAAACTTTATTATAATAGCCCTTTTTGTGTTTTAGTTCAAAGTTGAACATATCGATCTCATGGAACAAGCGAGTTAATGTAGGAGACAAGGTGGTTTGTTTTTTGATCCATTTCAAAGTCTCATGATCTGAGAAGACTTTGAATTGGCGTTCCAAAAGATAGTGCTTCTAGTGGTCCGAAGCCATGTGCAAGGCATAGAGCTCGCGAATGTTGGTGGAAGTAGCTACCTTTTCGTTGGGCATGCGTTTGCTATAGTATTCGACGAGCGGCCGCAAGCCATCGTCGTCATCGTGTTGCATCATTGCGCCAATCCCACACTGATTCGCATTTGTAGAGACTACGAAGGTGAGTTTGGGATCTGCAATGCGGAGTACAGGGTGACTTACCAAGGCCTCTTTCAAGGTTTGAAAAGCGGTTTCGCATGTTGCATCTCACGTGTAGGATACGCTCTTGCTTGTTAGTCGGGACAACGGGCGAGCAACAATAGAAAATTGTGGCACAAATTTTCGATAGTATGATGCAAAACCAAGGAAAGAGCCCAATTTAGGAATGTTCGCGGGTTGAGGCCAATCGCGTATGACCTCAACCTTGGTTGCCAAAGGCTCGAGGCCTACAACAGACACCTGATGCCCAAGATAGATGACATTGTCCCTCCCAAACTCCGAATGACCCGCCATAACACAGACGGAGAACGCTGCTGATTTCTAAGTTGTGTCGATAGAATGGATGCCTTGCTAAGATTCCCGCATTCTGCTGAGTTTTCTAAGTCTGTGTGTGGTGTGTGCGTGCTTGGTGACTTGCGTACCTGTCTGAGTGTTTGTCGGCGTGAGTGTGTGTGTGACCCGCAAGGGTACTTGCTTGTTTGGGAGGCCTGTAGGGCCGGTACTTACCTGTGGCCGTGACATTGAGGGTTGCAGCAAGGAAAACACTTGAGTGGGGGAGCCAAAGGCCCGCGACACTTGGAGCAGCGGAAAACACTCAAGTAGCAGGTTGGCCGGTACCGCACCCAGTAGAAGTAGATGTGTCGGGTACTCGAGGCCGAGAAGAAGAAGACAAAGTTGGCATTTTTAGAGGCCCAGTAGCGGTAGGCTAGGCGTAGGCGAGTAACAGTCCATCCAGTCTGAGTTGAGAACCTATACGGGCAATATCAAAGTCTGCAATGATGTTCCCCTTCGAAAGGGAGGAGGTATCGGTTGCTTGGGAGGCCGAGCGGCCTGGAAGTCATCGCCCAGGAGGCAAGTAGGCCGCTATATCTGGAGGCCGAGGGAAGAGGCCGGCCTCATTCTTCAGCGTGCAAGTTTGGCGACACGCTGCTGGGGCGTTGGCTGGAGGAGCGCTGGCTACTATAGTGTTGCTGGGAGGAAGAAGACCGGGATCTTCCACCTTGGCTATGGTGGAGCTCTACCGGTAGGAGGAGGGAGAAGAGGATCAAGGAGGAGAGTGGCGAGGTACCAACCTGGCTATGGTGGACACCATCTTCATCACTTTGTTAGACGCTACATCTGGAAGGCCCCAGTTGGGGTAGTGCCGCATCAAGAAGCTCGGGGCGGAGTTAGGCATGGCGGCTGAATGGGCAGCTGCCTGGTGTTGACTTTGGACAAGAGGGCAGCGACATAGCTGATTTGGGTTGTCCTTTGGACAGGAGGGTAGAGCCCTCAGTACTCCGCCATAGCCTCGGCCTACATGAAGAGGAAGAGGAAGGGTGGCCATGGCTATGGTGGACCTCATGTTGTACCTGCAGTAGAAGAGGGATTCGGACATTGATTCTGGTTCAGCCATTCAACATTATTATTGTTATTTCTTGTTTGAATAAGAGCGGAGGAGATAAGGAGGAGGAGAGTGGTTGGCTTCTTCTTCTTTCTTTTTTCTCCCTTTTATTCTTCTTTCCCTCTCTCTCCTCTCAAGTTCATTCATTTCTTTTTGCAATTGGATGGTTGTACTTTCTGATGAATGCATACTTCAAAATTGTAGGTATGTCATCGAGGTAGACAACCACAACCGACCAATTTGTTCGTGGAGGACTTTGTCCATAAGACTTTGGAAGGTGGCCGGTGCGTTCGTGAGACCCAAAGGCATTACAGTGAATTTGTAAAGCCCATCGCGTGCCTTGAACGCAGTCTTGTGCTGGTTCGCAGGATCGACTTCAATCTGGTGGTATCCAGACTTGAGGTCGATCTTAGAGAAGACCTTGCACCCCCCTGCAGCATCAAGCAAGTCATCTATGCGGGGCAATGGGTAGGCATTATTTCTCGTGATGCGGTTTAGACCGTGATAATCAATACACATAAGGAGTTTGCCTCCTTTCTTCGGGACAAACAAAACAGGTGCACCAAATTCAGGTCCGTTTGGCTTAATCCTCCTCTTGTCGGTCATCTCATCGATTTGTTTTTCGACTTCCTCCAACTCGCCGGATCCCATTCGGTATACATAACCCTTTGGAGGAACAACACCTTCGACCAACTCGATCGTGTGTCGGACCGATCGCGTGGGAACTCCACGTGGTTCGGCCAGAACTTTCGGGAATTGGTCGAGTAGGTTTTGAATGCTTGTTGGGACCGGTGGGGGCGAAGGATCAGCAGAAGGATCATCTAGATCAGGTCGCAAGTTACAAATGTAGGCAACCGAATCTGAAGTACAGTCATTTGGACTAGGGGTAGGTAGAGAAGTAGAAGTGCTAGAACTAGATTCATTAGGTAAAGTAGAATGTACTAGCCACAAAAGTAGTAGGCACATGAGTAGGGCGCATGAGTAGAGTGAACCTAGGCAACATACAATTGATCATCCTCTTTGTGCTTGCGCCACTTCTTGTAGAACTGCATGGCATTGAGAAAAATCATTGGGGACTCGTGCTTCTCATCCAAGAGGACAGGAAACTCGTTCCCTTGAACATCTTTGACCATGAAAAATGGCTCCTTCCACTTGGTCCATTCGCATTGGGACCGCATCCAGCCCAAGCCAAGGACTGCATCGAAGGGACACTTGTCAAGGACATAAAAGTTCAATGCGTGGGTGACTATCTTGTTCTTGTCAAATGTAATGCGCACACCTTTGACTGCATTGTAGATGAGACAACCTCTTTGTTGCCTGCTTGAGTCCGACAAGGGTTCGGCAAAGCCACTTGCTTCATCTCCAAACCCACTTTGCGTATCCCGTGCGGTGGCATGAAATTAGTTGTAGCACCACAATCAATCAAGATACGAAGATAGCGGTGGTTTATGAGAAGTTTGAAGAAGATTAACTTCAATGTCCCTTGAGCACGATGATGTTTCATCTCAGCCCCATGTTCAAGTGATATAGTGAACGTCGACCTTCTCAGACTCCTCCCATGGCTCAACATACAAAGCATGGCAAACTTCAGCCTTGGGATCAACAGACGATGGGGCTTCAAGAGAGGACTGTTGATCTGTGTCAGGTTCAGTCTCCCTTGCCGTAGAGGGTGTTGATGTCAACTCTACGCCTGGTTTTGGTTTCCCTGCAGCCCATATCAATCTTGTTTTTTGTGGTTCGGTTTCGGGCAATGCATGCATAACCCTTTCTTGAGCCTAATCCTACAATCATTTTCAGTGACCCGGAGGTCAACCCAAGGTTTGGTGGTTGCATCCTTCAGTTTCGTTGGGATTTTAACTCCCTGGGGAAGCTTGGCATAGTTCTTCCCTGAATTCTGGTTTGGTCCCTTCACATTGGCAGACTTTCTAAAGGCACTTAATTTTTCTTCTTCGTTACTTATGTCAGAGTCATGAGCCGAAGAGGAACATGCTGCATCCGTGGTCGTCACCAAGAGTGGGGTCATCTACATAGGCTTCTTCATCGGCCTCCAACATGTCATGCACAGGAGAACGGTTGCTGCCTCGGAACCACCCGCCGCCTATAGGCTTTTTGCTGCCTGCTGTGGTAATGAGGTCTTGTGCCTCAAGGCTGACCACATCCTGCATGAGGGAAAGCCAGTCAGTGTAACCAATGAGCCTAGGCCCATGTGTGTTATTAGTGGGAACCGTACCTTTCACAACATCCAAGCATGATTGCGCAGTCATTTCCAATCCGGCTGTAGCAAAAAGTTTGCTGACAAACAACTGCAGATTATGCAAGGTGCACGTCCACTTGCTGCGCTTGAGATCATCGTCTCTTTCTGGTTCTTGCAGCAGTGTGTGGATCCTTAAATTGTTCAATCATGATTTCTTCAAGTGTGGTTATTGGTGTGGCTTTGAGCCACTCCGTTAGATTGATGTTACTGTACCCGACCTGTGTAGCTTGGACTTCTAAGAAGCCTCGTATAGCAGGTTCGACGGTGGTTTCCATGATCAAGGACTGACTCAATGGTTGAGTTCCCAACACCTTGAAGTAGGCTCTCATGGAGCTGATCCAGGACTCTATGTCTTCCTTGCCGTCGTACTTGGACGGTATTTGTACCGCCTTCCTGTCCACATAGGGACTGCTATAGCTGGCACCAACAATTGCTATATCTGGACTCGAGGCTGCAGTAGTTGCAGAAACCTGCGTCGCCACTTGCTACAATGGCAATGGGGTCTGCACGTACTGCAGGTCCCGATTGAACCACACTCAGAGAAGTCGTCGAGGTATGTAGAGGAGCAAGGACAGATTGGTTAGCATCATTGGAGGCAGAAGGTAGAGGAAAAGAATTAGGAATCTGGTCCTGGGGTTTGCACGTACTGCAGGTCCCGATTGCCATCTGCCGCATCTGATCACGGTGCTCTTTGGCCATATCTGCTATTTCCGCCCTCAATTCACTTACTTGAGCAAAAAGTTTAGCGATCTGCACAGGAACTTCACTGAGTAGGTGACAGTCTATAAGATCACGTACATATTCGACCAGATCTTTCTTGACCTCAGTGCCGGGCAAGGAGGAAACTGTTTTGAAGACAGCCTCATGGCCTGCAACAACGGTTTTCGGCTTTTCCTCCTCGAGGTTCTCTTCCCTTGCCAATGCTTTGTTATAGAGGACTTGGAACAAGGGTTTATCCTCTTCTATGGCTGCATCCAGTTGGGGCTGTAAGGCCATAAAAGCCTTTATGTCGGCCATTTCAGCAAGTCCCTCAAGACGGGTGTTCTCTGTCTCTTCTCTCACTCTCTTCCTGTTGTTTACGAGTCTCTATGGGCATTGAAATATGAACTCAGGAAAAGAAACAAACTGAAAAGCTCAAAGAAGAGAAGGTATAGCTCCTAGCTGGAGCGGCATTACATTTGGACTAGAGAGCAGCAAACAAAAAAATAAATTCACATGAGAGCTATGATCCAGCGACTCCGCCTGATCAGACTGCATAAGAGATCCCCTCGAGTCCAGTCTGACCAGTTCCGTTGTGAGGAAACCCAGGGAGGGGTCGCCTACTGTTCGTTGAAGCCAAGGGCAACAGCGCCTGTCACTCACTGCGCCCACTTCCGAGGTCCTCAGCGGCAGGTAGGGTATCTTTTGAGAGTCGCCTGTCACACCCGCTACTCATGGGGGAACTTCATACCATCGTCAGAGCATGGATACGTAACAAATTGTTTTGCTCAATTAGAATATTTCGTTTCCACAGGCGGGTTCAAAAATCCAGGACAAGTCTGATCAGAGGTATTTAGCTGTTTCGCCTCAGAACAGTTTCTTGCCAAAAAAAAAGAAAGATAATAAACAGACAAATAAGAGAAGAGCAAATTGCCTAGAGTAAAATAATGACCAATCAACTAATGGAACAATTGAGGAATAGATGACAAGTGCCGATCAAGAGGTCTGAATTTTTAGGCAATTAGAGAGCCGAGTTTTAGACTCTGCGATTCTTCTTCCACACTCGGGTTATCCTCTCTCGGTCCTCCCCCCTGTCTTAGTGCTTTCTCTCTCACTCTCCCTGTGAGTACAGCCTCTCTCTCTCACCCTTTGTGAGCACAGTCTCTCTCTCTCACTCCCTATTCCACCCTTACAAATGCTTACCCTCAATATGTTCCCTCACTTTATCTCTCTCTCTTTCTCTCTCCATCTGCCAGCCCGAGTTTGAGTATGGCGATAGACTGACCAACGGCTCAATGTTGAATCCCTCGGGGACTCAATCTACATGCCTGATTTTGAACAGGCCGGTTAATCAATCCACAACTTTGACTTAGGAAGTCAGCGAGCCAATCAGTGCGGGGCCTGCGGGCTCAATTTTCAGACGAATCCAGGAGCCACTCAACGAGCTCGATAATTTCAGCATACCCATAACCCAATCAACGGACTCAACTTTAGTAGGCCTGATCCTTGACTAAATGAATAAATAAATAAATAAATAAATAAATAAATAAATAAATAAATAGGGAAAAATGCACTTTCTGTCACACACATGCACGTGGTACACTGTCCTCCTCAAACAGAACACCTACTCTCTTTCGCTCGGCGCACTCCTCTCTCGTACAGAACACTCACTCACACTCCCGCTCTTTCCCGTTCACGCTCCTCTTTTCTGTTCGGGGCACACCGCGGAATACTAAAATCCCCGCTTCTTCCCAGTGGTGTAACAAAAGGTTTCTGAGTGCCTGTGGGGGAAGTTTGGGGACTTGGAAATAATAATTAAACTATTATCACATCATTTCACTCGCTCCTGTCACCAAAAAAAAAAAAAACCTTTCTCCCTCACGCTCACTCATTAGGTGTCGTTCATGGTCCTGGTGCTATATCGCACCCCGACCTGGCAGCGGCGCTCGCTGCTTTTCTTACCCATTTCCCTCTCTGGCTGTTTTCTGGTCAGGCGAACCCGGTCTCACAAGGAGGCATGGAATCTCATAAGGAGGCATGGAATCTTGAACCAACTTAAAAAAATGAATTCAAATCAGAAATTCCAGCCAGTGAAACAATGTAAGGTAGCCCACTAAGATGGCACTTGGAAATTGGGTCGCTTCCAGTGATTAGATGCTCAATCATCTCGGAGAAGCTCAATCAGATTCTGATTTGATTTCAAGGCAATTAACTAAATAAATCATTTCTGCAGTCATCCAAGTCGAACAGAATAATGCAGACCTCTCTGACCCATGCCCTGTGGGACAATGCGTAGGGAGCCAAGGATCCGCAATGTGATGAAAAGGACTGAAATGGACAATGCGAGGTCAGCGTAGCATCAACAAGCAATGTACATTCTGAATACATACAAGATGGCACAATGTGGCGCAGTGGAAGACTTAAAACAGAAGATCTGATCTGATCTGATCTGGACTGACCCGACATCCATCATACATCACACATGTGAGAAGGGAGGAGGGACCACAATCACGGAAGAAAGGTCCCTCCTTTGTACACATACATGGGGAGATACCACGGATGAGAGATGGGGGAAAGGGGACAAGATGAAGGAGAAGGAGGCGAGGGAGTAGACCAAGATCGCAATAGCGAAGTCCCAAAAATAGTCCCTTGCCGAGTGTCCAATCAATGTCTGTCCCAGAATGTCGAATCAGATCTTGGGCAATGTGCCCAACGTAACCTCTGCCTGTATTCCCTACCGATGGTCTCTCTCACTCTCATAGATGAAGAAGAAGGCAAGAAAGAGGAAGAAGAAGGAGAAAGGAGAGAGAGAGAGATGGAGGAGGAAGAAGAAGAAGATGACGTCCTCCTTGCTATCTCACCTGCAGGTAGCTGTCACCGTACTGACTGTGGTCGTCGACGTGTGCAGGTACCACGCGGAGCCCCAGCTATGGCGCCAGGTAAGTTTGTCGTTCACAGGAAAGGCCTCCGCCTCTCTCCACTACCTACTGCGCTACTTCCTACTTCGTAGCTTGGCGCAGAATAACGCTGCTTCAACCAGCAGCGTGTCCTTCCATAAGTGAGCTACTCGAACTGTCCCTGCCCAGCCCGCTACCCAACTATTTGTAGTGCTGGGCCGGTTGGGCCTACCCGATGCTGGCCTAAAAAAACGGCCCAGCTGGTCTGGGTCCCTACCGGACATCCAGACCGCGCTGCTGATGCAGCAAGGCGCAGAAATGCGCCTGGCCTAAAGGACGTTCTTTCTCGATAGTATTATCTCTATTCATTTTTTTTTTTTTTAATTATATCCTAATTAATAATAATTATATCGTAATTAATATTGAGAATAAATTATAGTAATAATTGTATTATAATACAATTAGCAACCGTCGGGCCCCTCAAATGGGGCCCGTGTGCAGGCATAGCATGCAACACCCCCCCCTCCTTATGAAGTCGAGCCGGGTCGAGGGCGAAGCTGACGATCTGAAGGTGGAACTTGGACGCGGGTGCGGCGTGGAGCCGAAGATGCCGGCTTGCCTTGCAACTTGCGTTCGTAGCGTGCGAGGACGTCGGGAGTTGTTGCTTGAAGTTCCGCGCGGGTCAACCATCTGTTAGCTCTATGGGTGCAATATGCAAAATGGATCAAGAATTCGGTCGGCCTGTTGCCGTAACGTTGCTGGGATATGATGTCGCCAACCTCTTGAAAACCGTCCATTGAGGGTGGGTCTTGCGATCGTCGCTCGGGAAAGTCGTCAAGTTCTGTTGGCGTGTAGAGAGCCAACTTGGAACAGTGAAAGACCGGGTTGACGGGCAAGTGGGCGGGCACCTGAATGATAAATGAAGGTCCTTCGGGTGCGTCCCCAGCGGGTGCCACGATCGGCCAGGGCCCCATCCATTTCGGAAGGAGCTTGCGAGAGAGATCTTTTTCGAGGCTGAATTCCGCAGCGGAAACGCATACGAGGTCGCTGGCGCGGAACGAACAAGGAAGACACTGGCGGTTGGCCTGTTGGCGCATACGTTGCCGCGTCTTTGCCATCTGGTCGAGTGCCTTGACAAGAAGCTCTTGCATCCGACGAATGAAGAGAAGATGGTCGTCGCTCTCGGCCGCCCGTGGGATGATTGTGTCCAGCGGAGAATTGACCGGCGAGCCATGCTCGAACTCGAAGGGTGACGTCCCGATAGCCGGATGGATGGACGAGTTGTATGCCAACTCGACATCCAGCAGCCGCTTGACCCAATCCTTTTGGTCGGGACGGATGAGAGCGAAGAAGGACCTGTGCGGTCTGATGTGCCCTCTCCGTTTGGACATCGGTTTGGGGGTGGCGAGCCGAACTTGGCTTGAGGGATGAGCCCCATCGTTTGATGAGCGCCAACCAAAAGTCGGACATGAACCGAGTGTCGCGGTCGCAGACGATTTCCTTGGGGTAACCCTTGGTTCGAATCCAACGGGCGTAGAGAACCTCGGCCAACTCCGGTGCCTTGGCGTGATAGCGGCAAGGCAAAAACATGGCAAACTTGGTGAGTCAGATAACCACCGTGAGAATCCCATCCACACCCGTCTTGTGCTTGGGGAACGGCCCGGTAATGTCCATGGCAATTGCTTCCCTTTGGCGCAAGGGGACCGGTAATGGTCGCAGTTTGCCGTACGGACGATGATTGCGGGGTTTGCAACGTCTGCAAACCTAGCATGACTCACAATAGCGAGTGACGTTGTCGAGAAGACCGGGCCACCAAAAGCGCTCACGGAGTCGGCCAATCGTGCGATTGACTCCAAAGTGTCCAGTGGCGAGGGCGTCGCGGAACTCGCCAAGAAGCCTCGTGCGCAAGTATGAATCTTGCGGCACACAAAGTAGATCCTTCCCCCGCGAGTGGACGAGCAAGTATCCCTCTTGGATCCGATAGTGCGAAGGCGCCGGACTGGGAGAGGCACAATTTGTGTACTTGTCGCAAAATTCGGGGTCGGCTTGATAGCCGCGGATGAAACTGTCCCGCAAGTCATCCTCTATCTCGAAGGTCGAGTAGACGGTGGTGCAGTTATCCGGACGCCGTGAAAGAGCATCCGCAAAACGGTTTGACTTCCCTGTAATATGATCTGGAAAGAAGTCGAATTGGTCGATGAATGCCATCCAACGGGCGATCATGTTGTTAACGGTGTCTTGGGTCTTGTAAAAGACCAACGGATTGTTGTCCGTTACCCATCGGAATTGGCGTCGACCAAGGAGGAAGTGCCGCCACCGCTTGAGTGTGTGGACGAAGGCGAGAAGGTCCTTCTTGCGTGCATCATCGATTGAATGCACGATCGACACTTTCTTGCTGAAGTATTCGACCGAGTGCCAGTCCACGCCATCATGTTGTTCGAGGACGGCACCGATGCCATAGCCGGACGCATCCGTAGTGACGCGCGTTGGCAATAGCGGGTCGTATATGCCAATGCGGCCTTAAGGGCCAAAAATGATCCCCGCGCATCCGTCCCGAAGTCAAATGGTCGGTCCTCACATTGAAGCTTGGATAAGTGGGCCGCGATCTTCGAGTATCCTTTGATGAAACGTTGGAAGTAGCCGGCAAGGCCAAGGAACGAATGGACATCCGTGACGTTCCGCGGCTCCGGCCAATCTTGGTTGAATTTTGTCCGACAACGGACTGATGCCCTGTGGAGTGATGAAATGGCCCAAGTATTCCAACTCTTGACGTATGAACTTGCACTTGTCGCGGTTGGTTTTGTACTCGGCGCGATGGAGCGTCTCCAGCACTCGTCCACGGTGCTCGAGTTGTTCCTCCAAGGTTCGGCTATAGACGAGGATGTTGTCTAAGTAGACCAGCACGAACCGGTCTAACATTGCACGAAACTTGTTGGTCATCGCCGCTTGAACCGGTCTAACATTGCACGAAACTTGTTGGTCATCGCCGCTTGAAAAGTCGTCGGGGCATTGGTGAGTCTGAAAGGCATGACGACCCACTCAAAATGCCCGTACCGTGTCTTAAACGCGGTCTTATAGCGATCTTGCGGGCGTATCGAAATTTGATGATACCCCGACTTTAAATCCAGCTTGGAAAAAAAATTTGCCCCGCCTAAACGCTCCAGAAGGTCGTCAATACGAGGAAGAGGTCCCACGTTGTTGACGGTTTGTGCATTGAGCTTGCGGTAATCGATGCCTAGGCGAAGATCCTTGTTCTTCTTCCGCACGAAGAGAACAGGCGCACCATAGGGTGAGCTACTAGGTTGGATCCAGCCTTTGTCCAACAAATCGTCGAGTTGCACGCGGAGTACTGTGAGTTCCTCCTCGCTCATGCGATAGATGCAACCTTTCGGCGGCACGGCACCGACCTCGAGAATGACCTCGTGGGAGATTGGCCGATCCGGCACCACGCCGGTAGGTGACTCGAAGATGTCGGCGAATTCGTCCAGCAACCGTACCACACGGGGGTTCGAGGACAAGTCCGTGGGTTGAGATTCGGCTGCCGCGATGGCGCGAAGAAAACATAGGCCTATCTCGTCGGTCCGCTCGTACGCGCAAGTGGCCCGAAAAGATTTGGCTGTTACAACTTGGCACCGGATCGAAGGGTGCGGAAGAGGGATGGTACATGGTACTTCGGCGCCAAACGCGTCGCGGACCGTAGGTGTGCGCCGATGGAAGTTGACCGTGTGATCCGCACTGGCAAGCCAACGCATGCCCAAAATGATGTCGAAGTCCGTGTCCAAGACGTCAAACGTCACCGGTTCGCATCCATGAGGTGCGAAATAGACCGGTACGGCCTCGATGTAGCGGTCAAGGAGTTGTTGCGTCCTACTGTCCGCCAACTTGATCGCCGTAGGGTGTGCCTTCCTTCGAACTTGTGGTCCAAGGCCGGCCCTTTGCATAAAGGGTTGGCTAATGAAATTGCAAGTCGCGCCGCTATCCAGCAAAGCGCTGCATGACGCTTGCCCAACTTGGATGCGGACATAAAGGAGTGGTGCGTTGTTGTCATCGTACCGTTGCGTTCGAAACTCGCGGGCCACCTTGCTAACGTACGCAAGAATGTCCACCACCGCGACTTCGTCCTCCGTTGGCGAAGTTGGTGGTGCATAGAAGGCTAGGTATGTATGTAGATGAGCGCTAAGAGCTGCGCATTGCGGCTCCGGTAAGCAGCCGGTGGAAGGGAGAGGGAGCCATGCAAAATCCTCGGGCGTCGACGGGTCCAAGTGCTCCATGTTGAACGCGCGCGGCGAATCCCGTGAAGGTCCACTTGAAGACGACTCAAAGCTGCTGCTTCCAATCGGAGAAGAAACCGCACATACATCCTGTCCTTGGGCTTGTGAATTCAGCGAAGGTACGAGCCGGGCAGCATAGTCCTCAAAAGAATGAAGAATGGGAGGACTTACGACTTCCGCATGTGCCCCGGAACCGAGGGAGGTTACCCGTACGGCAACCGGTTCCGAAGGCGTTGAGAGTGTCGTCGCATCACTCTCGGCGCTGCTCACTTTCCCGACTGAGCGGGGCCCTTGGCCTTAGTGGGACAGTTCACGGTTTCATGTGCCGCGCTGTTGCACCACAAACAATAACAGTACTTGCTGCGGATGCGATACCCGCGCTCCGTCAAACCGTATTGTGCCCAAGGTTCTTGAGCTGGAGCTGCTTGTCCGGGCCCAGAAGAAGTGGTGTTTGTCTTCGTTTTGTCGCGTCCTCGTCCTTTGGCGGGGCGGCCACCATTCTGGGCAGCTGCTAGTTTGTCTCCCTCGTCAGACGAGGCAGCCTCGTTTGAAGTTGAAGGGTCGCTTGGCGTTGCTGTCGCGACCACGGCCACTTTCGGCCGATGCTGATACGCGCCCTGGCCGACTGTCGACGAACGACCAATGTTCTTGGCCTCCAAGTTCATCACAATGATCTGCGCGGCCTTGTTGAAGAGTTCCTCACTTGTGTTGAGGTTCTCAGCGACCTGAGTTAATGCATTTTGCAACGCTGGGCACGACCTCTTGATGAAGTAAAGCTTGATGTCGTCGAAGTTCAGTGGCAGCTTGGGCGTGCTTGCCAGGCGTTGGAACTCAGATATCCAGTCTCCACTTGGCATGCTGTTCTGTGAGAATGCCAGCAGCTTGTCCATCGCCCGAAACGCTTCTTCCATGCTGTCGTGAGATCGGCCCAGGTGATGAAGTTGTGTAACTCGGAGACTGTACATGCATGTGCGGACAACATGTTGTCCAGCCATGCCTGGCACGCACCTCCTGACCGGGAGTACAAGTATGTGTGCCGGTTTGTGTGGACGACATGGTGGATATCCAGCTTTAATTCAAATTGGCGCCACCAAGGTATAGGCTCCGTCTTCGATGCATCACAGAAGATCGGGAGCCCCTCAAATTTGGGGATGCTCTCACGAGGCGGTGAGCTCGGTGTGGCTGCTGCCCCCACCTGCTGGTCCAGTCGCTGTGTCTCGGTCTTGAGCGTTCCCACGTCCATCTCCAAGACGTTGACGCGGTCGACGAGGTCGGAGGGGCCGGTGCTGGAGGTGGCGACTGGTCGCTGCTCCAGCTGCTGTATGCGCTTAGTCAGCGTCTGATTGGCGTGGTCGAGAGAGTGAATGTCCTCCTGCTGTGCGATGCAAGTAGCGAGGAGGTCCGTGACGCGGTTGAGCAAGAGAGCAATCCTTGTCCCGTAGTCAACGGAGTCTCCATTCTCGGCCTCCTTCTGCCAATCCTTGGCCTGTGCGAGTAATGCAGTTTCCTCCTTGAAGAGAATCTCTCGCCGCCGTACGCGTTCTTCATCGACGGCCTTTGCTGCTGCTGCTGCGTGCTTCTGCCGTTGATCTTCGGCCACCCGACGCAGCCTCGCTGCCTCTGCCTCCCTCTTCTTCCGTGCTGCTGCTGATGCTTCTGCCCGTTGCTTGCTTTCGGCCATGATGGCCGCCAATCGTGTCTCATAGGCTTCGTCAGTCTCGCCGGCCTTCTGATCCATCCCTGCTGTCTGTGAACGAGTGAGCAGGGTCATGTACCGCGGACAGCTGACGTGGCCTTCAAACTTACCAAGGCTGTAGCCAGAACTGATGGGCAGTTGAGCAAGAAGAAGAGGAGTTGGGAGGGAGAGGTGGGAAGTGGGGAAATCGAGTGAATTGCCCAGATAAGGAGCCACTAATCAAAAATGAAAAGTTGGAACTTTGCAAAAATTTCGAGAAAATAAATAAAAATATATAATTAAAAAAATTCTCGATTGCAAGTTCGGTAGGTCTCCTATGTTTCCCCACAACAGGTAATGTGAAAAAACTTTTGAATTTCAGACTGCCATGAAAAATAATAACGAATGGAGATGATCAAAATAACTGAACTGCRAAAATAAAAAAATTCCGCAAGTTCGGAGAATTCCGAAACAAAAAAAATTCGGAATTTCTTAAGTGAGAGTATGCGCAGGTTTGAATAGAAATGACTGCAGAGCAATTTACCCTTAAAAAAATAATTTCCTAATCTGGGAATAACGGTCAAATTTCAAAATTTTCGTTACTCCCGAAATGCGTGGATAAAAGAACATAAGTTCGAATTACAAAAAAAAATGGAATTTCGAATTAACGGGAATTTTCGAAGGAATAGATGAATCGAAAAAAAAAATTGTAATATTTTTGGACGAGCAAGACCAAAATAAGGAAACTTTTAGATGCTACGCTATTGCAATTTTCCACAAATGAAAATTGCGGGAAAATGAAATCCCAAAAAAGAAAATTTTTGATTTCGGCAGTTAGGTCAAAATCCGCGATCTTTGGGGACTAATTAGTGTCCTAATCAATCAATCAGTCAATCAATCAATCAATCAGTCAATCAATCAATCAATCAGTCAATCAATCAATCAATGATTAATCAATCAATCAATCAATCGATCTTCGATTGTCCCCGCGCTTGTGTCAGATCAGGTTGTCCTGATTCACAAGCAGGGCTCCGATACCAAATTGACGCATGCCCAGTGGGACAATGTGTAGGGAGCCAAGGATCCACAATGTGATGAAAAGGACTGAAATGGACAATGCAAGGTCAGCGTAGCATCAACAATCAATGTACATTCCGAATACATACAAGATGGCACAAAGTGGCACAGTGGAAGACTTAGAAGAGAAGATATGATCTGATCTGGACTGACCCGACATCCATCATACATCACACATGTGAGAAGGGAGGAGGGACCACAATCACGGAAGAAAGGTCCCTCCTTCGTACACATACATGAGGAGATACCACGGATGAGAGATGGGGGAAAGGGGACAAGACGAAGGAGAAAGAGACGAGGGAGTAGACCAAGATTGCAATAGCGAAGTCCCAAAAATAGTCCCTTGCCGAGTGTCCAATCAATGTCTGTCCCAGAATGTCGAATCAGATCCTGGGCAATGTGCCCAACGTAACCTCTGCCTGTACTCCCTACCGATGGTCTCTCTGACTCTCATAGATGAAGAAGAAGGTAAGAAAGAGGAAGAAGAAGGAGACAGGAGAGAGAGAGATGGAGGAGGAAGAAGAAGAAGATGACGTCCTCCTTGCTATCTCACCTGCAGGTAGTTGTCACCGTACTGACTGTGGTCGTCGACGTGTGCAGGTACCACGCGGAGTCCTAGCTATGGCGCCAGGTAAGTTCGTCGCTCGCAGGTAAGGCCTCCGCCTCTCTCCACTACCTACTGCGCTACTCCCTACTTCGTACCTTGGCGCAGAATAACGCTGCTTCAACCAGCAGCGTGTCGCTCCAGAAGTGAGCTACTCGAACTGTCCCTGCCCAGCCGTTGCCCAACTATTTGTAGTGCTGGGCCGGCTGGGCCTACCTGATGCTGGCCTAAGAAAATGGCCCAGCTGGTCTGGGTCCCTACCGGACATCCAGACCGCGCTGCTGATGCAGCAAGGCGCAGAAATGCGCCTGGCCTAAAATCGGCCCGGTACCTGTGGACCTAGCCAAAGGCGTCGCCTTTGGACCTGTAGGACCGAAACGACGCCTGTACCTACTGGTTTGGTGCCAAAATGCACCTGGCCTCGTTTCGGGCCTGCCTCCGGTGTACCCAGTTCCAAGGTCCGGCCTTGGGGCTGCAAGTCCGAAACGGCACCTGACAGACAAAGTAAGACAGCACACACACAGAAAGGTAAGTAAACTAAACCTATTCTAACTAGTGTGCTACCTAGGGCCTGTAGGGCCGCCGTGGGCCTCCAGGGCGCGTGCTGTATGGTACGCGGCCTGGGGGCCCCTCAGCAACTGTCGGGCCCCTCAAATGGGGCCCGTGTGCAGGCGCACCATGCGACATCTCTCAGGTCACTTGGGACTCGGGCAACGGCTCGTGATTGGACGCTCGATGACACCGCTCTGTCAAGCAACCCCTGAGGCACATTTAAATTCAATGTCGAGCGCAGTAGAGTTCTCGTCCATTGTTCAGTGCACGATTACGCCCTTACTCATTCATGATTGTTTGGATTCAAACGTACCTGATCATCCTTCGGGTTTGGTACGGTTACTTGGAAAGAGGGATACTAATTTTTGTTTTTCACACTCACATACCGAAGCACTGATCATCGATTTCTCGCACACTCATGGGATCAAGCAACCCGAGAGCCGCCAATACGCATGCCTGATCACTGTTCCTTCCCACCCCTTGCTCACGCACGCGAAAAGGGAACAATCAAGCCCCCAACTCCGCATCAGAGCGGAACGATGCCCTGCCCGTCATCGTCTGTCGCCGCTGGTTGCTTGTTCCACAGCAAGCTTGCCGCCGCGCACGCAGAGCTCACGGGCTTGAAGAGGTGCGCGTAGGAGCTCGCTACCTGGGCATGTCCTAGGAGTTCACCGTGCACCAGGCACACTGTACGGGAAACGCTCCTCCTCGAACACCCTACCATAGCCCATCGATTGTTTCCCGCACGACCTTGACATGGGTTCTGTCACTCGCATTTGCCAATGGGTGCTTGCAAACTCGGATCAACAAGATGTGCTCTGTTTACATCAGGGCGCTGCCAAGTGTTGCTCTGTCATAATTCCCCCCTCCAATCGTCTTAGTTAGAGGGACATCTCTTCCCTCTTTGAAACGGGCCTCCTTGCTCTGTCTTCAGCTCTCTTGCACTAGGTACACCGGGCGCGCCCGCCTACCCGCCTCCTTTTCCCCCTTTCAGATCTTAGCCTCGGTTCCGCAGTACTCAGTGTGCTCTCTTGGAGACTGCTCAGTCCGTACGTCCCGTTTTTCAGGCCGTATCCACGGCGATCAGTCACGTCTTAAGCATCTAGTGGAAAACATTCTTCCCACTAGAGGAGGGCTTCCCTGACAACTTCCATATACCAGTCTCTGCTTGCCCTCATTGCGCGAGCCCTCTTCTCGGAGATCGGACACTATTCACAGTCTAACCCGAGCAACGCTCACACGCGAGCGATGCGGACGTCAGGCACAAAATCCACAATCGCCTCTCTCCGCTCTGCCCATCAGCTCACCTCCGACACACTCGCGTTCACGGATAGAGACATCAAAGCTCTGTTCGAGACGCCTTTTCGCCCTTCACAAGTCATGGGTGGGCTGCACACGCCAGGCGCACTGTTCGGTATCGCTCTGCTCGAATCCTCCCCCATGTGTTGGTCTTGGTCTCTCTATATTGCTCCAGGTGGCATTGGCCCCAGGGAAAGCATCAGCCCCTTGCCAGCCAGTGCCCGCCCGGAATCGAGGACAGGCCTGCCTGTACCCACGGGACGAACGAAATTTCAGCCTCGGGCCTCGAACACCTTCCACCCGCAACAGCAGTTCCGCAGGTACCGAGGGCCCTCAGTCATTATCAAGTGGATTAACCCCACGCCCCACACCGTACCAAGGAATAACAGTATCAGACCACAGAGAAACATTCCAATTCTGATCCAGCAGCCGCAACAAACTGTAGTAACTTGTTTTGTCGCTGTTCTAGTAGTCGTACCAAGCATTAACACCGAACTGCAGCGGCCTCTACCCACGGGACAAACGAAATTTCAGCCTCAGGCCTCGAACACCTTCCACCCGCAACAGCAGTTCCGCAGGTACCGAGGGTCCTCAGTCATTATCAAGTGGATTAACCCCACGACCCACACCGTACCAAGGAATAACAGTATCAGACCACTGAGAACCATTCCAGTTCTGATCCAGCAGCCGCAACAAACCGTAGTAACTTGTTTTGTCGCTGTTGTAGTAGCCGTACCAAACATCAACACCGAACTGCAGCGGCCTGTACCGTTGCTATACCAGGGGCAAACTAGAAACTGCACCAAAGATAATTGTTTCAAACTGCAGAGAACTGTAGCCGTGCCGAACCAGCAACTGCACCAGACCAGTGCCGGTCCAGTGATCATACAAAAAATAATAGGGTCAACCGTAGGATGTTGTTCCAACACCCAGCCAGTGCCCAACCAGCGACCGTACCAACCCACTCAAGTCTCGTGCCAGCACCGAACCTGAAGTAATCGTCTCGAACTGCAGTGGCGAGTACCATTGCTGGCCACACACCTGTCATAGTTGGGTGTTGCTTCCCTGAGACCCTTACCGCCGTCCTGTTGTCATACCTCCACCAATCAATGTAGTAACCCGTGGCGAGCACTCGATGCCACATGGCAGTCAACCCCCCCCCGTATGCACGCTAATATAAGAGGGCTATAACAAGGGTAACACGCAGGGAAAATTTGGACTAAATCGGGGTGGGATAATAAGTAGTTAATATCGATTTGAATCGACGGGGAATAATTAAATGGAGAAATTCCGTTTAGATCTAAAGGAAAATAAATAGAAAAATATCGGTTGAAATCAACAAGGCCGGGATTGATCAGAAAATGTTAAATTTTAAAATAATTAGTCGTTTTAATTCCCTTTTATCATTTGTATTTTTTTTTCTTATTTTTAATTTCATCATTAAATCAAATAAAACATTAGTTCCCTTTCCTCGCCAACTGACCACCGTGGAATGGGCCGCGCGAAGGCTCGCAAGCGCACCTTCGCCGCTCAGCTGGATGATTTAAGATAGCCTCAGAACAGGAGAAAAAGTCAAGCGCCATGCTCGGTAGAGGCGGCTGTTCTATTTATTAATTTCAAGGGTTGATTCCTGCACTCGATGCAGGGGGGTTCAGAGTTCCTCTAAGGACCCCTAATTTTCCCCGATCGCCCCTACAAGAGTACCCGGAGGATCTTAATTGGGCGTTGGGTTTGGGGACGAATTCCTTCCATTTCGGGTGGCCGACTGGTGTGTGGCCGCCCGACACCTTGACAGTACAACAAATCAGACAACGAGTGACTATAAGCAACAATCGAGAATTGAGTGGTGTACAAGGCGCGAGTCAAGCCACGGACGGTGCAATCAAAGCATGTGAAACGTCTCAGTGGAGATCCCGTTAACCAAAAGAATAAACTCTGGATCCCAGTCAGAAAGAGAATGAACCAATGTCTAACAGATTTGGGTCCAAGGGGCCCTTCTTGCTTGGGCCCAATCCCACTGGATCCCTAAGGGTCCCATGTAGGTCGCGACCGAGTCCCATCCAAGAGGAGTCCCACATGGACTCAGTTTCTACTTCTACCGTACTGAAAAACGAATTTCAACTCCCAGCAGAACCTACATACTACAACTGTTCAGAGATGAAAAGACAAAGCACTATAGAAGGACTCAACATTCAAATCAAGATACTTCATTTCTCCATCTATCAGGTGAGTAAGTAGTTCGCACATTCAAGCACATAATCAAGACCAAAGAGGAGTACGAAAGAAACCCAGAATAACCCCAACGGGACAATCAATGCCATGCACACATACATGGGCATGGCATAGGTGCACGACACTTACCTGAGTGGCCTGAGCTTCGAGATGAATAGAACTCACCCCCGTCTCATATGATCCTCCTGACCCCTGTAACGCTACCCCTACACTAGTGTCCTATCTCCTAGGAGGGTCCGACTCCAACACCCAAGTGCAACGTCGAATCCCCCGCCGATGCTGAAGAACAAAGTAGCAACTTGCAGTCCGTAGATGCTGAATGACTGCTGTCCCTCAAGTTTGCCTACTTGAGGGAAGCCCCTAAGTCGCCAAGTGTCTCCCTTGAATCGGATTCCAGGTGCGAGTGCCTCTCACTATCGCCTCTCTCAAGTTGTCGCATGAAGTCTCCGGGAAATGTCTCGCCACCCCAATCTCACTCTCAAGCAACCTGGTTAGGTCTAGTGTCGCCCCCACACGACCTAACCAGGTGGGGGCAGCTTCCCTTAGCCCCGCTGTCCCACTTCCCTTACAACCAACCCTTACCCTAAGTGTTGCCCTCAACCACTTAGGCTAGGGTTAGGGTAGCAAAGTCAACTCTCACCAGCAAGTAGAGGCCGCTCTGTTACCAATGTTATGATCCTGGCCAATTTCGAAGTACGCATTCATCAGAAAGTACAATGCCGTCCAGTTGCAAAAGGAAATGAATGAACCTGAGAGGAGAGAGAGGGTAAGAAGAAGAAGAAGAAGAAAGAAAGAAGAAGAAGATGATGTACACCAGCATTGACCAATGATAATGCTCTTCTTCTTCGCCAACCACTCTCCTCCTCCTTATCTCCTCCTCTCTTATTCACACAAGAAATAACGATAATCATGTAAAATGGCTGAACCAGAATCAATGTCTGAATCCCTCTTCCACTGCAGGTATCACATGAGGTCCATCATAGCCATGGCCACCCTTCCTCCTCCTTCGTCCAAGGCCAAGGCTATGGCGGACTACAAGGGCATCGCCCTGATGTCCAAAGGACAACCCAAAGCAGCTATGGCTTCTCTAGCTCAGGCCGCCATGCTTGACTCTGCCTCGAAGCTTCTTGCTGTAGTCCTACCCCAACTGGGGTCTTCTTGCTGCAGCGTCCACCAAGGTGATGAAGATGGCAACCACCATAGCCAGGTAAGTACCTCTGGCGGTCCTCCCTCCTAGTCCTAGTCTTCTTCCTCCTCCTGTCCTTGCTCCTCCCCACCAGCGCTGCTCCTTGCTAGCGCTGCTCCAGCCAGCGCTCCAACCACTGTGTCGCCAAACTTGCACTCTGAGAATGAGGAGGAGCAACTGGCTCCTCCTGGAGGTATAGCGGCCTGCTTGCCTCTTGGCGAGTGACTTCCTAGGCCATGCGGCCTCCAAGCAACCGGTACCTCCTATTCGGAGGGAAACATCATTGCAGACTCTGATATTGCCCGTACAGGCCCTAGACTAAAGACTGGTTGGACTGGTACCCGCCTAGACCTAGCCTGCAACTAATGGGCCTCTAAAAATGTCAACTTTTGTCTTCTTCTGCTCGGCCTTGAGTACCCTGAAATCAGACTCGTCTCGTACTCGCTTCAGTATGCATGCAAACAGATGACGATTCGACTGGCGCGTTGCGCCCACACAAAGCTTAGAGATAAGGACGCGGCCAGGAACACAGTTCAGATTCAAAACTTGTCTTGAATGGCTATGGCGCACTGCGCCAGACAGAGATTCCCACCCGATCACTGTATCCACCAGCAACTTGTTCGCACACACACTCACTCTCACTCTCCAACCAGGATCACCCCGAATGTCCCACACGCATACACTACTTCTATCACTAACCTACTTGGCAGCTATGGCTGCCACCTCTCTTCTATTGACACGCGGCTATGGCCGCTTCTTCCTTCTCTTAGCCCCCACGGGCACCTACAGACCTCCGAACACGACGCTCCGATAGCGCTTCCGCACGGCTCACAGGCAGAATGAATGAATGACGTGATGCTGCCTCTTTATTTATACTTTGGATCGTCGTTGGTCTGCCCTTGGACCCTGGGCCCGGGGTTTACACAGTCCCACATGGTACTTGCTGACTAGACAAAGTGCAACCCGGGATTGGGTACCGCTGACTGGACTAGGTAGGACTGGGGCTGCCCTTTGCTGACTGTACTAGGACTGCCCCTTGCTGACTCAGCTACGGACTGACCCAGAAGACCTATGAAGAGCCAGTTCCGGAGCTTCCAGAAGGTCGTAGACTTGAACTTTCGGAACTGTAGCAGGTACGACCTATACTAACCCTACGACTTCCTAATCTAAGGTCTACAGGTCAAAACCTCGCAACCACCTATGTACAGCAGTCAAAATATACGACTTTTGCGGGATAGGTCGTGGGTTCAAACACACAGGGTCAAACGAGTACTGTACATGGGAAAGGCGGGATCTAGGGATCGAGCCCTGGGGTCTGCATCTATCGTGCGATATAGGTGAAACCGTTTCAACCCGGCACATCTACCTCTACCTGGTGTGGTACAGGCCTACCCGCTACTCAAGTGTTTTCCACCACATCAGGTGTCGCTGGCCTCTTTCCCCGCCACTTGAGTGTTTTCCCCCACTGCAATCCTCAATGTCACGGCCACAGGTAAGTACCGACCCTTTGGGCCCACTTAACGAACAAGTGCCCTTGCGGGTCACACATCCTCAAGCCGACAAGCACTCAGATAGACATGCAGACCAGCAAGCGTGCACACACACAGACTTAGAGAACTCAGCAACAAGCGGGAAACTCGGCAAGGCATTCATTCCATGAGCAAAACTCAGAAATCAGCTGTGTGTCTCAGTCCGTGTTTGGTCAGGTCATTACAGCAGCCGTTTTGGTGGCCCTCTATGCTTGAGGATGTGAAGTGTTATGTACAGACTTGCGAGTCTGTCAATAGGACAAGCCGAGATCTGAAGCCCCACTTGGGTTAATCAAGCCTTTGCCTATTCCCTCTGGACAGAGTGTTTTCATAGACGTCATGGACATCCTCGTGACCAGCAAGAGTGGCAAAAAACATGTTTTCGTCATAGTGGACCACTTCACCAAGTGCGCTAGGTTAGTCGTCATGCCTGAAACAGCAAAGACTAAGCACGTGATCAAGTTATTCATGGATAACTGGCTGCATGATTTCGGACTTCCCAAGTATATACTAAACGATAGAGATGTCCGATTCACAAGCGAGATGTGAAAGAAAGCGGCTGAACAGATGGGCAGCCAACTTCGAATGGCTTCAGGGAATCATCATGAAGCCAATGGCCAAGCGGAGCAGATGAACCATGTGGTACAGCACCTGCTGCGTCACTATATCAAGCCGAGCCAGGAAAACTGGGATGAGAAACTTCCTGTCATCGCCAGCCTGTACAACAACGCAGTTCACAGCACCGCCGGAGTCTCTCCGATTGAGCTGCACTTGGGTTGGAAGCCTAGATCAGCGTTAGACTTTCTCCTGCTCGAAAACCGACCATCTATATTGGAACCATTGAATTTAGTGTCCAGTATGAGAAGCTGTTGTGCAGGTTGTTGAGCACCTTAAGAAAGCTAAGGAAGCTATGGTAGCATCTGAGAACAGACACAGATGACAGTCCATGTTTCAGGTAGGAGAACGAGTCTGGGTTAAGTCCAGTGAGTTAGGACAGGAGTTTGGCATCTCTAGGAAGCCAATGCCTCAGTACTTTGGCCCCGTGGGAGGTCTTGGATATTGTGGGTAGTGATCCGGATGGTCCCTCCTATGTGGTTAGAATCCCTGGTCACCTGCGCACTTACCCTGTTTTCCACGCTTCCAAGCTTCCGCCTTCTGCCTTCCGCTGAGACTGACAAGTTCCCCCCATCAAGAAGATCAATGCTGCCACCAACCATGGATGGCCACGTGGACATTGATGACATCGTGGATGATCGAGATCTGCCTGTTCCTAAGCCAACTACCAGAGGAAGACCGCCAAAACCTGCAAGAGAGTATTGGGTCAGATTCAGGCATCACACGGATCCAAATGAGGACTGATGGTTCACGAAGGAGGAGTTCACTAAAACAGCACCTCAGGTTGTTGCTGACTATTAACGGAAGTTAAAAGGCAAAGCTACTGCGTAGAATCATCTCAGCGGACTTTCGAAGCTAAGGAGGATGGAGTGCAAGGAATGAGCCCTCGCATGTCCAATATGCCCGACACTGTCGGGGCCCCAGCAAGCCTCGTGCCCGCCCCAAGTCAAGATGGGCCTGCATTTCAACATGAGGCCTTATTTTTGTCATTTCTGCATATGGACAGTTACGTTGCGCCAGTTGGTTACAAGGCCCATGCCTGTGTGACTGCAACATTCTGAGCCCTCCGGTCTCATCCAGGCAGCGACGTGGCCTTCAGTCTTTCTGCCAATAGGAATGCAGCGAGTGACGCTGGCCACGTCGCACAGTTGGTCTGCTTAACTGTTGTGGGCCCAGGCCACTATTGCATTGGGCCTGGGTGCAGACACTTCGGCCCGAAGACAGGCTACTTGGAACTCGGCCTCCAGCCCCGAAGCATGGCAGCTCAGACGTGCACTTTCCATATAGGAAAGTGCAGGGCACTTGGAGGCTCATTCTGGCCTCACGCATCCCTGCATCAGCACTGCTGCATTGAGCGCTGGAGGATGCAGGGCATTGGAGGCTGGGTGTGCACACTTGCTCACAGAGACGAGGGGTGCTGTTAGGGGCAGTGGGCGCATGGCAGCCATAGCCAGGCTGGTCGAGCGGATGCTGGTGTGAGTGATGTGGTCTTTGGGTAGGAGGCGCACAATGTGGGTGAGAGGTGGTGGTGAGAGAGAGAGAGAGTAAAGACATGATGTACCTGGTGTACGCGGCAGTCTGCATGGGCGACTTTGTCACGTACAGGTTCTGAGTAGAGAGAGGCTGGGTGCTTAGCGCCAATAAAAAAGGGCAACATAGGATACATTGTCGATGCTGACGAGAAGAGACTGACATGGCAGTTGAGTTCATTGTATTGCTCTTATTTGGCTTGTATCTCAGTGCATTGTGCTTTCTGGTTGGGACACGACTATCTGGTCTTCAACGTGATATTGCAATTTGGTTTTCTGTCTATTGCTCTCCCTCGTTTTCCTTGCACAGTGATTGAATGATTGATTAGTGGAATGTTGGTTGTGGGTTAGTTTTGAGGGTCTTCAACGTGATATTGCAATCTGGTTTTCCGTCTACCGCTCTCCCTCATTTTCCTTGCACAGTGATCGAATGGTTGATTAGTCGAATGTTGGGTGTGGGTTAGATTGGGGTCTGGTAAGGTTGCGTGGGATCAGGTGCGCTGGGCAAGGTTGGGTTGGCTGGGGTGAGGTCTGGTTGGTGGTTGGTTGCAGTGATTGAATGATTGATTAGTGGAATGTTTTCGGGACCTCATGGTTCTTTTGCTCTTTTACACTGAACGCAGGAGGAAGTTTGGGTCAATTATTGACCTTGTTCCCATTGCTGACTCGATATCAAAGCTCGCCGCAAGGTGTGAGAGCTGTGGACGGCCTGCACACTTCACTCTCCGGAAATCCAATGACGCACGCACAGAGCTTATCGGTGGATCTGATTTATACATGCCTGTCTGTCGGCGGCACTATCTGGCTGCCCACAGAACTCATGTGGCCTCTGTGCCCACTGTGGACAGCAGAATCAGGCAGTCATGTTGAACAGACGTTAGGTACTTTTGTTCTTAACTTCTTGCTCGCTAACTATTCTACGAAGTATGCTGTGGTGCACCTGACCTGCTCTGAAATGGCCTATGTCTTCTTCAATTCTTCATTCCTGACCCGCATGGATCTCAAGTGGATGGAGACTGATTTCTCTAGTTAGTTGGTTCATCAACAATCGTTAGGATTAGCATATGCTGTATTGTGCACCCTCTCTGTCTGCCTGCCTCTTTATTTTATGACGACTTAGTGTTCTGGCATGCAATTCATTTTGCAATCCCAGTGAAACCGATAGAACATTTTGGTATGACATATTCTTTGAAAAGAGGCCTGATTGCACGGCGATGGGCTTGGCACGACAATTATGTTTCTAATTTATTACGACGTTTTGTCAGCCCCGTAAGATGTTTCTTTGTAGCAGATGCCGCGTGTCCTGGGATGAGGAGAGGAAGCTCTTAATGTTCAAGATTCAGTTTCATGATCTCCAAGTGGTGCAAGACGTCATGCATGAAATCAGCCCGAATTTCTCATGCTCAACTTTGTTGTATTTATTGGCTCAGTTATAACATCTCTTGGCTACTGTTTGCCGATGAACCATATTTAGGTTACCTATGCCTTGAAATACCACAGGCAACCCGCGTACTGCTTTACTTTCTCCCCCCTCACCCCGGTCTCTCTCTCTCTCTCTCTCTCTCTCTCTCTCTCTCTCTCTCTCTCTCTCTCTCTCTCTCTCTCTCTCTCTCTCTCTC
>BFEA01000739.1:381546-430695 GCA_003427395.1 Chara braunii | reverse complement strand
TCTCTTATCGTGCGCGCTCTGGTGGTGGTACGTGGCTATCATGTAAGCTTTTCATATCTGCTTGATCATAAACTCCTGGCTTTCTCTTTATATGTCATGTTCCTATACTAGGCAATCCGTTCAATGAGACGTTGAAACTGCGTTACTGAATTCCTTGGTTGCTTTACCGTGGCTACTCTACCCAGAACGCAGCAGTGTCATTCATATCCTAACCCTTGTTGAAATGTAATGCACTCTTACAGTGGCTATGTTTCCCCGAAACGGGCAGTGATTCCAATCCTTGTTGAGTGTGAGACAAAGTGCACTCGCGCTATGCATGTTTGTGGTTAGACTTTATGATGCTTGTTGCAAAAGGTGCTACTAACTTGCTAACAGCTGATCGGGAAAACTATATTGATCAGTGGGAAAAGTGGTGGCTTTCTGTTTGTTTGTTTGATTGTTCGTACTAGTTTGTTTGTTTGTTTTTTGAATGGTGCCTGCAAATGGTAACTTTCACAGTGTTGGGAAAGAAAAACATTTGTTAATTTAATCATTTTCCTCTCGTGCCGTGTCAGTTCACACGAGCCTAAGTTGATTAAGCTACCTTGTCAGACTCGTGACCCTGCAACTGCACCTTTTCAAAGCTGCCTGCCCCCAGTTCACACGAGTTCACATGAGCCTAAGTTGATGAAGCTACCTTGTCAGACTCGTGAGCCTGCAACTGCACCTTTTCAAAGTGGCCTGCCCCTTTCGCTACTTGCCCAGACCCGAATACGAAAGCTCTTACTGCATAGACCGGTAAGGGCATTACTCTTACTGCGTAGATGGCATTGGAATGAAAACTAGACTGGCAACGTATAGGGTACAGAGTGGCCTGGTACCACTTGCCTGGCTGGGTCACCCGGGCCAGCGTAGCCTGGACCCACATTATCTTATTTTGCAACTTCAATGTTTATTTCTTTATTCTTTTTTAAGCTAGGTTATCTGTTCGGGACCCCCCTGACCGTCCAGGTTGTTCACTCGGACAACCAGGCCAAACATCTGGCCGGGGGCTTGTGTCCGAACCACTTAAAAATACCTAAATAATTAATATTTTTAGTTTAGAATTTTAGTCTGCGGATTCCTCTGCAGATGAGATATAGGCCCATAAAGTCTTGTAGCATTTTGACGAGGAGCAAAAAACCTAAAAATTGCCAAAGATGACTGTGGCAAATGGCAGTGTCAAGAACATCCTGTCCAAGTCCTTATTTCCTTTTTTGAATCTTTTCTGTTTTTGTTTCCCTGTTTCTTTAAGTGAGCCATCGGAACAGACCCATAGATGCATACCTAAAAAGGTACAGGAGTCATCTGTAACTGTAGGTTCCTTCCACTCAAGCCCATAGTGCTCTGGTGGAGGAGGTAATTGTCCCCATGAAAGAACATCATCAATGAGGCGATAGGTGAAGGTATATTGTTGAACAGCTTGAAGATCATGTTGACGAATATCATCAACAAAGCGTGCTTCATCCCATGACAACATCAGTAGAAATTTCTGGGCCAGCATTCGTTCCAAATACCGATAATTTGTTTCCAAAGCGTGCCATCTCTCGTGTATAGAAAAGTGTTATGTACAACAAAGCGAAGATGTTGGAGAATCTGAGAAACTGAAAGGGTCTCCGGGCCTGAATCAGTTGTCCATTGGCCACAACGAGGTCCTCGAATAACGATGTTGAGGGCAACGCAGCGTGAATGTGTGCGAGCTTGCCGAAGGGCATAAGCATGAGCTTCATCAACAGCTTTTGCCATATATATATACATATTCATCAACAACTTTTACATATTGTCACATAACTATATATATTTAATATGTAAAAGTTGTTGATGAATATGTATATATATATGGCAAAAGCTGTTGATGAAGCTCATGCTTATGCCCTTCGGCAAGCTCGCACACATTCACGCTGCGTTGCCCTCAACATCGTTATTCGAGGACCTCGTTGTGGCCAATGGACAACTGATTCAGGCCCGGAGACCCTTTCAGTTTCTCAGATTCTCCAACATCTTCGCTTTGTTGTACATAACACTTTTCTATACACGAGAGATGGCACGCTTTGGAAACAAATTATCGGTATTTGGAACGAATGCTGGCCCAGAAATTTCTACTGATGTTGTCATGGGATGAAGCACGCTTTGTTGATGATATTCGTCAACATGATCTTCAAGCTGTTCAACAATATACCTTCACCTATCGCCTCATTGATGATGTTCTTTCATGGGGACAATTACCTCCTCCACCAGAGCACTATGGGCTTGAGTGGAAGGAACCTACAGTTACAGATGACTCCTGTACCTTTTTAGGTATGCATCTATGGGTCTGTTCCGATGGCTCACTTCGCATGAGCGTCTTTGATAAAGCGGCTGCTTGGGACTTCCTTGTCATTCGTTATCAAAGTGCGACCTCCAACATCCCTTCCCGTCAACCAGCTGGTGTGTTCACTGGGCAATTGACCAGATTTGAACAAATTTGTAACAATTGATAGGAGTTTCGAACTGTGGCAACAACACCTACTCGTCTGGGCATTGCCCACCAACCCTTGCTAAGGGGTGGACCTGCTACATGTGCTCCCGCCAACGTCGCTATCCTACACATGTCACGCATCTCTGTCAGTGGTTCCGACGCATGCTGCGATGATCCTTGTATCATCCAATTTCTTCTTCGCCCCCACGATGCTCTCACCCTACCCCTGTTTGCTCATCTGCTGCTACTGCAGTTTCTACTTCTGCAGTCTCCACTCCCACAGTTTTCACTGCTGCAGTGTCCACTATTGGGGTTTTCACTGCTGCAGTGTCCACTGTTACGGTTTTCACTGCTGCAGTTTCCATTGCTCCAGTTTCCACTGCTCCACTTTTCACTGCTGCAGTTTCTACTGCTGCGGTTTCCACTCCTGCAGTTTTCAGTACAAACAGTTTTCCTAACTGTAATTCCCCCTACTTTAGTTTTTACTGCTACAGTTTCCTGTCCTGCAGTTCCAATGCAAAGAACATCACAATCTCTCCGACGCTAACGTCTTTTGCTCCGAAATCTTGCCGAATGCACCCCCCTCTCATCTTTGTTTGTGCTTGATTGAAAAGCAAGTTGTTGGCCGTCGACGACTGCGTTCCTCCTCACCACCGCCATCTCCTCCACGGTCTCGCTTGCAAATAGACTCTCCAGTTTCCATTTTTCCCATTGTTCCACCTGTGTTGCTAGGTACAAGTTCAGCTTTTGTTTGCAACACCACTACTACTGTTGTTGTGTTGTCCAGGGATCAACAACCTGTTTCTTTGTCTGCCCCGATTCTCTCTGTGCCTCCTCCACAGGTTGTTGCGGTTCCTTTGTTTCAAATGCCAATATCCGCTCCTATGCCCCCGACAGACAGTCCAGCTCCCTGCAGGCAGCCACCAGTCCGTACTCAGGATGCAGCCGCTGCCAGAGTACACTCCCTACTCCAGGTACTGTCCCTACTTCAGATGCAACCCTAAACGATGAGGGATTGGAACATGATCTGCCCGTATTGCAGTTGACCCCACAAGGCGTAGACCACATGGGGGATCTGCAAATGGCTGACCAATATTCTTCGGATGAACCACAATTTTGTGTTCCGCCACACGCAGACCATATGGGTGATCTGCAAATGACTGACCAGCAAACAACCCAACACAGTTTCGGCTTGATCTGCAAATTGTTGGTCAGCATCCAACAAACCAGCCTGAGAACCTCAGCAATTATTGCGGTTTGACAGCGACTAATATTTATCTTCGCATTCTCCATCGCCCGTTTTATACACCACCAGACTTGCTTGCAATCGCCCTGTAGCTTTATGTTGATCTTCCCCAACGACAGCCAGAGGATTGTAATTATACCAGCGAAGGAGGCTTTACCATTGCTGTCCTACAAGTAGCAATGAGGGACCGTCAACTTGAATTACGCAATGCTCGAGCAGGTGAGTGGTTTAATCGTCCATCCCACATATCTGCTTGCATTGTGCACGGCCTTGGCCATTACATGGCCATTGTACATGCCTCTGACCACTGGGAACTGTGGGACAATGGTACCATGGTCCATGCCATGATTGATGTTACTGCTTTCTTACAAAATGATGTTGTTTTCTTGCCACAACAAACCGTTCGCAATCTCTTTTATGTTGAAGATCATTCCTCTGGTCTCGTGCTGCAGCAAGACAATGTGTCAACACTCTGCAACCTTCTCCTTTGCACAACCACAAACACTGTTACACTTGGTTGTATCCGCCATCATCTCTGTCACAATCACTACAATGAAATGGTTTCTGCATCCGTATGTGGAGAGGCCTGTCCCACCATCCCTGACTGCAGGCACCCTCCGCATCCGGAGGCTATATGTCCATTTTGCGCCCATGGCCGCTATACTGAATGCATGTTGTGTTGTGGTGACCGTTCTTCTTTCATTTTGGCCTGCAATCGACATGCCATTTGTCGGGGGTGTATGGCAGACATGCTCAATGCCACCCGTCGTGGCAATTGTTGCAATGAGAATGCTCAGCTAGGTCTTTCATGTGTTCATCCACGCCATCCTTACAATGTATGTCTGCTCTGTCGTCAAGGACAAACTCATTCTTGAGCGCTTTCTTATCCTCTTTTGCCGTTATCGTCACTCCACACTCCATATTTTTCCCTTCCTTTTCCTTTATCGGTCTTTGTTTGTTTGCTCTCCATCTCTCCTTCCTGTGTTTATCCCCTCTCCCTTCATTGTGCCTCTTTCTCACAACGTACAAGTGGGTTGTTATGGCACACGGGGATGGGGACAGCTCGCGCTCAACTTCATCAACATGGTGAGCCTTGTATGTAAGAGGCACGGTGAAAGGAGACTCGAAAGAAGAATGAGAAAAATTAATGGTTTCATTGTGCCCTTCATGTTTGTCCTGTTTTTTTTATTTTTTTATTTTTGTCGTTTGTTTCGCAGGAATTGCACTCTTTTAGTTCATAGTTATGTAACAAGATTTTCTTCGGCGTTGCTAGCCCTCTGCTTTTGCAGATTGAGCGGCGAGCGCCGGGCCTGTACAACCAAGCACTTTTGTTTTCTTGTGGAAGATAATTGTCTCTCTTTCTTACCTCCTACATCAATCTTCTTTTCTTGTTCTTTTTTCTCCGCATTTTTTCTTTGTTGTCTCTGTTGACGAGCCTCCCACGTGCTTTGCAGGAGTTGTATGCCCAATTTGTTGGTTTCATGATGAACTCAACTGTTTCACTTTTTTTTATGTCAGGTGTTATAGATGTTTTGCTTGGCTCTTTGTCCTTTCAGGTAAGCTTGGTATTGTAGCTATGTGCATTCTTGTTGTACATCCCTTGCATGTACATTCCTCATGTACAATTTGTTTTGTCTATTCGTTGTGTACAACAGTTATGTACTCTCTTTTCTTCCGTGCACGATGTGATTGTGATGGCGGTCATCGCAAGGGCATGGGTTGTACCCCTTTCCCGGGCAGTGGGTATACTTACGGCCCACCTAAGGTTAGCCACACCCGGGCGGCTGCCCCCATGCCCACTCACCTCTTGTTCCATGTTCTTTGCGATCATCCTTCTACACTAGTTTATGCATGTGTCAACTGCTTGGTGACATCTTTTTATGTAGGCATTGTTGGTCTATCAGTGCAAGGCCCCTGGCATTGCTGCTGTGAGCACACTCATTGGGAGATGCGGTTTTGCATTCAAACCAAGCGCCCTCTTTGACAATGCTGTTGGCGGTGAACAGCAGACAAAAAGGATGACCGCAGGATCCTGGCATGAGCCGTCGGGCCTAAAGTCCGTTCATCTTGTGCACTTACCTCCATTTCTTTGCATTGCAAAATTAAAAAATTGAAAAATAATTGTTCCATAACCCATCAACAATGAATCTACAACTAAGGAATAATCGGGGGGCTACCCCGATACTTCCCACCCCTCTCGGGAAATTTCCTGCCACTGGCATGGCAGGTGCTATACCAAACCTTCCTCTTGGACACTCTGTTTCGTTTGCTCATGCTCACATGTCAAACCACCAGACATATGTCTCTCATCATGTACACTGACGTGCACACCTGGAGTGGAATACTAACTTGTATTTTGTAGGAGGTTAGCGCAAGAAACAACTCTGTCTTCTTAACAGTTGTGCAGGCAGAGCGATTTGAGTTGCAACTACGAGGTGTTGATCAACAACCCTTTGAACCAGGTATGGACGCCCTCACTGTTCGAGGAGTGATTTATGTAATTGTTCATTTTCCTTCAGGACATTTTTATGTTGGAGAGACGATGCATTATGCACATCAACGGCTGCAAGAGCATTGGCATACACGACTCTCTTCTGTTGCTTTTCGCCACCGCCATCTCTATCGTGCAATGTGTGGGCAACCAACATTCAACTGTGCTGCTTGACCCTTGGAATGCATCGATCCTACCCTTTATCATACGTCTGAAGGTCTTGTTGATCATGCCCTCTTTCAGCTGGCTGTTGCACCCCGAGAGGGTTTCTGGGTTCGTAAACTTCGAACTCTTCACCCGGTCGGTTTCAATGCAGTCCTTCCAATGGCTAGACTGCCGTCTCCACGACGACATTTCCTCCCTCATTGTTGGACACAAATGGGCCCTCGTCCCTTTGCTCCTCAGCCCCCTCTACCTCCTCATGCCTCAACTGTCCGGTTTCCCTCCCTACCACATCTATTGCTGCTCCATCCGTTCCTGCACCTGCTGATCCTTCTCACACAACACCCGTTTTACCAACACCCGTTGGCTCTTATGTTGCACCCCTTTTATCTACACCCGCTCACTGTTTACCTCTCTTGCCAACACCCCCCACTGTTTACCTCTCTTGCCAACACCCCCCACTGTTTACCTCTCTTGCCAACGTCTTTGGTTAGGTCTTTTGTTGTTGATCTTCGTCCGAGTCCCCAACTTATGATTTGTACCTCATTGCATCATCTTCTCACTGAAGCTGCTTCGGGTGGTTAGTGTCGTGTCAAGGCTGATATTGAGCAAGCAGCACCAACATGATGGGTGCGGCTTTTGCAATGGCTTTACAATAATGTCTCCAATACAGACATGACAACAAACATTCGAGAACTCGAATGCTCATCCGAAATTGCAGCATACCCGCCAACGTTACACAGCACAACCTCATGACCCATTTACTGACCACATCAAGGTCGTACATGAGCAAGAGATAACTCGTGCTACAAACTTGCGCCATGTGTTACAATTGCCGGATGTAGTTGCATTTGCACCCCGCTCCTCAAACAGCCACACATGTTCGTGTATGTGACAAACTGATGCCACCCACGCGTATCCAGTTTTGCAACTTCACTGATGTCGCCTGACCTTACGCGACTCGTCTGATTGCGGATGTCGGAGAGCCTTTCCACATTGTTCTGATCTTGTGGATGACCATATTGTGTTTGTTGACTACAGTATCATATCCGATGATAGCCTTCACAAGTTTTTTCAAGAAGGCTCGAAGTATCGGTTGAATGGGGAAAGTGCCGATGTGCACCACGCACTGGCAATTGGACTAGATGAGTACATTGCCAATTACAAAAGGTTGCTGGCCAGACATTCTCGATCTGCTTCTTTCTCGTCTCTTTCTCAGAAGTTGAACAGTTAGCGTTCTGCAATCCTTGCGCATTGTAAATCAATGTATCTTTGTTTCCAATTATGTGAGCCAGCCACGTTCACTACGTTCTACACATGCCTCCTTGCACCATCTTCAACAACACTTTGTCATTATCCCTGTGGACAAAACATCACATAATTTGACAATTTGCTGCAAGAATTGGTATTTGTTTCATCTCTTTACCCATTTGGACATTCCCACTTATACTCGTCCTCAAGAGTCTATTGCTGATGTCTTTGAGCACCATGCAGTGTGGAATCACCATTGGGGTTACACCCACACTGATACCCTACCTTACGTTAACGATGTACTCAAAGCTCACAAGTCTCCTCCAGCTCTTTGCAACATTCTTGGAGTGACAACACAAAATAACAGTGTTGTTCCCCCGCGTGCTCGCTCGTCCAACAATTCGCACCATTCATGAATAGCCTCCTCACAAACCCTTGGCTAGCACAATGACTACTTCGCCGTATCTCAGCGCTACTTTGCAAGGAGTGATCTCCACTCTTCGCAAGAAAAACACTGAGCTCTATCAACAGGTTAATGTTAGACGGTGCTGGATCGTTCAAAGTGCCAATGAAGTGGCGATTGACCTAAAAAGCAATGCATCGTCTCTTCATGGCCTCTCTCCTCGCACTTTTGATTTTACCAAAATGTACACATGTGATGACCCGTCCAAACATGGACTGAAACATATGGCTGATTTATGAGTTTTGCCCATAGACTGAATGCCTTGCTGAGTTCCCCGCCTGCTACTAAGTCTGTGTGTGCACGCTTGCTGGACTGCATGCCTGTCTGAGTGCTGGTTGGCTTGAGTGTGTGTGTGACCCGCAAGTGCACTTGCTCGTTCATTGGGCCCTCAGGGCCGGTACTTACCTGTGGCCGTGACATTGAGGGATTGCAACGGGAAAAACACTCAAGTAGCGGGTAGGCCCGTGCCGCACCTTGAAGAAGTAGATGTGTGGGTACTGGAGACCAAACAGAGGAAGACAAAAGTGGTATTTTTAGAGTCCCAGTAGTTGTAGGATAGGTCTAGGCGGGTATCAGTCCAACCAGTCTGGGTCTAGGGCCTGTACGGGCAATATAAGAGTTTGCAATGATGTTTCTCTCCGAAAGGGAGGAGATACCGGTTGCTTGGAAGGCCGAGCGGCCTAGAAGTCACCGCCCGAAGAGGCAAGCAGGCCGCTATATCTCCCAATTGGGCGAAAAGCCCGACCTCATTCTCGGTGTGCAAGTTTGGTGACACACTGGTTGGAGCGTCGGTTGGAGCAGCGCTATCCGGAGCAGGGATGCTGGGGGAAGGAGAAGGATAAGGAGGAGGAAGAAGGACAGGAAGGGGGAGGAGCGCCAGGGGTACTTACCTGGCTATGGTGGCAGCCATCTTCATCACCTTGGTGGGCGCTGCAGCAGGGACTCCCCAATTGGGGAGAGCTTAGAGGCAGGGTCAGGCATGGCGACCTGAGCCAGAGCAGTCATAGCTGTTTTGGGTTGTCCTTTGGGCATCTGGGCAAGGCCTAGTAGTCCGCAATAGCCTCGGCCTATGAGAGTGAAGAGTGGGTGGGAGAGGCGGCCATGGCTATGGTGGACCTCAAGTGATACCTGCAGTAGAAGAGGGATTCAGACTTGATTCTGGTTAAGTTATTCAACGTTGTATTATTATTTCTTGTGTGAATAAGAGAGGAGGAGATAAGGAGGAAGAGAGGGTTGAGCGAAGAAGAAGAGCTTTGTCGTTTGCTGTGCACCATCATCTTCTTCTTCTTTCTTACTTCTTCTTCTTCTTCTAACCTTCTCTCTCCTCTCAAGTTCATTCATTTTTTTCTGCAATTGGACAACATTGTACTATCTGATGAATGTGTATCTCGAAATTGGCTAGGATCATAACATTGGTATTAGAGCAGATTCCACTTTCTGATGAGAGTTGACTTTGCTGCCCTAACCTTAACCTAAGTGGTTGAGGGCAACACTTAGGGTTAGGGTTGGATGTAAGGGAAGTGGGGCAGCGTGGCTAAGGGAAGTTGCCCCCACCTGGTTAGGTCATGTGAGGTCGACATTGAACCTAACCACAGGTTGCTTGAGAGTAAGATTAGGGTGGCGAGATATTTCGAGGAGACTTCATGCGGCAATTTGAGAGAGGCGACAGTGAGAGGCACTCGCACCTGGAATCTGATTCAAGGGAGACACTTGGCAACTTAAGGGCTGCCCTCAAATAGGCGAGCTCGAGGGTCAGCGGCCACTCAGCATCTACGGACTGCAAGTTGCTATTTTGATCTTCAGCATCGACGGGGGATCCGGCGTTGCACTTTGGTGTTGGAGTCAGACCCTCCTAGGAGATAGGACACTAGTGTAGGGGTAGCATTAGAGGGGTCAGGAGGATCACATGAGAGGGGGGTGAGTTCTATTCATCTCGAAGCTCAAGGCCACTCAGGTAAGTGTCGTGCACCTACGGGATGCCCATGTATGTGTGCATGGTATGGATTGTCGTGCTGGGGTTACTCTGGGTTTCTTTTCTTACTCCTCTGTGGTTTTGGTTGTATGGTTGAATGCATGTGAGCTACCTACTCACCAGATGGATGGAACATGAAGTATCTTGATCTGAATGCCGAGTCTTTCTACAGTGCTTTGTTTTTTCATCTCTGAACGATTGTAGTTTGTAGGTTCTGCTGGAAGTTGAAATTTCGTTTTTCGGTGCGTTAGGCGGATGACCCAGTGGTTAGGGCACCGGTTGGAAATGCACATTGTGGCTTGAGTTTGCGGGTTCAAATCCGCAACCTCGTGCATATGCCGTCGGCAGGGCGTTAGGTTGACGCACTACCACTCACACACTAAGTGTGCACGCTTCCAGGGGCACGCATGTACACAGGGCTCTGCAGGTCTAAACTGGGGATCCACCCGCCAGGTTCCCCTCTGGATGTTGAATTCCCAACCGTACATCCTGGGTCCCCGTAACGGTCGAGCGTGTGCCTCCTCTTGGGGTTGTCGAGGCCATGGGGGGGGGGACGGCTCCGGGAGGGGCAGGCTCAGTGGGGATGTGTGCGGGAGGAGTGAAGGGGTCACCCCTCACCTAGCAGAAGCCGGCGCGTCCCGGCAGCACCACGGTGACTGTGGTGAGAAAAAGCCTCCCGACCGACGAGCCGCAGGGAGATGAAGCCCTGAGTTCGAGATGGGTGACACCCTGGCGCAGCGCCGGTCTGGGTTGCTACTCCCGGGTGGGTAGCGAGGATTGTGAGTTCCTTCCTTGAGAGATCATTGGGTAGTGGGTCGGCCCGCTGCACCGCCAGTAGGGTTGACCCCAGCGCGGGAAGCCCTTTGTCGGACATCCTCCCTGGGTCATAACCCCCGACACCTCTACAACCCTTAAAAAAAAAATAAAAAAAATTGACCAGAGTCCATGTGGGACTCCTCTTGGTTGGGACCTACTCGCGACCTACGTGGGACCTCTGGGACCTTGTGAGACCGGACCCAAACAAGAAGAGCCCTTTGGACCCAAATCTATTAGGCATTAGTCCATTGTCTTCCTGACTGAGATACGAAGTTCATTCTTCTTGGATGAGGACACCCACTGCCGAGGGGATCTTGACTGAGACGTTTCACATGCTTTTGGATTGCACCGTCTATGGCTTGACTCGCACCCTGTACACCACTCAATTCTCCATTGTTGCATTTAGTCACTCGTTGTCTGATTTGCTGCACAGTCACGGAGCCGGTCAGACTGGACTCGAGAGGACCTTGTATGCAATCTGATAAGACTGGGTCGCTGGATCAGACCTCTCATGTGAATTTGTTTGCTTTTTTTTGGTTTGATGCTCTCTAAGTCCAAATGAAATGTCGCTCCGTCTAGGAGTTCTATCTTCTCTTCTCTGAGTTTTTCAGTCTGTTTCTCTGAGTTCATTTCCGATGCCTGTGGAGACTCGCAACCAGAAAGAAGAGAGAGAGAGGAGGGAGAGAGAAAAGGAAGAGAAGGAAAGTGACCGTCTCGGGTGGGCAAGGACTGGAAAACGGAGTGTTTGTCCAAGCGAAAAAAAAGAGTGTACCTCTGGAGAGGCTGATTGATTCTTTTGCTGATTGGCGTTTCTTCGATCCACCTGCCGACGACAACGGTCCGAAAATGGCCCAGCCACAGCTAACCTTAGTCAAGTGGAAGACCCTGTTAGATGCAGCCAGCGATGCGGAGAAATCGTATCTGCAAGCACTCCTAGATAGTGCCATCAAAAGGGAACAAGAGAAAGAGAAGGAGAGGAAGGAATTGCTGTTAAAAAATCAGGAGGCCATCTTGGAAACCGTCCCCTCGCTGACCAAGGAGCAGTGTGGGGAACAGATGCAGTCCATACTCACCCCTATCGTCAAAGTCCGGAGCCTTGAAGATCATACCACTCAGATTGTCTACATCTTCGTCGAATTGTGGACACTTCAGGAGGATCTGACTGCGATGACCGACAAGTATCGTGATTTGATGGTAGAGGTTGTTGCGCTGCGACAAGCCCAAGTGGCCAATCCTCTTCCTCTGCCCCATGGTTCCGGGGTTGCAATTGTAACTAACCTTACCCCTCTTACCGTATTTTCGTCTACTTCTTCCTTGAGTGTGATGGCAAACCCTTTAGGACCTGCAACAGGTGCAAATTCTGTTGTTGTTGTAACAAGCAACGATATAGGAAATTTTACAACTGTTGTAGTCCTAAGATCTGAACCAGCAGGTCCTAGACCCAGCTACGCCGGTCCGTATGTGGACCGAAAGGTGGTGCAAATACCGTCTAAGTATGACGGCAAAGAGGACATTGAATCCTGGATCGGCTCGATGAGGGCATACTTCGAAGTTTTAGGGACTCAACCCGAAACCCAGTTTGTGATCATGGAAATGAATGTCGAGCCGGTTGTGCGAGGCTTCACTTGGTGATGTGTCGGTTTTTCGTAGTTCTCGTCCCACTTGTGCAGTTTAGTCAATTTTTCACTTGGTGATGTGTCGTTCTTCCTAGTTGTTTCCATAGCTTCACATGTGTGTATGCTCTAGTCTCACTTATGTAGTTCGGTCCTTTCTTCACTTGGCAATCTATCGGTTCTTTCCTAGTTGCTCCCATAGCTTCACATGTGTGTATGCTCTATTCTCACTAGCGCAGTTCAGTCCTTTCTTCACTTGGTGATCTACCGATTTTTCCTAATTGCTTCCATAGTTTCACATGTGTTTATGCTCTAGTCTCACTTGTGCAGTTCAGTTTTTTCTTCACTTGGTGATGTGTCGGTTTTTTTCCTAGTTGCTTACATAGCTTTACAAGTGTGTATGCTCTGGTCTCACTTGTGCAGTTCAGTCATTTCTTCCCTTGGTGATGTACCAATTTTTCCTAGTTGTTTCCATAGCTTCGCGTATGTATATGCTTTAGTCTCACTTATGCAGTGCAGTCCTTTCTTCACTTGGTGATGTGCCAGTTCTTCCTAGTTATTTGCATAGCTTCACATGTGTGTATCCTCTAGTCTCACTTGTGCAATTCAGTCCGTTCTTCACTTGGTAATGTGTCGATTCTTCCTAGTTGTTTCCATAGCTTCACATATGTGTATGCGCTAGTCTCACTTGTGCAGCTCAGTCCTTTCTTCACTTGGTGATGTGCGGGTTCTTCCTAGTTTTCCATAGCTTCACCTCTTTGTATGCTCTAGTCTCACTTGTGCAGTTCAACCCTTTCTTCATTTGGTGATGTGCCAATTTTTTCTAGTTGCTTTCACAGCTTTACATGTGTGTATGCTCTAGTCTCACTTGTGCAAGTTCAGTCTTTTTTCACTTGGTGATGTACCGTTTTTTTCCTGGTTGCTACCATAGCTCACATGTGTGTCTGCTCTAATCTCACTTGTGCATATTCTGTTTTTCTTCACTTGCTGATGTACCGGTTCTTTCCTAGTTGCTTCCCTAGCTCACATGTGTGTATGCTCTAGTCTCACTTATGGAAGTTCAGTCTTTCTTCACTTGGCAATGTACAAGTTATTTCCTAGCTGCTACCATAGCTCAAATGGGTGTATGCTCTAGTCTCACTTGTGCAAGTTCGGTCTTTATTTACTTTGTGATGTACCGGTTCTTTCATAGTTGTTTCCATAACTCACATGTGTGTCTGTTGTAGTCTCACTTGTGCAAGTTCATTTTTTCTTCACTTGGTGATGTACCGATTTTTTCCTAGTTGCTTCCATAGCTCACATGTATTCATGCTCTAGTCTCATTTATGCAAGTTCAGTTTTTTTTCACTTGGTGATGTACCGTTTCTTTCCTAGTTGCTTCCATAGCTCACACATGTGTATATGCTCTAGTCTCACTTGTGTAAGTTCAATCTTTCTTCACTTGGTGATGTGTCGGTCTTTACCTAGTTACTTCCATAACTCACATGTGTGTATGCTCTAGTCTCACTTTTGCAAGTTCAGTCTTTCTTCACTTGGTGATGTACCGGTTTTTTCTTAGTTGCTTCAATAGCTCATATGTGTGTACGCTCTAGTCTCACTTGTGCAAGTTCAATTTTTTTTCACTTGGTGGTGTACCGATTATTTCCTAGTTGCTTCTATAGCTCACATGTGTGTATGCTCTACGAATTCAGTTTTTCTTCATTAGGTGATGTGCCAGTTTTTTCCTAGTTGCTTTCATAGCCCACATGTTTGTATGCTCTAGTCTCACTTGTACAAGTTTAGTTTTTCTTCACTTGATGATGTACCCTTTTTTTTTTAGTTGCTCCCATAGCTCACATGTGTGTATGCTCTAGTCTCACCTGTGTTGTTCACACTTTCTTCACTTGGTGATGTACCAGATCTTTCCTAGTTGCTTCCACAGGTCACATGTGTGTATGCTCTTGTCTCATTTGTGCAAGTTCAGTCTTTCTTCACTTGGTGCGCAAGTGAGACTAGAGCATACACACATGTGAAGCTATGGAAGCAACTAGGAAGAACTGACACATCACCAAGTGAAGAAGGGACTGAACTGCACAAGTGAGACTAGAGCATACACATATGTGAAACTATGAAAGCAACTAGGAAGAACCGACACATCACCAAGTGAAGAAAGGACTGAACTGCACAAGTGAGACTAAAGGATACACATATGTGAAACTAAGGAAGCAATTTGGAAGAACCGACACATCACCAACTGAAGAAAGAGGGCTGCATGTGAGTGGGACTTGCTCAAACATGTGTTTGTCACTCATGGAGGCAACAAACTTGGAACGAATCTGTATTATGTGAGAGATGAGTCCTGCATAAGACTCATGAAAGCAACCATCATTTAATCGGATCATCACAAAGTGGAAAACTAGACAATGCAAGAGACTAGGATCACCATAATACTAGCATGGGTGAGAACTAAAGCAACGATTGACCACCAAGTGGAGAGAGAGCGAGATCTTGAGATGAGAGTGAGTAGAACCCACCATTAAACTAAAATTCACATGACACAAAGTAGCGATTTGCCAGGGGGGAGGGAAATAACCATTATGGAGGCACTACTAATGGAGAACTACTCTCTATCTTTTCTCAGTATTTGGGAAGCTTTAGTCATGGAGAGAAAAATAAAATGAGGAGAGAGGAGAGAGGAAGATAAGAAGAAGTAGAAGAAGAAGAGGGAGAAGAGGAGGAAAAAAATATGAGGAAGGAGAAGAAAGAAAAGAGGAAGAAAGAAAAAAGAAAAAAAAAAAAAGAAACACCGTTTCTGTTCACACTCACCTCTCTTATACTCTGTTGGTGTTGAAGGTTAGTCTTGGTGAAGCTCCTACCTCCTTCGCACAGGTTCCTCCTAGATATGACACCCGCCTTCCTCAAACCCTAATCTCTCTCCTTTGTCACTCTCCTTCAAGCTATGGCAGGTCCCCACCTTCAAGGCTATGGAGTCCTCCCCTCTAGGATGACTAAATAACATTCTTCAAGCCTCTCTCTCTCTCCCACAGTCTGGGGGCTATGGCGCACGACCTCCTTGGGCCTGCACCACTCTCACTAGCTCCAATAGATGCTTTCACTAGCCTATAGTCTCCTCCAAGCCTCCACACTGACAACGGTTCCCCTCCTCTCACTCCAAGACTTAGTGAGTAGAGTACTCTCATGAGCTCACTTGGGCAGCATGGGCACTCCTCATGCAAATGTGAGTATGGCGGACTACTCCCTCAACTTATGTAGGTTTAAACTGTTGCATCGGCGAGCTCATAAGCCTCCCCATGTGCCCATGGCCAATTTTCACCACTAGGTCTCTCCGGGGGTACCTGAGTCTTATTTCAACCACGTACATGTAGCCCAAGTGGTTGGTACCAACTTGGACTGCCTCTTGGGCTTCCTCAAGCCTCTTTTGTTTTTTCAAATGCTCCCCCCTTGAGTCCAAATGCCCAAGGGGCAACCTTACTTGAAAGAAAAAGACCTTGTGAATCTTTTTCTCAATTTTTGCTGCTTCTACCCCATTTTTGGTATGCTGAGATATTTTCCTTCATCTCGGTGTCATCTCAACCTTGGAAAACGGCCATATGCTCTTCTTCATGAGATATGATCTCAGATCCATGGTCCACAAAAAAAACGGTTGCCTCATTTTGCATATTCTCTCATTTTTGTCATTTTTAATTCATATATTGTTGAGATAATGCCCAAAGAGCATTATCTCTGCAATCCGGATTGCCCACCACAAAATCCAGAGGGATGAGATCATAGTAGGGACCTGTCACTCCCTATTGTGCTAGTCCCAACTGACCAGCACATTCTCCTCCACTTTTTGTCCTCTCCTTTTGCACCCGGACTGAAAGAGGAAAACTGAAAGAGCGTAGAGAGAAAATTCGGATTGCCCTCCACCAAATATGGAGGGATGAGGTCACAGTAGGGACCTGTCAGTACCTACTGTGCGAGTCCCAACTGACCGGTACATTCTCCTCCCTTTTGTCTTTCTGCTGTGACAACTGTCAAGCAGCTTTGCACCGTTTTTCTATGTCTCCGATCCTCATTCATGGCCAGATTCATGCCCAACAGTTGATCATTGCAACTCGGATTGCAATAAGGAGGCCCCCATGCTCATTGAGACTCCCGTTTGCATCCGTTTTCTCAATTTTGAGCCTCATTTTGCTCCGATTTGTCTTCGGCAGCTTATTTTTTACATAGAGCCCATTGAGGCTTTATTTTCTTATGCCTTGCTGGTCCGAGATATCTCGAACTGTTGGGCAGTCCCTCCTCCATCCTTTTTTTCTCATTTTTGCCTCATAGCACCCTCTCCCTAGGCTCTCTCAGTTTTGCACTAACAGTGACTAATATTTTTCACCGTCAAGATCTTAATATTGACGGCGTTACTTGCTTGCACACTCCTTCCTTTTGCCAGCACATAGTTCCTTTGGAACCACTCAAGTCCCCGCCACTCTCCCATGCCAGTTCCATTTTCTTGTTCCGGCGGTGGTCCCGCCGGTGCATGTCCCAATTTTCAACTATTTTTATTTGGGTCCATCTAGTCCCGGACATCATTCCCGGTGACGTCCCATTTTTATTTGAGACTTCCTTATACCCGGCAACCCCAGTTTCTTCTTCCCATGGGCCTCAAGTGCCGCGAATATTATAGGTCACGAGATCCCCCATCTCGCGCCCCCATTTACCGTCTTTATTTGCCCAAGCCAAAGACACTCTTTTCCAGTGTCTTGGGTGAGTCAAGACCCTTTTTCTTTTGTTATAGGCACCCCCATGCAGTCAGTTGTTTCTCGGACTTCCATAATGGTTTTTTCCTTAGCCTCATGGCCCCACAACTTGCCCAAACTAAAACAAAAAAAAACGATCAATTTCCAAGTGCACCCGGACTCAATATTGACTCCATATGCATCTGAAATATGTGTTTCCCTTCACCCATGCAATCCGTTGTATCTCGGTTGCATGTGGCGTTGATTTTTTTTTTTTTTCTCTTCAAAATCAAGAGAAAATCAAGATACTTTGCAACCGCCATATCCTAGGTTGTATCTAGTCACGATATATCTCCCATTAAGGTCTTTTTCTCTTTTTTTTTTTTTTCTCTTTGCTTTTCTTTTCCCTCAATTTCCAAACACTAGGGACCTACCAGTCCCTACTGAAGGCCAAGTCACTCACTCCATTTCACTTCTTTTGTCTTATTTTTTCACTTTTTTCATTTATTTTTCTTTCTTTTTCTAACATGCCAAGTGTCAACTAGCTGTTGAGGCTTTTCTAGGCTCTTCCTCTTAGTTTTAACCCTTCCTATGCCCAAGGTGCAGTTCGTTATTTCTCAAACTACAATTGAGGCTTTCCCATGCTCATGGGAGTCTCCTCTTGCCTCTCTTTCTTTCAAACTGTGACCCTTTTTACTCCGATTTTCTCCGGGGAGCTGATTTTTCATATGAAGTCTCTTTAGCCATTTTCTTCTAGGTGGCTAATCCGAGATATTTTGGATTGCTGCCATGCCTCTTCCCTTACTTTGTTTTTGCTTTCTTTTCTGTTTTGACCCTCCAGTTTGCATCCACTAGTGTTAGTGCTTGCACTAGTGGTGCTAATATATTTGGTCGTCTAGATCTTAATCTTGATGACGCATTTTGCTTCGAGGATATTTTTCTCATGGTCCTCCACAACTTACCCTTGAAACATCACAAGTCCCCGCCATTTGTCTCTTGCTAATCCCCGACACTTGTCCCACCGATGCATGTCCCGCTGGTAGTCACGCCGATACTTGTCCCGCCAGTGGTCCCACCGGTACTTGGCCTAAATGCCAATATTTTTACTTAGTCCCATATGGTTCCCAACACTTTTCTTTGCCTTCGCATTTTTCGTCCCATGGCTGTCCCATTTCTAGTCTCTTTCTATGTTCCATGCGCGCCGGTCTTTCCGGTCGCTGCCCTTTACTTGGTTCACGACCTTTTGACCCCTCTTATGCCGCACTCAAGTGGCCCCCTTGGCCCCGTGCTACGTTCTCATGTGTCGATGCCCCAACACTATTTTCTTTACCTCCTTGACTCCTTTCTTCCTGCGGCGCGCAGCCCAAGACATTTCTCTTGTGACCCTTCGCCGATTGGTATTCTACTGATTTTTTTTTTTGTCCAGTGGTTCTAGCGGCCCAAGGCATTCTCTAGGCTCCTAGACGCCGACACTTATGCCTTAGCCTTCCATCATTCCTATCTCTCTTGCCTCCAATTTTCTTTGATGTGCACAATTCTGCCGTATAACATATCTCAAGGGTAAGGATTTGCTTCGGTGGGTTCGGACACATTCCCCCCACTCATTCACGGTGTCCTCATCTCGCACCGGTCAGTGCTTAATGGGGGAAGTGGCTTGGGGAAAGGTAGATAAGGGCGGGGGAGTGAGATAGGATAGGTGGTTAGTCTACGAGGGTTCATTTTTCAATCTTTCCCTTATGTTTTTTCTCTGTTGTCCGCTTTCTGACGTCTGTAATCCGTGTTTTTTTCCCAAGCTTGAGTCATCCCAACAATCAACTTTTCGATTCGTGCAATCCATGTTTCTGGTTATTCTTAATGCATCGTATAATCGACTTTTTGGTCCGTGCAGTCCGTGTATCTGGCCATCTTTTCCCCCCACTCAAATGCTACGCTCCCCTCTTTCTTGGCCTTGTGCCCGCTCAAGTCTGGTTTGTTCCTCTCTTTGGTCTCATCCTTAGCTTGCTCATTGTCTTTGTCTTTTGTTTGACCTTCCCGTATTTGGTCTCATTCAATGCCCTCAACCTCTTCTTAGGTATCCCGTACTCATTTTCTTGCAGTTTCTTCTCATGCTTTTCATGATCATTTTGCTAGGTCTCTTGAGTCCTTCTTAAGTTATTTCTTGCAATCCTTAAGTTTGTTGCGCTAGCTTCCTCAAACATTTTTTAGCCAGTTCCGTATACGATCCTCTTTGGTCATCCAATCAAGCTTCCCTTGGGTAAACCTTCATGCAGTTTTATGCAAAACATTTTGTCGGGTGTTTCTCAAGTCCGAGTTCAGTCAATCTTTACATGCATCTCCTGTCTTTCTCAAACCCAAGCTCAATCAATCCTCACATACTTTTTTTTTTGCATCTTGCCAGACCTTTCTCAAGACCAAACTCGATCAATTTTTACATACATTTTTTTTTGGCGTCTTGCCAGACCTTTCTCAAGCTCAAGCTCAATCAATTCTTACATACATTTCTTTCTAGAATCTTGCCAGACCTTTCTCAAGCCCAACCTTAGTCAATTCTCTCATACATTTCTTCTTGGCATCTTGCCAGACATTTCTCAAGCCCAGGCTTAGTCAATCCGTACGCTTTTCATTGCTGTTCTTTTCATATGCTTTGTCATCGGGTAGATGACACGCCTTCACCTCACTCAATCGCAATGTCCTCATCGCGCAACAGGTTCTTTATCGGAGGTACGCAGACCTTGCCTACCAACTAAGTGGACGGACGCCGGCCCATCAGCCCCTAAAAGAAAGGATGATCGGTCATCCCCCTGCTGATAACTCACCCCATTCTCCACTTAGTCCGGCGACCACTTCCTTGGAGACGAGCGTCATCAATGAGGCACCTCCTCGTATCTGACAGGCAGGTCCAGTCCATGCCTCCCAGAACCCCGTCATACCATAAGTGGCTCCCTCGTGAATCGTTCTTCCCGAGTGGTAAGTTTTATGAATTTGACCTCTTCCTTTCAAGAGAGTTGAAGCTCTCTATTAGTTTATGAGTGCAATTAGGAAGACCTCGTGGTTAGTTACCGGAACGGTTGTAATGTTCCGACAGGACGGTGTCAATGCCCTGTGGTGGTGACGGACTCTACTCGGTACCTCGCCCCGACCTTCCCCGTGGACGGTGCTGCTTGACTTAATGCAGGCAGCCTTGGTTCATCCCAAACGATCAGACTGCCCCTCAACGGTGTGGCGTGTGGTGGGAGAGGGTCAACAAGATTTAGAAGAGCAAACTATCAACCCATCTTGGCGCCCTTGACGTTTAGGAACTCAACGTGAGGCGCAATGTGAACCCTGCGGCTAGAACTCGTTGCCGGAGATGGTTACGGATGTCCAGTATCGTATCCGATACCTTAATCCTTTAACCATGTGTCCTACTTATGAAGAACATGTCGCGCTATGACATTTCCCTATGAGGCAGAGGTCCCGGGGTCGCGGTGCCGGCACTAATATCCCCCTCATGTTGAGGCCTGAGACTAGAAGGAGGAAGAAGGTTCAATCTCTTGCTATTTTCATTACCGATTCGGTGACCTCTTTTCAATTTGCCTAATATCCCATGTTTATGCACTGCAATTTTCAATTCTCAGGCAAACGCGCAATCGAATGCTCTTTCCAATTATTTCTCAAGGCTGATTCTCATGGCTGATCCGACAACCTCTTTTCAATAGGGTCACTTCTCATGACCGATCCGGCGACCTCTTTTCAATATGACCACTTCTCATGACCGACCGATCGGTCCGTCCTCAATCCTCAATCTCCATCTTTTCTCAAAAGTCATTTCTCATGGCCGTCCCAATGGTCTTCCTAATCCACATTTTTCTTGTTCTGACGCTTGCTTCTTGTGACCGACCCGTCGGCCTTTCCCATCTCAATTCCTCTTTTTCAATTTATTTCAAGGTTGTTTTTTATGACCGTACCAACGGTCTTTCCAGTCCTCCATCCTTCTCTTTCTCATGCCTGTTTCTTGTGACTGACCCAACGGTCGTTTTCATTCACACCCATCTCTTTCAATTCTTCTTATGGTTATTTCAATGACCGACAAAACATTTTTTTTTTCTTTCTATCTGATCTTTACAGTATGTTTCTCAATGCTCAATTCTACAATATGTTTCTCAATGCTCAATTCGTGTGGCCAACCCGTCGGCCATCTCAATCAAATCTCATTCTAGCTCAATTTCAATCAGCCTTTCTCAAGCAATCATGCAAGGGGACCCAGTGCCGATTCTTTGGGTGACCCTTGTCAGGGGCCACCCTTTTCTATTCCAAGTCGAATAACCTAGTTAGGGTCATTCTTTTCCATCTCAAGTCGAACAGCCTGGTTAGGACCATCCTTTTCCATCTCAAGTCCAACAACCTGGTTAGGGTTGTCCTTTTCCATCTCAAGTTGGACAGCCTGGTTATGACTGTCCTTTTCCATCTCAAGTCGAACAGCTTGGTTATGACCGTCCTTTTCCATCTCAAGTCGAACAGCCTGGTTAGGGTCATTCTTTTCCATCTCAATGCTACCGCCCGCCTTGAGGACACGGATCTCATCTTTTACTAGGAGGAGGTTAGAAGGTGACCATCTTTACAGTTTTCTGGATGCGGTATCTTTTATCCTTTCTCAATACAGTTTGTTGGCTCCAATGACCTCATGCATACACCCGACTTAGCGCCTAGCACTCAAGCGGAGGCTTTCAACCTCAGGCAGTGCTAGCTCGCCCGACCGTTCAACCATAGATCAGAACGCGAGGTCCTTCTGTCCTCTTCACTCTTGCTCACTCTTATAACTTTGTTTCTTGCGGCACGACCTTGACTTGGTTGGATTAGGCTCCTAGGGGAGGACACACTCATGCCGTTCTACCCATAGGTTCCCTAACCTCTTTTGTATTCAGCTGACACTCAATGCTTTGCCTTGCTCAATCAATTCATATTCATAGTCTCCATTCAAAATACAATCTTTATCTTTTACAAAGTTCACAACCCAACAATCCCAACTAGTTTCATACCCATGTCCCTTGCCAACGCTTCTTGCGCAGAATCTTTCCAAAATAGCTCATTCAGAAAGTAGCTCAAATACTGTTCTTTTGCTCATCCAGAGAAAGTTCTGACTAGTCCTCGTCCTGCTCATTCTCAACAACCTTATTTCTACTAGCCAAATTTCACCATCTCAAATTGTCATAAAACAATCCACTTTGTCAAATTGTCCATCACGCCTAGTCCTTTTTGTTGCCGTCAACCTTATGCCGTTTGACTTCTCGTTCATATACTCTTTCTGTTGGTCTCTTGGTTTTATAGGCCGGTGACCAGGATTTCCGTTTTTCTCCTCGCGATTTCCTGTTATTCTTCTTCACTGTAAAAATTCAAAGGCGTAGTTGTCACTCCGACGTTCATCATTTCTCTGGTCTTGATGAGCTAGTCATGCTTGTTGATACCGACTCATTGTTCAAACCAATGACTGGGTCTCGGTCCAAACTCATCCTCCCACTTGAAGGGTCCTTCTTTTGGGCCACTTGTGGAGGGTTGCCCTTCTTCTCTATGCCTCGAGATCTCATCCGTTTCATTGCCACTACTAATTTTAATGACCTCCCGCACCTCATTTTCTTTCTCCCGTACGGGGCTGAAATCACCTGTAAAGTTCTCAGGATTCAAGTTGTAGAGAATGTCTATCTTTCTTTCGCATCTTCCCTCAAAGTCCTCGTACCCTCTCTCGCAATTGTCATGCCTGCTTCGTTCCCCTTCCTTACCCCTCTCACAATCGCCATGCATACTCTGTTTTTCTTCATTCCCTCTCTCACTATTGTCATGCGCACTTTGCCTTTCTTCGTCCCTTCTCTCAACAGTGTCATGCACACTTTGCCTTTCTTCGTCCATTCTCTCCTCCATTCTTTGCTCCTCGCTTTCCTCCTCAGACAAGGGCTGCAATTTCTCGCCTTCCTTGAGGGGCGAGGGTTTGTTGGTCAGCATCATTCTCTTTGTTCTTCTAAGTGTCCGTCTTGGTTGTGGACCTATGAATAGTATCGGTCGTTGTCCGTCCCGTGGCCTCTCAAGCCTTTACCATTCATCTATTATTCATCTTTAAAGGATACATTAGCGCAATTGATATCATTTTCGTTCTTGAGTTTCATTCGTACTTGAGCTTCACTTGTGTCTGTCATCACAAGGTAAACGCAAGCCCCTGTCCATATTCCCAAGGCGGAGCCCCGTCCAGGCAACAGAAAAGACAAAATCTCGTTTCCTTATGGCGCCGAGTGTTCCCCCCAATTTCCAAGGATGCGTCCCTTGCCCCAACGCCCTTCATGCACAACCATATAATCCGGGTTCCCCACTTGGATCTCATCCATCCCTCACAAAAACTATGATACATTGCCCCAAGCAACCATCCAAATCCCGTTCATCCCACACAAAAACCATGGTACAATACCCCCGACATCCATCCCAATATCATCTTTCCCACACAAAAATTGTGGTACATTGTCCCATGTGTCCCAACCGCGTTACTCAACCCATGCAACCCCCGTCCATAAGCACAAAAAAACCCATCCCCCCCAAATAAACAACATACATCATAGATAAGATCTCTGGCGGCACCTATTCCACCGGCTGCTCAGTTTCCTTATCCTAAGCCTCTTGCAACCATTGTTTCACTGGATCCCGACTTAGAAATCTGATCAACCGTTGTCATGGAAACGACTCTTTCAACCTGGTCTCATCCAAATCTTCCAATTGAAAAATGTTCATCCCCAGCCGCTTAGCGACCCGATAGAGGCCCTTGAATCTTCTTCCCAGCTGTCCTAACCAAGTGCTCTCTAGTGTCGAATTTTTGGCTAGGACCAATTCCCCCACCTGTAGAGGTTCTTTTATGATATTCTTCAGCTAATCCCACCTTGCCTTGTCTTTCATTCTGCTGTCCAGAACCCGACTCACTACTTCTTCCATTGCGTCCTCATTTCGATCAATTGTTCCGTCGTCAAGCGCGATTCATCATCCAGCCTATTCCAAGTTGGTACTAGGGCTTCCATTGGTATTTCCCTCCCACACCACTACTCGGTTGGAATACATCCTGTAGTTCTCTTTGGAGTTACGTTCTCTGCGAAAACAACCTGCTTGAGGTACACGGACCAGTTCCCAAGATCATCAACCACTAACTTCGCGATCGTGTTCTTTAGTGTTCGATGCCCTCTCTTCACGGACGCATTAGCCTTTAGGTGGTATAACTCAATTAACTTAATGGACACCGCAAACCTTTTCCAAGTGCTTAATACATCCTGATTTATGAACGTCGTCCCATTATCAACTATAAACCTCCTGATGAATGAGTACCTTAGGTAGAAATGCTCAGTCCTTCCAACCATTGCCATCTCGGTTTTCTTCTTGAGGGCTACTGCCTCCACAAACCCACTAAGGTTATCTCTAGCGTCAAGTATGTATCGGTACCCCTTCGTAGATACGGGAATGACGACGAGATCGAGTTGAACTAGATGTTCTAGCCCTAGCACTCGAGCGGGTCTCAAAGGTTCAAAAACACGAGCCGTACTCCGCTCTTGACAGATCAAACAGGTCAGGCAGTATGTGACAACCATGCCCCCCATTCCTGGCCAGAAATAGAGCAGCGTTATTTTTGTCAGCGTCCCCTTCAAGGAGCGATGTCCCCCTACCGGTCCATCGTGCATTGCCTGAATTACGTCCACCACTTGGATCGCCCACACTCGACCCTTTTAGACAATAGACCTTCCTCCTTCTTGAATAGATGCCCATTCCTCAATGCATACTTATCGACCTCCTCTCTCGCCTTGAGGCCGACCTCCCCAGCCTCCTTACTTCCTATTAGCAGTGGACCGATCTCCTTAAAGATCCCATTGTACATAAGAATGAGGAAGAATTCCTTCCGATCTTGACGGTCCTCCTTTCCATTCTGTACTTGGTTTGCTAAGTACTACTGCTGCTTCGGTTCCCATGACTCTACCAAACCCATAATTGTTTCTCGTCCCCCTTCTACAACCATTGCCATCAACTCTTCTTGAGGCCCCATAATATCCCCCCATGAGTCTTTCTCTTCCTTACGGCTGATCCTCATACCTGCTCGTTCTCTGAGTTCTACCACTACTGTCGGAGACCCATTTTCCAATGTCGTGATGTTGTTCCCCGGTTGTGCATGTCGACTCTATCATCTTGTTGTTTATCACAAGGGTCCCTCCCTCATAGTCGAGGAACAAATTAATAGGTTCAGCGTCCTCTACTCCTTCCGGTGTACTGCAAATCCTGCTCAGGCCATCGGCCCTATTCCTAAGGCCGGCTATGCGCTCGATCTTGTAACCGAATTGCCAAATGAACCCAACCGATCTTCCCACGGTAGGGTCTATGGGCTTCTAGTTCTTTAGCGCTTCTGCGACCTTTGTCGGATCGATCCGCAGAATGAATCTTCTCCCAAAGAGGTAAGCTTGGAAGGTCTTGAGACAATGGAGGACGGTCAGTACCTCCTTCTTGAATTGAGAATAGCGACGTTCCATGGAGTTCAACGTCCCACTCTCGAATCTGATTGATCTTTCTCTCCCATCTTCCCCTCTTTGGATCAGAACTCCTCCCACAACTAGTGGTCCGCCATCAGTCTCAAGCACAAACGAATGCCCTACCTCATCGTTAAAACACTGAGCGGTGAGGGTGACCTGCTCGGACGCCAATATATCTTTGAGGGCATCGACAACGGCCTCTCGCTCCTCCGTCCAATCCATGGTACCCTCTTAACGAATTATGGCCCGAATAGGTTCTGCTATCTTAGCGAAACCTTTGATGAAAATTCTCCAAAACCATACAACCCCTAGGAAACCCCTCACTTCCGTTGTGGTGCGTAGAGGCGTTGACCATCGAGAGATTTTGTCGGTCTTAGCCTGGTCGTGCTTCCTCCCATATGACCCGCAACGAAATCCTAAGATGGTTATTTATGGAACTACCAAGATGCTCTTGGGACTGCAGGTAGTGATGTTGTACACCAAGAACCTACAAAGGAGCTCCTTGATGTCTTGTAAGTGATCCCATACAAACTTTCGCACTCCGGGTTGAACTTCCGTCTCATCCTTTTCTCGGACGCCCTTAATCGGGTTGTCATCAATGTCAGCTTCGCACTTCGCAGGGAACATATCTCCCGCAACTACGAGCATTCTCCTTTGTGTTTCTGCCACAACGTTGGTGAAGCCCATAGGAGTCACTTGCATTTGTAGTTGGTCTACCAGGGTGTGCATGACCGGATGATCGTGTAGGGTCTATCCCGGGCGTCCATCGGGAGCTGATCGTATCCGGAATAGAGATCTACCAGTGAGTAAATGCTTCGCCCAACGTGGTATTCTGCCAATAAGTCTGCTTGAGGCAACGACCCTGCGTCTCGGATGGGGACAACATTTAACTTTTGCAGATCCTGGATCCACCTAAGCATCTTGTTAGGCTTCTGGAACACAAACCATCTATTTGCGTACGGCGACGCGGTGGGTTCTGCCACGAATGAGTCCATTTTTGCTCTAAGCAACTTTGTTACTTCTCCCGCTACTCCAAAATCGTAGGCAGGTGCCTTGTCATTCCAACATTCGTGCTCAACTCTGTGGATTTTGACTGGAGTTATCAACTTTGCGTCCAGTCGCCCCCTCTGATAGTTATTGAAGGCAAATGCTAGGTGAAATTTTTGACATGCTTCCTTAATCAAGCGTGTTTCCTACTCTGTCAGGAATCCCTTCACCCCTATCTTCATTGTCTCTGCTATTTCATTCAGTATTCGATGCCCCTCAGTTGCCCTTCTTTCTCTAATCACCCGGATAACTTCTTCCTCCATTTCCATGACCTCCTCCTTTGTTGTTTCTAGCAGAATCGAGACAAGCCTAGCCTTTTTTTCTACTGGCTTGTACTTGCGAACGCTTCCTTCTGGGATCTTTCTCCAAAAAAATGAACAGTTGGGGTCATCTGTGATACTTCGGCAATTCAAGGCTGGATGTTGATCAATTTCTCATTTAGTCAGTAGCCTTTTCGAATATTTCCCTCTGGAGAGAGCAACCAGGTCCACGCCTACCTTATGATACCTAATAACTTTGATGAGGTGCAGTAAGTCAGGGACTTCAAGTGTTATCCCAGACTCCTCATCTCGAGCCTCCTTTGGTCTAGGCAAACAGACTGCTAATTCGACCTCTGTTTCTTTCTTTATTACCATAACACCCAAAACATCATCCTCCTGTTTCCGCTTCTTTTGTGATAATCCCATCTTGACCCATTCTTTCTTGCTGAATGCTTCTTCGATCATGATCTCTAACCTCTCTCGCATTCCTTCCATTCGTGCCTTTCTGACACTTTCCTCGAACGATAGTGACTATGTTACTAATTTCCTCTTTGGCGTGTTACTGCCTGTCCCGATGAGGCGGAGCAACTCACCCCGTCCCGTCACCGGGTCTTCCATATCTACCATGTATGTCCCATCATGCAGGTGCATCCCTATCATCTCCACATCTGCGCACCAAGGTCTTCCAAGGATTATGTCGTGGTCCATTTCGTCCATTACAGCCGCCTGTTGGAACGACCAAATGCACTCCCTAACCCCGACCTTGACAACACAGTTAGTAACATACCCGGAGAAGGGGATCTCCCCACCTGCCCAGCGGATGCTTCCGGTTGGCTCTTTGTTTACCGCACATCCCGTGATCTTCGCAAAGTCTTTCCTAACGAGCATGATTTTATCTCCCCCGTCTATCAACACATTTGTGTGATGACTTCGATCTGCACTTTCAACTTGCCCACAGGCAGTGCATGAAAACTAAGCGTTGTTCTGGTGGCGCCCTCATAACCTTGCCACCTTCGTGGTCTGGCAGGCTTAGCGAGATGTCGGCGAAAGCCTTCTCTAGGTCTTCCAGGTCCCCGGGAATCCTTTGGAGGTTGATGACATCTCGTGGCGCCTCCTCTTCCTTCTCTTTTTCCTGTGTTCCGGCCCCTCTTCTACCTCTACTCCTCGCCTTCTCAGCAACTGTCTGAGGCATTTCAAGAGCCTATGACTTGCTTGCAACATGGTCTGGAACGAGACTTACACCATGGTCCCTAACAGTTTGCTAAGGGTGTCATCGATCTCGCGCATAGTTAGAATAAAAATCTGATATCGAAATTTCTTTTTGATCGAGGTCGCTTTATCTAACGAGGCCTCTTCTCCAGCTTTCCCGTAGACTTTCTCTTGTTTCTGCCTCTCAACAACTTGTGGCATCCCTAAGCCATCCCATGCGTCCTCCATGACTGCGTCTTGTACGATTTTTTTTTCTGTCGCTCATTGCCTTGTGGTCACGTTCACCCTGTCTCGCCCATCGTTTTCTAGAATGAAGTTAGCCGGCGGCCCAAGCGCTCGCGCTTGTTCCCAAGCAAGTTTTGCTACTGACTTGGCTTCTACTGTGGCGACATTAAGATTGTTGAACGCAATTATGGCTCGCCACATTCCTCCCGGGTAGTTACAATTTACCTTCTTTCCTGGAAGGTCCATGATTTCTCCTCATAGCGTCCTAGAACACCTCTTTTGCATGATATCATGATTGAGTCTCGGACATGTTCGCGCAAAATGTCTGACCATTGTGCAATACCTGCATTGTTCGGTGACCAGATCCCTTCTATTAAATCCTCGGTTAATTATTCCTGTTGGGGCCACAACTTCTTGCGGCAAGAGGGGGGGTCGAGCCGCCTGGGTTTGCGTCACTTGGGCTTGCATTACCATTGATGCGTTCTCTACTCTTTCAATCTTGCCATCTACCCCATGAACGCGCTCATGTAGACTCTTTATTCCTCTCTTCACCTTATCCCCTGTTTTGTCGCTTAAGTCTATGACCTCTCCTTCCTTCAGCAGGGCCAATGAGTTGGTTACGACCATCTTCTCAGCAGTGTCTGTCACTGTACTGAAATTGACGTCTCTTGTGTTCATAAATTTTGTGGTCTGCTAGTAGGCTGATAAAATCTTATCTTTGTCAAACTCGGTAAACTGTCTAAGGAAATATTTGCTCATATACGGTCGGTCACCGCCGGGATTCGCAATGCTACGAGGGTGAATTCCCTCAGGAAATCGTTGTACTTTGCAAAAATTTTCCTTTGTACCGCAGCCAGTTCCGTTTCCGTAGCCATCTTTTCGGCTGCCAAATACTTCCTTATCATTACGTCCTGGACCTCCTTCCAGGATCCACTGGTCGCGACGATAACCATTATGTCCCTCCCTAGGTTCAACGACACATTGTGTCCAAGGAGCTTCATTTTCTCTTGTTCATTCCACCTTAGTAGTGCTGCGAAGTTCTCGTAATCTATCAAGAACTTCGTGATATTTGCCCCATCGAATGTCAATTTCTTCTTGGCATCAACCGGGTACCGTTATTTTTATTTAGCGCACTCGTGAGGAAAGACCCCATCTTCCTAAGTTCCCCCTCGGTTCCTCCTGTTCCGCCGGGGGTGTCGGAGCCTTGTTCTTCCTTACTGGCTTCCATCCCTTTTCCAGCCTTTGTCGTCCTTCTGGATCGAACCAACCCAACACCCTCTCTCTCAAGCTCCAAAGTCCTTCGCATCCTCTTGCGACTACGGGTGAGGTCACTGGTCGGCTTGTCCCGCTGTCTATAGCAGGTGGGTTGGTGATTTTTTCCACCTCCCTTTCCGAAGATTTTGTTCTCTCTTTCGCTTTCTTAGTCGGCGTCTCTCTGCGCTCCCTAATCCTATCCTTTCTCCTTTATATAATATCATCTCGACTTCCTCGCCTTTGATTTGCCTTTTGCTCCTCGTGTCCCCTTTCTCCGGCGAAGTCCCCCTCGCTCTCATTCATGATCTCTTCCATCAACTTTGCCTTGTATTCTGTCGTTCTTCTTTTTATCTCGGCTAATTTCCTTCGAGCGTCCGTTAGCCTTACCTTTTTTGACAGTGAGCCTTCCGATGCTCGTGGCACCAAGCTACCTTTATCCCTATCTCCCCCAGTTTCCTGGGTCCCTCATTTGTTTCCTCCAACTTCTCTTGAGTTTTCCCCGATCGCAACTTCCTCTCTTCCTTCCTTAGTACCTTCTGGGTTTGCCGATTCTTGGTCCCTCATGGTCCCCTCATTTTGTTCTATATCGTTTTCTATGTTCTGACTTCCCCTGCTTCGTAGGGTTCCCACTTTTTTCTCAGTTGCCATCCTTCTCTAATTCTGCACATAGGAATTTTTTTTTTCGGGGTGGCAGATCGCCCAAGGTTCTTAGGGTTTATAGGTCCGAAGGCTTACTGTCGGTTTCATAGTCTCTCCATCTTCGTCATTTTAATATTTTTATTTTTGTAGTGGTCGCAACAGGTCTGCCCTCCTTTCTCGGTTCGTGGGGTATCGCTCGCCTTTCCTTTTGGAAAGTCTGCTGCTCCGGGTCGGCGTTTCAACACCACCACGCATCGGATCTAAAGCAACATGTCCATGGCGGGGTGGGTCCCTATTTTGGGGACGACCCTTTTTCTTCCAGCCCCGAAATACTTATAGCGCCCTTGGTGGTAGCAGCTATCCCAGTCCTGTCTCGATCCATCCTTAGATAGAGTAGAAATCCAACCGCTGTCTTCCAGAGAGCGTTGCCTTTGCTACTGTTTTTGCATTACATCGTTATTTGTCCCCCATTAGGGCCATCCTTCCCGGCGTTCTCTCACACTGGTTCCTCAGGTTCGTCCTGTTCGACATGTTCTTCGAACAATCCGGCAAAACTACAAGATAGTTCTCCCCCATTCAAATTTCCCTAATAATTATTGACTCATATTCTTCATAAATCAGTCGTGGCGTCCCGAATATCAAGATGTCGACGAGTTCTAGCAATTCCCAGACCTTATTTCCCCAAAACGGCCGGTGTTTTACCGACACATCGAAAAATATTTCCGTTGTCTGCGGCCGGAAATGGTGTACCCAGATTAAGGTCACATTCACCAGATCTCTTGCCCTTGGAAGGTTGCCAAATACCAAGTCCACTATGAAACGGGGTACTCGCCACCGCAACCCAGATGTTGGGGCTCTAAATTATCGCCATCCTCCTACTTCCACCCGAGTTCTCAGCCCTACATTCCTTCTAACCCGAATCTCTTGGCCTATTCGGGCTAATGACCGGGTCGCTCTCCAAAAGATTGACAGTAACCCATGCCCCAGGGCTATTTCGGTCCCTAGCATGTGCCACCTAATTTCCGGTAGGTACAGGGCTCCGGTTACCCTTAGATCAGTGTATAAATCCTCTCCTGACCCTCTATTAAATCTCATGCCACTCCACAAGCATTCTGCCATCATGGAGGCTTGGTTTCTCCCCAAGGTTACAACTCGTCATTCCACGTTAATCCCTCGAATCTCGTAGCTTGCTGGGAGCGACACCTCCCACCTGATACTGCTTTCCGTGGGCGGCCGAGAGTGAGTGGGTCACCGCGGCATTCGGGTGCGCCTCATCGCCATCGCCAGTAGGTGGATTTCTGCATGGTGCAGAAAGCAAGTAAATACCTCTTATTTCCTCTATGGCCCCAGACCTTGCTAGTTGTCCTCCTCCTCCCTACCGTGTTCTTTTCGTCGCCCTCGTTTTCTTTTCCTCCCTATTGGATTACCTCCTCCTCTGGTAGCTCGAACAGACGATAAATGTCGTCTATATAGGTCATTCCACGGCTTACTTTGCGCCTAATCATTCTCCACATAGTTTCATCACTTACTAGCGGAGTCCTTGGTCTAGTTGTTACCGCTACACGCAAAACGCATAACACTTCATATCCTTGTTCTTCCTCAAATGGCCCCGTCTCTAGGAAGGCACGATAATATTCTTGATACACCAAGGTTTCCTCAAAGCTTAGTCTAGCCCCTACAGCTACCGCCTGCTCAACTCGTTTCACTTCTCCCATTCGTCCTAGTAGGAAGGGCGACAGTCTCATTCGTACGACTTCGTTTGGCAGGGTGAAGGTTCCTGAGATGACGGTTATTTCTTCAGCCGTCAAACCGCTTCGGTGCTCATAGAGGGAGGGGACCTGAGGAGAGGCACCGTGACTGGCCCATCGGAGAAGCCCGTCCCTGATGCTACCGGCCGACACCTGACCTGTGTCACCTGTTTCTTGTAGCAGGTATCACACTTGCTGATGGGTGCGGCTCCCGCATGTTCCCTTATTGGGGGCTTGAGCACGGACGTGGCTGCCACGGGGTAACTTCGACGCAGTCACGATAGCAGTTTGTAGTCGCACTCCAGGCCGTTCTACAGATACAACACACCCCCATTTGATCTTACCGGACCTGAAGCGTAGGTCATATACATTCAGCATTACCAGCCCTTTTTGCCTCAAGTGCAACTACGAACTCAAGCCCTGACCGCGCCGTGGTTTTCGGCAACTCTGTAATAGAGGACTTTCGCCGACATCCCGAACATGCATGGGACTCGCAGGTCAACCTAAGGAGGCGCGCGCTCAAGGTCTTCGCCCGCCATGATGCCCGTTAATCCGATGTCGTGTCCATTTCAAGGAATGCCGGCACATAAGAACAATAATAATATAACGATAAATCGTAAAATACTTGGGAAAATTTAATGTTGGAGAACGACGGACGTGTTCGCTGACGGCAAAACCAAGTGGGATAGCCTCGTCGGACCCTCAACCCCTCGGTTACTTCACGCTACTTTGATATCCCCGCGTCGTCGCCGCTTGATCTCAATCCCTGAATCTCCCTGATGGAAGTCTGACGCCGTAACCGCTAGTGCTAGACCCAAGTCTTGGTCTAGCTCTGATGGACACCTAAAATAAACCAATACTGCGTGACGTGCAGACCTAGCAAAACAATCTCAAACTCACATGGTCGTCGATGTCGTCCCCCGGACGTACACACAAATCACAGGTAAGCACATCAATCAGGAGACAAAATATTTTTTATCCTAACTTAATCAGAAAAAAAATATATATGGTCGGCGATCACGCCGACTCTTTAATCATCAATAAATAAAAAGGTCACGAGCGCTTCAAATCCGCGTGCCCACACACTCCCTACTCTAGTCAACCATTTAACCGACGTAAGCCACCGACGCAACCGTGCCTCGCACACTATTACTAAATCTTAAATCAAACATATTTTATGTCGCTTGCAAAACCAGGGCGGATACCCTTGTAAGGCTATTCGCACCGACAACAGTGTTGGCCACCGGTGCCCCCGGGCCACTTCGGTGCCTTCGCATTTTCTAGACCGGCCTTTGCTCCGGGAGACCAGCTAACGGTTCTCAACAGCAGCAGCAGTCTGGCTAGGACGGTCATCAGCAATAACAACAGTCGTTCTCAATGACAGCAGCATTATCAGTAGTAGCACCAGCCTCCTACCCGCCTTCTCTTCACTGTGTTCGATTTGAGCACGGGGGGGTAGAGGGGGACTCAATAAGAGCACATTGGACTGAGAACAGACCACACATACCCTTACATGCCCTCACGGCAAGTGGAAGTAGGAGTTCGACATCACGCATAGGGGGCCTGGCTAGGTCATGCATGTGACAATTTGAGCAGCAGAGGATGAGCCGGACAAATATCAAATGCAATAATGGACAAAGCATGAACACGACACAAGCATGTGACTATTTGAACAACCAAGGGTGAATCGGATTATCACCAGGTGCAAGAATGGACAATGCATGAGTGTGACACAAACATGCGACTAATTGAACAACCAAGGATGAATCAGACTATCACCAAGTGCAAGTACGAAAAATGCATGAGTGTGATAAAAGCATGTGACTAGTTTGAACAACCAAGGATGAATCACACTATGACCAAGTGCGAGATTGGACAATGCATGCGTGTGTCACAAGCATATGACTAGTCGGAGCCAAGGATAAATCGGACTATCACCAAGTGCAAGAATGGACAATGCATGAGTGTGATACAAACATGTGACTAGTTTGCACAACCAAGGATGAATCGGACTATTACCAAGTGCAAGAATTGACAATGCATGAGTATGACACAAATATGTGACTAGTCGAACAGCCAAGGATGAGTTGGACTATCAGCAAGTGCAATAATGAACAATGTATGAGTGTAATACAAGCATGTGAATAGTTTGAACAACAAAGGATGAATCGGACTATCATCAAGTGCAATAATGAACAATGCATGAGCGTGACACAAACATGTGACTAGTCGAACAATCAAGGATGGGTTGGACTATCACCAAGTGCAAGAATGGACAATGCATAAGTGTGATACAAGTATGTGACTAGTTTGAACAACCAAGGCTGAATCAGACTATCTCCACGTGAAGAGAGAGTGGACTGTACAAGTGAGATTAGAGCATACACACATGTTAAGCTAAAGAAGCAACTAGGAAGGAAACCGACATATTACCAAGTGAGGAAAGTGCGGACTGCACAAGTGAGACTAGAGCATATACACATGTGAAGATATGGAAACAATTAGGAAAAAACCGGCATATCACCAAGTGAAGAAAGGACTGAACTGCACAAGTGGCGCTAGAGCATACACACATGTGGAGCTATGGAAGCAACTATGGAAGAACCGGTACATCACCAAGTGAGGGAAGAGTGAACTGCACAAGTGAGACTAGAGCAGATATACATGTGAAGCTATGGAAGCAACTAGGAAAAACCCGACACATCACCAGGTGAAGCAAGCGTCAACTGCACAAGTGAGACTGGAGTATACACACATGTCAAACTATGGAAGCAACTAGGAAAAAACCGGCACATTACCAAGTGAAGAAAAGACTGAACTGCAGAAGTGAGACTAGAGCATACACACATGTGAAGCTATGGAAGCAACTAGGAATAACCGACACATCACCAAGTGAAGAAAATACTGAACTGCACAAGTGAGACTAGAGCAAACACACACGTGAAACTATGGGATCAGCTAGGAAAGAACCGGCAGACCACCAAGTGAAGAAAGGACTCAACTGCACAAGAGAGACTAGAGTATACACACATGTGAAGATATGAAAGCAACTAGGAAGAACCGACACATCACCAAGTGAAGAAAAGACTTAACTGCACATTTGAGACTACAGCATACACACATATGAAGCTAAGGAAGCAATTAGGAAGAACCGACACATCACCAAGTGAAGAAAGAGTGTTGCATGTGAGTGAGACTTGCTCAAATACATGCTTGTCACTCATGGAGGCAACAAGCTTGAAACGAATCTTTATTATGTAAGAGATGAGTCTTGCATGTGAGTGAGACTAAGCTCAAACACCTGCATAGGACTCATGAAAGCAACCATCCTTGAATTGGATCATCACAAAGTGGAGAACTGGACAATGCAAGAGGCTAAGATCACCATAGTACTAGCATGAGTGAAAACTAAAGTAACGATTTACCCCCAAGTGGAGAAAGAGAGAGATCTTGAGATGAGTGTGTAGAACTCACCCTCAAACTGGAATTCACATGGCAGAAAGTGACAATTTGCAAGGAGGAGAGGGAAATTGTCATTATAGAGACACTACTAATGGAGGAACTACTATCTATCTCTTCCCTGTACTTGGGAAACTTTAGTCATGGAGAGAAAAAGAGAATGAGGAGAGAGGAGACAGGAGAAGGCAGAAGAAAAAAAGGGAGGACGAGGAACAAAAAGTGAGGAAGGAGAAGAAGGAGAAGAGGAAGAAAGGAGAAGAAGAAGAAGAAGAAGAAGATATAGGAAGTAAAAGAATAAGAAGAAGAAGAGAAAGAAGAAGAAGAGGAAGAGGAACACCTCCTTCTTGTTCCCACTCACGTCTCCTCTACTCTTTTGGTGTTAAAGTCTAGTCTTGGTGAAACTCCTCCCTCCTTTGCACAGGTTCCTCCTAGCTATGACTCTCTCATTCCTCAAGCCCCCATCTCCCTCTTTTGTCACTCTCCTTCAAGCTATGGCATGTCCCCACCTTCAAGGCTACGGAGCCCTCCCCTCCAGAAGGGCTAAATGACCTTCTTCAAGCCTCTCTCGCTCTCCCAAAGCTTGGGGGCTATGGCGGACCACCTCCTTGGGCCTGCACCAGTCTCACTAGCTGCAATGGATGTTTCCACCAGCCTACAACCTCCTCGAACCCTCCACACTGGCAACGGTTCCCCTCCTCTCACTCAAAGTGAGTAGAGTGTTCTCATGAGTTCATTTGGGCAGCATGGGCACTCCTCAAGCAAATGTGAGTGTGGCGGACTGCTCCCTCAGCTGATGTAGGATGAAACTGTTGCACCGGCTAACCCATGGGCCTCCCCATGTGCCTCCAAGTGAATTGAGGTACCCCCATGGCCAATTTTAACCACTAGGCCTCTCTGGGGGTACCTGAGCCTTATTTCGGCCAAGCACATGCAGTCTGAGGGGTTGGTACCAACTCGGACTTCCTCTTCGGCCTCCGCAAGCCTCTTTTTCTTTTTCAAATGCTGCCCCCTTGTGTCCAAATGCCCAAGGGGCAGCCTTACTCGAAAGAAAAAAACCTTTTTTTCAATTTTTGCCTCTTCTACCCCATTTTTGGTAGGCCGAGATATTTTCCCTCATCTCGGTGCCATCTCAGTCTCGGATTTGACTGAGATCCAAGACCAGCATTATTCCGAGCTACCCCCAAATGGTCCTTGCTTCAATTTTGAGCCCCTAAGCTCACTTTTCAAGTTCCGGTGCATCTGACCCTCTTTTTGGCCCAAATGCACAGTTCATTTTTTTCCCTTTTTTCTTTCTTTCTATTTTCAACTGCCAACTTATTCAAGAGTTGGTCGTTTGAGCTAACCCTACAAAAAACGGCCATATGCTCTCCTCCATGAGATCTGATCTCAGATCCACGGTCCACAAAAAAAACGGTTGCCTCCTTTTGCATTTTCTCTCATTTTCATTTTTTTTTAAATTCAGATATTGTTGAGATAATGCCCCAAGGTCATTATCTCTACAATTCGGATTGTCCTCCACCACATTTGAAAGGATGAGGTCATAGTAGGGACCTACCAATCCCTACTGTGCTGGTCCCAACTGACCGGCACATTCTCCTCCACCTTTTCTCCCTTTTTGTCTCACTCTCCTTCCCTTTTCTCAATTTTTTTTCTCTTTCTCTCTTATTTCTGCCGTGACAACTGTCAAGCAGTTGTGCACCCTCTTTCTAGGCCTTAGATCCTCATTCATGGCCAAATTCATGCCCAGTAATTGACCGTTGCAACCCGAATTGCAATAAGGGCCCCCCATGCTTATGGTGGTTCCCCTTTACCTCTGTTTTATCAATTTAAGCCCCCTTTTGCTCTGATTTTCCTTAGGCAACTTATTTTATGCAAAAAGCCCATTGAGGCTCTATTTTCTTGTTCCTTGTTAGTCCAAGATATCTCAGACTGCTGGGCAGTCCCTCCTTCACCATTTTTTTCTCATTTTTGCCTCCTAGCAGTCTCTCCCTAAACTCTTTCAGTTTTGCAATCACAATGGCTAATTTTTCCACCGTCAAGATCTTGATCTTGACGACGTTGCTTACTTGCACATTTCTCCCCTTTGCTAGCTCATGGTTCCCTTGGGACCACTCAAGTCCCCACCACTCTCACATGCCAATTCCATTTTCTAGTCTTGCGGTGGTCCCGCCGGCGCATGTCCCAATTTTCAACTATTTTTATTTGGGCTTATCTGGTTTTCTAGATCATTCCCGGTGACATCCCATTTTTATTTGGGACTTCCTCGTCCCCGACAACCCCAGTTTCTTCTTCTTGTGGGCCTCAAGTGCCGCAAATATTCTAGGCCACGAGATCCCCTATCTCGCGGCCCTCCATTTACCGTCTTTATTTGCCCAAGCCGGAAACACTATTTTCTGGTGTCTTGGGTGAGCCGAGGCCCTTTTTCTTTTTGGGTTAGGCAACCTCATGCGGTCCGTTATTTCTCGGACTGCCATAATGGTCTTTTCCCTAGCCTCATGGCCCCACAACTTGCTCCAAACTTAAACAAAAAGAAACGGTCAATTTCCAAGTGCATCCAGACTCAATACTGACTTCGGATGCACCTCAATAATGTGTTTTCCTACCCCCATGCAATCCGTTGTATCTCGGTTGCATGAGGCCTTGATTTTTTTTAATTTTCTTCGCAAAATTATGCGAGAATCAAGATACTTTGCAACCGCCATATCCCATAATGTATCAGGTCACGGATGTATTTCCCTAACTGACCGTTTTTTACCATTTTTTTTCCCCCCTACTCCATTTCCGAACAGTAGGGATCTGCCAGTCCCTACTTGTGCCAGTCCCTACTAACGGCCAACTCACTCACTCCCTCTCACTGCTTTTGTCTTATTCTCCCACTTTTTTTTTTCTTTTTTCTTTTTTTTCCCTGTTTTTAGCGTGCTAAGTATCAACTTCCTGTTGAGGTTTTTTCTAGGCCCTTCCTCTTAGTTTTAACCCTTCCTATGCCCAAGGTGCAGTCCGTTATTTCTGGATTGCAATTGAGGCTTCCCGATGCTCATGGGAGCCGCCTCTTGCCTCTCTTTCTTCCAAACTGTGACCCCTTTTACTCCGCTTTTCTCCCGGGAGCCTATTTTTTACATTTATCCTCTCTAGGTGTCATTTTCTTCTAGGTGGCTAATCCGAGATATTTCGGATTGTTGCCATATCTCTTCCCTTTTTTTTTTTTTTGCTTTCTTTTTTGTTTTGGCCCTCCGGTTTGCTTCCATTAGTGCTTGCATAAGTGGTGCTAATATTCTTTGCCGTCTAGATCTTAATCTTGACGATGCATCTTGCTTCGGTCATATCTTTCTCATCGTCCTCCACAACTTTCCCTAGGACATCACAAGTCCCCGCCACTTGTCCCGCCAGTGGTCTTGCTGACACTTGTCCCACTGGTGATCCCACCGGTTCTTGGCCCCAAAATGTCATTATTTTTACTTAGTCCCATATGGTCCCCGACACTTTTCCTTGCGGTGTCTCGGTCTCTCTTGGCGTTTTCTGCCCCATGGCTGCCCCATTTCTATTCTCTTTTTATGTTCCACACGCGCCAGTTTTTCTGGCATCGGTCCTTTGACCCTTCTTATGTCGCACTCTAGTAGCCCCCTTGGCCCCGTGCTACGTTCTCATGTGCCGGTGCCCCAACACTATTTTCTTAACCTCGTTGACTCCTTTCTTCTTGCGGCGCGCAGCCCAGGGCATGATTTTTCCCGGCGATCCTTCTTCTTTGGGGAGGAAGGCCGCCTTAACTATTCTCTTGCGGTCCTTCGCTGCTTGGTATTCTACTAATTTCTTCTTGGTCCGGTTATTCTGGCGGCCGAGGACATTCTCTAGGCCCCTAGGCGTTGACACTTATGCCTTAGCCCTCCATCCTTTTTATCTCCCTTGCCCCCAGTTTTCACTGTTGTGCGCAATTCTGCCGTGTATTATCTCTCAAGGGTTAGGACTTGTTTCGGGACGCACCGGTCCCGACACTGTCCAGCGTCCCCGGTGGGTCAAAACGAAGTAGAGAATTAGTATAAGATAACAAGAATCGGTATTGCACTCACTCATTTCACAACAGTTTGTGGTGAAGCTCTCATAACGAACTTGTGTTAGCACTTTCTCTTTTGCATCGTGCTCTTCTCTTGTCTACTGTGCAACAGTTCTGCGTGATCTGCGCAGCCACTCCCCTCATTCTCCCTTAGTAGCGTGACTCTCTTATTCTAATGGTACTGTTTTAGTCTTTATCTTCAGCGCTCCTCACATTTTTTTTTTTTTACCTTCTTCTCAGTCATAACTTCATTTTGTGCCATGCTTGAGGCACGTCCGGGATAAGGGGGAGGGAGAGGTGAAAGAGGAGAGAAGGCTCCGGAGGAGCCCACTCCTCGTGCCGGAAGGCATTTTAGTTCGAAGGAGGAAGAAGAAGAAAGGTTAGGGTATGAGACATACTCAAGGGCCTACCCACGCCACTCTTTCCCTGGGTGGTACGAAAGAACTCCATCCGCAACGACGATGAAGTATTATCAAAAGAAATATGAGGCGCACTACGGCGCTCCCGACACTTTTTCCCCTCCATACTCCCCTAGAGCGCCTACCACCCCAGTAATGAGTAAGGTATTAGTGACTGCCTCATCGCCCTCTATCCTGTGTGTGGCTTCTTCTTTGCCCAAACTTAACAGCTGCCTTGTCTGCTGTATTTGTTTTCTCCTCGCTCTACTCTCCATAGAGTTCATAAGTATCCTTTACATTTTGTGTACGCGCGAGGTCTTCTCCCTGAATTTTTGAGCCTTTTTTTTCTTAATTTCTCAGTCCATTCCATACTTCCTAGCGTCTCTGGCTTAAGTGTTTGAATACCTTGAGGCTGGGGATATAGGCTCCTCGTGAACCAGACCGCGTTGTCGGCCATAAAATAATTTAAAGAAGGATCATTTCTCGATTTTCTCATTTGCAATTGACTTTAACTTTTTGTTGTTTTGAAGTATGAATTGTCCCTGAACTTCTACAATGAAGAAGTTACATCATCTCTCATTCCAGATCGTGATTTCATAGATATTATCAATCTGGTGTTAGCAGTGTGGACAATCACAAAAAAAAAAAAAAAAAAAAAAAAAAGTGTGGACAATCACTGTCAGCACAGACTCAGCAGTATCAGGGGTATGGCATACCAGACCCTTTTTCCTGTTCTCTGGCCTGAGTGAGATGTCTTCTCAACTTCCCAAGCAACTGGGGGGATACCAGACCCCATTCTCTTTCATTGATCTGAGTGAGGCGTGTCCTCAACTTCGTAGACAGATAAAGGGGATACTAAACACCTTTGTTTTTCTCTGGTCTGAGAACTTCAGACGAACCGGCATGAGCCTGCAAAACAACAAGTTCCCCAAGCCACCAAGCATGATCCCAACAAACAAACTCCCTTACAAGCAGTAGTCGAGCAGTAGTTAATTATGATAAATAAAATTTTAAACCCATAATAAACTAATAAAATAATAAAATAATAAAATAAATAAAATAAATAAATAATAAAATAAATAAATAATAAAAGAAATAAATAAATAGTGCAAACAGTTCTCCACAACCAGAAGTCATCGATTGCTTTGGTTTCGGCCCGCCATTGGCCAGGGGTGACAGACCTACCGTCAGTCTGACATCCCTCATTCACCCCACTTCAGACCACGACTAACCAAACTATTTGTCCTGACAACCCCTTTAACCTGCCTCCACGTCAGGATGACTGTAGCCACTACTCGAGTATCGTGACCCTTTGGCGCACCTCACGCGAGGACATCCAGACCATAGCGGGTCTGGTTACCCAATGACAGTAGATTTTTCGTCAGTCCAAATGTCCTGTAGTTGGATTTGATCACTGTGGTTGGGGACCGGCTTACCCACCAATTTTTGGCCTAGAGCGTTTCGAAGTGAGGACAAGAATGAGGTTCTGTGTAGGAGCTTGGAAAAAAACAGGGGAGTTAGGTAAGGCTTAATGTATGCCAAAGCATAAAGATGTGGAGCGTTGGAGGCATCTTTGTCCCTCGTATCCAGAGTGTATGATGACAGAAGAAAAAGTCATTTCCAAAGCGGTCAACACTATGCTATGGAATTTGTCGGAGGACTCTAATTTGAATTTGAGGTGTGTTGATGGTCTGTTGAAGGCCATCAAGAACGTCAATCAGGGTCTGCCTGATGATGATTTTTTTGTGGGTGCTTGTTCGACATCAAAGAAATGTTTTCTAATCTACCACATGTATCTATTTTGAGGCCCCTCGAATGGGTTATTGATTACTGGGAATGAACGGTGTGGATGTTGTTGCAATCAAGAAGTGGGGTAAAGGTGCAAAGTTAGTAAGAGGTAAGATTGACCAGGAATGGCGGAAGTTGGGTTTCAATGATATTTTTAAATTTGTTAAATTTGAATTGTAGTTTATGTACATATCTGTTACCGGCAGGATCTTGCGGCAAACCATGGGAATCCCCATGGGTAAGTCTACTAGCCCAGCCTTGGCTTGTCTCTTATGTGCATATAATGAGTTCTTGTATTTTTTCTCCTTGGTGTGCGATCGTAAGTTGTTGTCGGGTTTCAGACTGGTTGATGATGTTTCGATTTTTATTCGCTGTAGGAAAGGTGTCCCATGTTCGAGGATCAAGGCTTTGGATATGATTGAGGATTTCAAGCACTGTTATGATAAGAACTTGTTACTTGAGAGAACGAGTTATGGGGCTGGATGAGATTATCTGGGGTGTGAATTAATAATGGTTGAAGGGAGATTGGGAGTGATATGTTTACCAGTTCTGAATAATCATGAAGTTGGGTTGACTGGGAAGATGATTTTTCAATGCATTCATGACTACGTGTCGTATTCCAGCCGTCAGCAGAAAATGGCGGTTATTGGGTCCTTCCTTCATCGGGCAAAAACATATACATCTGTGAAAGGGACAGAGTTGCCCTTCCTTCTCGTTTTGAAAAGCGAGCTATGGATGAGGGATTACCCTGACGAGTTATTTGATAGTGCTTTGTTTCATTTCTCGAAAAAATTTGGAGGGTTGTCGAACGCGTGGTTATCTGTCCTGACTAAGTGGAGGGGTGGGAAGCAGAGCAGGAGGGTTCTCGTTGCCTCGAATTTCAAAAGGTTTTTGCGGGAAATGATGTTAGTAATTGATAAGATTTGAACCTGCAGTTAAATATTTTTTACTAAGTAGACGGTTGAGCAGTGAGGTAAGGGTTTCGCTCTGGCGATAGTCATTGGATCATAGGCCTTGTGTTCGTGTAGGTTTGGTTACTCTCGTTTACTGAATGAAGGGGTGGGTTGCGGGGTAGGGGATGTTGCCCCGGTAGGAGGTACGAATTAGACCTTGGTCTCGACACAGTAGGTACTATTATAGGGTAGTCTGGAAAATGAGTCTTGAAGTGCTATTGCGGATGAACTTTTTTAGAGTTATGGGGGTAATGTTTTCTGGACGCGATTCGAACTCGGATATTCGGTATTTGTGAAGTTAACCTTTTTCTAAGAAGGACTAGGTATGGGTTTTTGCTTATCCTGTATGACCTTTCCTTCCTTCTTTCCATTCCCTTTCTCTCTCTTTCTTGCGTCTACAGTCTATGGTAGCTCTGTCAAGATACTGCTTGGTCAGTTTGACTAATTGCCTGTGAATGATAACTGGACTAGGGCGTTGGCTGCCCCACCCATATTTTTGAACGTATGACCCGGTCTAACTACAACTTCAGGCTGGTGAACCTCACTGGATTGCATCCTTTGGGTGCGGTACGGTTATAACTGACCCCTTTTGACCTGACAGACCAGACACCCGAAGCTTAACCTCAGTTAACTACAAAATTCGACACTCGCGTCAAGGACCCGCTGACCCTACCAAATTGCAACCTACCGCGGTAAGACTCTGGCCAACTCCAATAATCAACGAATCTTAGGTTAAGGAAGAAAACCCCATGCACAGGCAGTCAAACAAACATGTCAAATCCCACAAGCAAACTTTTCATACCCCAGATAACCAAACATACATTTTTCAAGAGACGTCCCTTTAATTTCAAGAGACACTGAACAACAACAAACAACAACCGACAATGTACTTCTTAGAAATCTCCCTTCAGCCTCAAGGAATACAAAGCGCTGATCTCAAAGCGGTCCCTTCCCTCATTTGAGAAAACTCCTAAGAGACCTACTGTAAGCCTCAAGGAAGTACAAAGATATTGGTTTCAGAGATGTCTCTTCTCTTATCTTGGACAGAAGATAGGCAACTCAGTCAAAAAACACGAAGTCCCTCTGCTGACAACTCTCTGATCGAGCAAAGCTCAACTTGTTTATGCCTATCTTCTCGATAATTTTCTTAGACAGGCAACTCAGTTAAAAGACACTAAGTCCCTTTACCGACAACTTTCATGTCAAGTAGAGTTGAACCTCTTTATGCTCATCAAACTTTTTTTTAATTACAAAAAACTAATACTGAGTACACTTTGATGTGCCACAACCACGAGTCCACTGAACTCGACACTACATCAATACTTAGAAAGACGATATCTCATCGCTCTCTCATTGCAACTGCGCCTCACAGTTGTTTTTCCCACTTAGGGATTTATACCCGTGAATTGATTGTGGCGCTGCATTAATGATACTTTAATCTCATTAGCACTATCACTTGCAGAAAGAAGAAAATTAATTAACACGCAGAAACAAATATAAATCATCTGAAGATTTTTTCCTCAGTTTCTCGTGTCAAGATTGACATGTTGAAAATTGACATACCGAATTAACAATGCAAAAGTAATCAGAGTTTGCCCAAACTTTAGTCTTCGCAGTGTCTTACTGTCTCACTGTACTTTTTTCAGTTTTCTCGAATTGTTCTTTTACTGGATGACTGACTTTTCTTTTCTCTTTTTGTGACGATTGTAAAAATTAGATCTGGGTCTCTAAAGATAAAGTTACGAAGTCTTGACCCTGATACCATATCATGAACTCTTGAATCATCAATCTCGGATATCTTATAAACCGTGTCTTCTGCTTCACCTGTAATTCTGTAGGGACCGAGTCATTTGGACTCCAACCATTTGGTCCACTTAGTCTCGAAAGAATTGTAAAAAAGAAGGACAATGTCACCAAATTTTAATTTCTCTTTTCGTTTGTACCTCTTCTTGTTCGACCTCTCTTGATCTGATAATCTCTGATTGACATTCTTTTTGCAACATACATTACTTTCTGATAAACTTCTGATATTTGTCGCGCTCTGATCTGAAGAAGCTCTGAAAGAGAATACTCTCTTTCACTCTCTTGGCTCGGACCATGTCTTGACTATGCTTTCAATGGGCAAGATAGCATACTGACGATACCACAGAGTGAACGAAGCATAGTCAGTGGTTTTCTTGACGATGATGTTCTCATCATAAACTGCAACTCTTAATACTTTTTGTCAGCTACTGAGTTTCCCTTCACACCATTTTGCCAATGAATCTTATAGAGTTTTATGACCTCTCTCGACTGGACCATTTGCTTGATGATGGTAAGTCGTCACATATCGAATTCAGACACCCTGTCTGAGAGTGGTTCTTCTTACAATCTCATTTATGAATTCAGATTCTTTGTTTGAAACAAACTCTCTAATGAAAAAATATGTGAGATAGATTTCCTCTATCCAGTCAGCCACTTGCTCGAGTGTTTTCTTTTTCAGAGTTTTTGCCTCAACATATCCAAATAAATTATCTCTCATGTTCAGTATGTATCCCATCCCACCCTTGCCTAGAGACATGGTGATGAAATCCAAGTGAACTCGGCTGTCGGGTTCTATCAGGATAGTGGGAAACAAAGACTCAATCATTATTGTTGTGGACCTCTTCTGACACAATACATATGATTTACAAAACTTGAAAACCATGTATTTCATACCAGACAAAAAATAAGGTTTCACCGTCTTAGAGTAGATTGCTTCAGCAGCTCTATGTTCACCAACAACCTCCTCGTGTAAAGCAACGATTATTTATAGTTTGTGTTTTTTTCCCACAGACCACCCTTAATGGAGACGATCCTCCGTTGTCATCTACGAAAATGTGACCTCTCTTTAGTCTTATTTTTTTCCTTGAGTTACTGCAGTAAGATTTCTTAATCTTTTCTCTTTCCATTCTCTTCTCAATCTATTAATAACTCTCATCATATTCATCAAAGATAAATAAATTATCTTCTTCTTTTTTTTCGGCCTCTTCTTCATCTTTTGGTTCCTAAGGTTTCTCCCACTTCGTGGACAACCACAACTGTTGTGTTGACTCTGACATACCAATCGTTTTGTTCTCCTTCTTCAAAAACTAACTCATAAATATATGCATCAGGGACTTCTCCCCAACTGTATTTTTCTTCAGGCCATATGCATCAGGGACTTCTCCCCAACTGTATTTTTCTTCAGGCCATAAACTCTCCACTTATAGAAACTTGGAACTTTATAATCTTCATCATCCTCTTCATTCAGGAAGTTATCAACGTACGCAGACTCCTCAGTTGTTACAACGATATCTTTATCTTCTTCTGTTCTCCACTGAATTCGACCTAGACCATCTGCTCGATTTTTCTCTATTGGAATCTTCTCCCACTTAAATAAAAAGTCCAGATGAAGACAATCCATCTGCTTACTTTCATATCTACTTCTTAATATTTTTTAATAGTATCAATCACAACAGATGCATCAATCCTAAGAATGAATCTCCTCCTAAGTACGTAACGTCTTAATCACCCAAGGCCGTGGATGATTGTCAGTAGCTCCTTCCTAAATTGGGTGTAAACTGTTCTTGTGGAGTTGAGAGTTCTGCTTTCAAACCTTAAAGGTCTTTCTTTTCCATTCACATCTCTTTGAATAAGTACACCGCCAAGAGCTACTGGTCCCCCATCATCCTCGATGATGAAGGGTCTTCCCTCTTCATTATCATAGTAAAACACTCTCAACACCACTCCTCAATCTTTCAACTTTTCTTATAGAGTTTCTGTAGCAATCTGTTTTTTCTCTGTCTAAGAGAAGTCAACCCCTTATCTAAACATTTCCCTTAGAGGCTCTGCAAGGGTAGCAAAAAGAGGAATGAAAATCTTCCTGAATCTGTAGACATCCAAGAAGCTTCTAATGCCTGTCACTCGCTTGAGAGGCAGAGACCAGTTCAAGATTTTATCTATTTTTCTAGGATCGGGACTCCTACCCTTAAAGAAACATCTAAAGCCTAAGATGGTTACCTCTGCTTGAAAGAGAAGAGAATTTGGTTCACTGACAATCAAGTTATACTTCTGAAGTCTCTCTAGGACCAACTTTATACCCTGAACATGATCCAGACAAACTTTCTGACTCCATTATCAACCTAGGTTTCATCTCTTACTACATGTCCGTTCACTGGATTATCATAAATATAAGGGTTAGTTATCTCATGAGAATCCTCGTTTAGTTATTTGTCTCACCTTCCGTATGCCAGTCCGGACATTCAGTGTCCGTCTTCAAATAATAAATCTCACTTCTCGGCTCCAATCACGAACTTCAATCCGGTCGAACAGACTCAGAAATTGAATTTTAGTTTTTAAGGCTCGCTTTTTCAGAGCAAGTAAAGGACGGTGATAGGCTTGAGCCGCCCGACACCGCGTCGTGGCCCCATACCCAGCGCGTCCCTCTTTCTAGCATACCTAGGCCCTCAATCACGTGGCTTAGCAGTCGCGCATCATTATTTTGATAGAATAGGTTTGGCTCTAGCATTCCCATGTCCGCACACCTCTGTGACCTACGAGAAACCGCCAACCACCGCCATTACTCTCAGACGCTACAAGCGTCTGAACTAAAGTTAAGAAAAGTTTCAGTCTCTCAATCATAAGTTGGTCTGAATGAACTTCAAGTAACGTCGGTCTCATCAAGTCCTTCATTTCAACAAAAATAAATCAGACAGTGTCGAATGTTTAAAATCCCTGGCAAGGACCATTGTTAGGGTATTTGCCCCGACACTGCAACCTCTGTAGAAACCAGCTTATTCCACTTTGTTTTCATCTTCTATCTTAATCCGTACTAAGCAATTGTCACTTGGAGTAGTTCGGCCTACCTCCTCAGTGAACCGAGTGAATCAAAAGAGAGCATGTTATAAACATTCGGTTTGGAGAAAAAGCTATGGTATTTTTCTTACTATGTTTTTTTCTCCAAGTAACCAGTAATAATATGGGCCGTCCAAGTTAGATTGGTCGAAATCAGTTGAATCCCTTTTGGATTGATGGACTGGGCGGACTGATTAAACTCACCCTTACTAACTGATGGGAAAAAAGGCGAGAGTGCTTAAGAAAATTGCTTACCTTCGCATTAGATTTCTGCTTGACGGAGACTAGGTATGTGTTTTTCGTTTTCTTCATTGGTTCTCAGACGAGTAAGGGTGAGATATGTTTGTCTGATAAGCAAGCTTAGCATACAGTGATGTCTTGCACAGTGAATTAACGAGAGCTGTGCGTCACCTTCTGATATGGTACTCTGTGAAATACATGAGTGTGGGTGCCCCTTGAGATATGTTGGGTGATGTTGTGCGACGCTTGCTATAAAAGAAACGACATGCATGAGAATAACATGGTGATCATCTATGTTGCACGCGTGGCCGCGGTCGGGGGGTCCGAACCGGCCGCGGCCTAGGCCGATGACCGAATCGGCCCGGTTTGGCCTGGGCCGACCAGCAAAGTTCCGTACATTATTTTTTTTCCCCACTTTTAACGTGCAAAAAAAAAAAAAAAAATATGAGCGTGTAGGGCTAAAAAAACCCTACATGCCCATATTTTTTTTTTGGGTGTCAGACCTTCCGCGCGGTGCTGAAAAAAAAAAAAAACTAAAAAAAAAAAAAAAAGGGTCCGGTAGGCCGTTTTGTCCCTGTTTCGGTGCCAGCGGGTGAGGGGCACCGTGTGGGCACTGGGCAGTGTGAGGAGGGCGGTGGGTCCAGGCCCAGGCCACGGCAAAACTGTTGCCGTTTCAGATAAATGCTGCCATTTATCTCAAACGGCAACAGTTATTGCTGTTGCCGTTAGGTTGCCGAACTGCCTGCTCGCACGCTGAGAGAGAGAGAGAGAGAGAGAGAGAGAGAGAGAGAGAGAGAGAGAGAGAGAGAGAGAGAGAGAGAGATCGTTAAGAGAGAGAAAGAGAGAGAGAGATCGTTGAGAGAGAGATCGTTGAAAGAGAGAGAGAGAGAGAGAGAGAGAGAGATCTTCTTCTTCTTCTTCTTCTTCTTCTTCTTCTTCTTCTTCTTCTTGGTGCGCAGTTGGCAGCGCGCCGCGCGACCAGGCGGGACAACGCCTCGACATCGGCCAGTGCCAGCCCGACGGCCGTCACCATCACCACGCGCGGCCTTTTCCAGCGCGCGACCATTTTAGTGCCCGACCGCGGCCGAACACGGCCGAACACGGCCGAACACGGCCGACTTCGTTCTCCGCGCCAAGACAGGCGGACAGGCCGGGTTCCGTGGGGGGCAGAGGCGTGGGCGACATCGGTGGGACGCGACAGTAGTGGCAGAGGAGACGTCAGGGACTGCATCGACGGTGTGGCAACGTCAGACGACATCGACGATCATCGCGACGACTTGTTAGATTCGGGTGGGGGGGGGGGGGG
>BFEA01000739.1:337390-374533 GCA_003427395.1 Chara braunii | reverse complement strand
TGTTTTGGCCCTGTTTCGGAGCTAGTGGGTGAGGGGCAACGTGTGGGCAGTGGGCAGTGTGAGGAGGGCGGTGGGTCCAGCCAGGCCCAGGCCACGGCAAAACTGTTGCCGTTTCAGATAAATGCTGCCATTTATCTAAAACGGCAACAGTTGTTGTTGTTGCCGTTAGGCTGCCGAAGTGCCTGCTCGCACGCTGAGAGAGAGAGAGAGAGAGAGAGAGAGAGAGAAGATTGGTTTACTACGTAACTGTTGCGCTGGAGATACCGCTAGTGAGCGAGCGAGAGAGAGAGAAGACTGGTTTACTACGTACCTGTTGCGTTGGAGATACCGCTAGGGAGAGAGAGAGAGAGAGAGAGAGAGAGAGAGAGAGAGAGAGAGAGAGAGAGAGAGAGAGAGAGATCATTGAGAGAGAGACAGAGAAAGATAGATAGAGAGAGAGAGATTGTTGACATAGATAGATAGATAGATAGATAGATAGATAGATCGATAGATAGATAGAGAGATAGAGAGAGAGAGAGAGAGAGAGATCTTCTTCTTCTTCTTCTTCTTCTCGTTGCGCACGTGGCAGAGCGCGCGCCGCGCGACCACATGGGACAGCGCCCCGGCGTGGTCCAGCGGCCGCCCGACGACCTTCGCCATCGCCGTGCGCGGCCTTTTTAAGCGCGCAGCCATTTTAGTGTCGGCCGTGGCCGGACGAGGCCGATCTCGGCCAATCGCGGTCGGACGAGGCCGATCTCGGCCGAACTCAACCGAGCAGGGCCGGACACGGCCAGCACGGCTTACGGCTGTGCTTGCGGCCAACCAGCCGGGGAGCGCGAGGGCCACAGGCGTGCACGACCCCGGGGGGACGCGGCAACGTCGCCAATGGGGACGTCGGGGACGACATCGACGATGCAGCAAGGTCAGACAACATCGACGATCAACGCCGCGACTTGTTGGAGTCCACTGCACAGCGGGTGCAGAGGTGGATGGCAGACGAGGGCATACGGGACACGAGAGCGCCCGCGAGTGGCCAGCGACAGCGCATGGACGACGCAGAGAGGGACGACGTTCAGGATGCCCTCGATGAGGAGGAGGGCCGGGAGGGTGGGGCCAGGGAGGGGGGGGTGGCAGACGAGGCAAACGAGGGAGTCGGAGAGCCTAACCTGCCAGGGGAGGAGGTGGTGATGACGTCGAGAGGCTTCGGTTGAGCGGGTCCCGCTCCTAGGGCACCGCGACCTGAGTTGGATCGCGCGAGGAGGGAGAAGAGGGTAGTGGGGGAGGCTGGCGTCGAGGTGCGAGACACGGGCAGGACGGTGGCGTACAGCAGGGCGCCATTGGCGTCCCCGGCGAGGAAGTTCACGAGCGGCTTGCCGCTGCGCGACTTCCTCCTGTTGGAGAGCATGGTGGCACCGCTGTGCCGGAAAGCGGCGTGCACCTCGCTCACCATCGTCGCCACCTTCGCCCTCTGCGAAGGGATACCGGCGCCCGCTGTGACCCTGAAGGAGGGAAACCGGAAGTGGATACTGCGTGACACTCTCTCCGCTGTCTTCCGCACCTTCTGGAACTCCGGACCACGGAAGGCGTTGAATGGCAACCCCTTCACGTAGATCCACTGCGCGACGGGTCGGTCCGAGACACCGGGGACATCGTGTACCGTAGGTGGCGGGCCATCATCTTGTCCTTTCCTACAAAGGACGTGATCGGCTTCTGCACTGATTCCGCCAGTAACTATACGGCGGCAGCGCGCAAATTCGCCACTGACCACGAGCCAGACATTAGGAGGATCACTTGGCTCCCCTGCTCCACCCATATCTGCAACTTGATGTTGTCAGATATCGGAACGTGAGTGGGGTGGGTCAAGGACACCATCATCCGCGCTCGGGCGCTTGTGAGATTTATTAAATCGCACGGCGCTGGTCACGCCCTGTTTAGGAAGGTGAGCCCTCTCGTTCAGCTCGTGGAGCCTGTTGAGACACGGTTCGCATCGTGTCTGAAAGGCCGACGAGACGCGTTGGAGAGCATGTTGCACGGGGATGCTTGGGCACGCATCCCGTAGGAGCGCAGACATGTATCTCAGGCGCAGTGGGTGCAGCAGCAAATCCGGGACGGGGAGTTTTGGCGGTGTGTCTAGTACGCCATCCTTGTCATGTCGCCCGTCCACCAGCTGTTGCGCAGGATGGGATAGGGGGGGGATGATGATGTCGGTCGTTTACGAGTGGAGTCAGCATGTGCTGCAGTTGATGAGGAGGTTGGACGTGCCGGAGGACATGATCGAGTCGTGCGTGCATGAGGTTGCCATCCGCAACCTCCACATGCTAGAGCCCGCACATGCCGCGGCCCACCTCGTCAACCCTCGTCGACGGTCCCTCACGTATTACCATTCGTTGGAGACGACCGCCGACGACCGTCGTGTCGTCGAGGAGTGCGACAGATTTCTCCTGGCGCAGACCGGCGACGATCCGGTCGGCAGATTGTACAGGACCGTGAGGGACTAGATGAGGGTGTTCCACTCGAGGCGAGGGGATTGGGGAGGTGACCTCTCCGATGCCGAGGCGGAGGATTGCAGGGGGGATAGCGAGACCGAGCGATGTGCAGCGTGGTGGTTTGAGCATGGACGTGCCCACCCGGAGTTGCGCACCATCGCCATCCGTGTCATGCACTTGTGGACGTCTGCCTCTCCAGCGGAGAGGAACTGGGCGCAGCATGAGCGCATCAACACGGCGAGGCATGCCAAGCTTGGGTTTGCCAAGCTTGCACAGCTGGTTGAGATTGCCACCAATCTCAAACCGGCCTCGTGTGCACGGCAGGGTGGTGGCTACGTGTTGCCATGGGTTATGGGGACCGGTGGGGGGGGGACGGAGGCAGAGGACGAGGATGAGGACGGAGATGTGGAGCCCGAGGTGTGGGGACCACGACCTGCCGGTAGTGTTCCAGAGGTGGAGATAGAGCGGCAGATTGTCGCTTTCCAGCATAATCGACCGTCCAGAGCCCATTCGGTTCGGGACGTGTTCGGCAGCAGGGCGACGGAGCTGCGACCGTGGCCACAGGGTGGGGATGATGTGGACGTTGTTGTGGCAGAGGACGACATCGACGAGTGGACAGACGATGATGACACGCCGGTGAGTAGCGACCCGACGGCTGAGCGGTTGTACTTCACTTACGGTGGGGGTCGTGACGGCATGGATTCATTCACATCAGTTATCAATGGTGGTGCGCCGTCGACCGCACAGGCGAGTGGCAGCAGCAGAGCCGGTGGTGGTCGTGGAGGACGTTCGCATGCGGAGGTTGGCCTTGACGACTCGGGGGAGCAGCAGCCACGGGGAGGTCTTCGGCAGACAGGCAGGCGATGGGAGGTTAGGAGCGACAGCGAGGCCGAAGAGGAGGCCGAGGATGAGCGGGTACCCCTTCACGATCGTCGCTTCTCTCCCTCCCATCATCGGAGCGTTGTACAGCCCGAGGCACTTAGGCATTCGAAGAGGTTGGCGTCGGCAGCAGGCAGAGACCGGACACATGACGGCGAGGATCGTGGGGGGGAGAGGACTCCTTCCGACGCTGGTATCCGCCCCCACTCACCGTCGGTGCTCCGCACACACGAGTTTGACGTCGGAGGGCTTGGTGGGAGCTTGGGAGATTTCAGTGTCGAGGGACGTTGGCGTGCCTCACCGTCGGAGGTGCGCACCGACGAGGACATTGTGCGGGGCCCTGCTGAGACTGAGGAGGAGAGGGATGCCCGTTTGGACCGAGAGGAGGAGGAGCGGCTGGGGAGTTTGCCACAATGGGAGGGTCGGTTCGCGTATCTTGACGAGCAGCGTCGGCGGAGGGAGTTGGAGACAGAAGGGGGGGGAGGCCGTGATGTCGACGACTCGGGTGTCCCTGAGGAGGCAGTTCAGGGGGAGTTCGATGATGAGGGACAGGATACCGCCGGTGTCGGTGGCGACGATGGACCGGACGGAGATGATGACGACAACCACCGTCCCGAGGACGATGCGTAAAGGCTCGCCTTGGTGTTGAGGGACCCCTCAGTACCTCCCTTGCGCCTTGACGACATAGCGCACACTTTCTTCGACGTCGACGCTTTAGCGCAAGCGTTGACGGATGACCGTTTCGCACACCTGAGTCGCAAGAGCGGCAAGAGGGGGGCCCTTGGGAGGGTATTTTCACCGCCGCTGTTCGTGGTGGAGAGCCCTCACTGGTCGGGTTCGTCGCTCAACGGCGTGAGAGGGAGGGAGTCCGAAGCGGGTGAGGTGGGGTCCGGCAGACGCAGCGACGACGACAGAGATAGTGCAGGATCGATGCCTCCACCGCCCGCACGGACTCTGGAGGGTATGGTCGACACCGGGGTCCGGACGGCGGCACCCGGAGTTGCGCACAGTGGCGGATCCCCGCCGACAGTCCGAGGTGGTGTGGGTTGCGGATGGTCAGCTGTTCGTCGGGTCGGGGACCAGTTGCGGGCGGATTACGATGCAGGGAAGGGCGTCTTCACGGGACGTACGCCAGTTAAGACGCAGGCTGCGGAGGGTGGGTCCGAACGTCTGAGCCTGCAGATGGCAGGCCGCATGCTCGGTTTGTCACGAGCGGAGACGAGGAGATCATTGGTCCTCGAGGCCACAGGGACATCCACGGACATGCTGCGGGAAGAGCAGTTCATATCTGGCGAGGAGGGGTTGTTCATGCGTCCCGGGACGAGACGACAGCATGGCTTCTCGGAGGTTGAGGCTCGACTCGCGGCAGGGGTCGCCGCTGGCCAGGCAGCATTGGACGTGATTCAGAGGGAGAGAGAGATGGGGATTGCTGCAGGGGCGGCGAAGCACGAGGACACAGACACAGAGTCCGAGCCGATCGAGACTGCGGCCCGCAAACATAGGGCACAGGTGGCCGCGGCAGCCGCTGCAGCACAGTCAGCATACCTCAGCGGGGCACGAGGCACAGGTGCCGGAGGGAGAGGAGGGCGTCGGGGAGGACTGAATGGCCGCCGGTCCTCCGGGAGAGGCCGCGCGCGCTCTGGAGGGAGATGACGACGTCTGTGGGGTTTTTTTTTTTTTTCATTAGTTTTTTTTTTTTTTTTTGCGTGGCTGTACAGCCTGGACGCTCTGTCGGCAGGGTTGTTGCATATTTATGTCGATGTTGTTCCATGGAGACGACGACAGTATGTGGACATTAGGGTTTTTTTATTTTTTTATTTTTTTTTGCTGCTCGGTTGTACAGTAAAGACGATAGGTCCACTTTTTTGCTTCAGCCTTGTACATAAGGTCCAGTTTTTTTTTGCTACTCGGTTGTACAGTAGAGACGACGGGTCCTGTTTTTGGCTTCAGCCTTGTACATACGCATTTCCATTGAAATGCTTTGTCATATAATTGCTCTTGTTCGTGTTTCTCTACCAACATTGGTCTTGCATCTGAGTCGCTATTGTTTGGTGACTGGTTTGTTGTTTGTTGTCGTGATTGTTGCAAATTATTTGTTTCTCCGATGCCACGCACCTGCATGTCATGGATGCCTCCATTATGAATGTGCTGTTAATTTCAGATGCGACATAGGGATGATGTGCTAATAAATGTGTTCTTACAAAAATGTCCACCACCAGTCTGATGAGTGAACACACACTATGACACACTTGCTTGTTAACATTGTTTGAAACTTATGGTTCGCTGCACTGTGATTGATTTTGAATGTGTTTTGACTTTAGTATGCCAACAAGGGTCTGACTTATGATTCCCATGAATGTGTTGTTTCAAAATATGTCACGAACTGTCATCACCCTCACGAATGAAACCGACGCTTGCCTTTCAGTGCCTGAGGCCCTGAGCCGGCTGGGGTTTGCCATCTGCAGCCCCGTCCAGCTTCGACCCGACCTGGCCGCACGGGCCGCCCCAAGCAGGCCCTCATCCAACCCACATTGGACCGCCCTCGCAGGGGTCAATTTTTTTTAATTTTTTTTTCTACTGTTCCAGACCCTCTCCCCTGCCACCCAGCATCGAAGAACCCGCACGTGGGGGACGCACAAATTTTTGCGGCCCACCCTTCCATGGCCATGTGCAGGACCCCCTCGTTTTTCATTTTTTTAATGCCCTGTCACTTTGAGGGGGTGCCCCCCTACGCCCCCCCCCCACCCCCCCACCCCAAACCCGCCCTCCGCTTTGAAAACCGCCCATCAGATCGGCCGAGGCCGCGGCCGAAAAAACTTGGCCGGACCGGCCGCGGCCAGCGTGCAACATAGCAGAAGACAACATGCACGCCAGTTGATCAGGGATTGCCTTCTGCCGCGTCTTGATCAATACATAGAAAGAGGAAGCCTAATTAGTGCTCTTCTTTATACACGAATGAGAAAATAGAGTTTGGTGATCCTTGTGCCATAGGCGAATGAGCTTCGCTCAACTCTGGATTCATCAGGAAAAGTTAACAGGAGACAGGCCGTGAAAAGTCTTGCAACCTTAGTAATGACTTGACGATGGATTACCTGATTTGAACCACCACACTCAAACTTAGTTGGGGATCCCGTCGGGAGTTGCCTCTGGTAAATTTTCCAGTTATTATCTGACTATAACCCAAGACCAACCGCAAATGTTTAATGATTGGGTAAACCCCGAGCCAATCTGCCAACCACTAGTGTTTAATGATTGGGCAAGCCCGGAGCCAGTCTGCCAACCACAAGTGTTTAACGATTGGGCAAACCCTTAGTCATTCTGCCAACTGCCGTTTCCCATTTTCAGTTTTCCGACTCCAAATTCAAAGAAGTTCCACTTATTGTTAAAAAAAAATATTGATTTAAGGCAATCGCAAATCAATAAAGGGGGAGGAATAAGATGGTCGACGGAGAAACTCTCTTGATGACCTGTGCGCTTCACCGTGACAAAGTGGAAGGTTGGGAAGGAGGTGTTATCAAAGACATCCAATACCCCGTAAAATCGATGAAACAATAGGCACTAGAGCCAGCGAAGGAACAAAGGTTTATTGAGTATATCATTTTCTTCCACGGAGCAGACGAGAGACTTCACAACACACTCTCATCCATTGAGATTACTGATCAGGCGAGAAGGATCATCAATAACCAGTAATGAACTCTCCCCGAAGATCACCTTTTAGGGATAATTCAGAACTCAGTTGTGGGTGGATGATATGCAACCCTCCGCAAGAGAAATCGGACAAGTGAGAAGACGTTGAGGCAGACTATATTGCATAAATTAGGGAATCAGATGAGAAAGAAAAGAGATTAGCAAAACCACCAGTAATAGTCATTGACATGAGACTGTCCTGGCCAGTTTCAGCAAGGTTGCTCCCCAAGAATCGTCTCGAAGCTTTCATTTCCTTTGTGCTTCAATCTACCGAATTGACCTAAGCAAGGCCGAGAACAAGTGGCCTTAAGCAACGGCGCCGTGCAGTATACAGTCGGGACAGAGACCATGAGAGAAGAAAAAATATTTATGATGAAATGTGGGGTTAATAATGATAAGCGTGAGAACTGGGAAGTTGAGGCTATCTTGAGTGTGGAGCTTTAGAAACCGGTCTTGAGAGAGAATGTAATCTAGGGAATTGAAGGAGAAAAATACATTGAGTATGTGTTATACTTTCGTGCTCAAAACGGGAAGCTGCACAATATGGGTTCCTCTCTGTAGGAAGACTTGTCAATCTTTGTGGTTCACACTGCGTTCGCAAGAGGAACCATTCATGATCTGAGACTTTACGTGAAAAGAGGCAAAGAAACTCATAGGCACTTCCATTCTGTCTGTATCTTAGCAGCAAAGTATCTTGAGGAAAGAGAATGGGAACTTGATGAGAGTGGTACAAGGCTGATCAGAAGCTTTGGACCCAAGCTCTATGTTGACTATCCCAAGCCTCCAATTCCTTTCCTTTTTACAGACGGTTCCTGCTGGGGTGATTTAGTTGACTTAGCAAGGAGGTATATCTCCCCTGCTGAGATCGACTACGAGGTTGTGACCGAACCATTTAAGTTTAGGCATCTAAGGCGAGAGATCTTCTATCAACCATATCTTCCTACGTTGTGGGAGAAATTTTGTACTATGGTTGACTTCCGCATCATAAGTCTCGAGTGGAAGTGTTAGGAACTTGCCGGATTCAGGTGACTCTACATAACTAGGCCACAACCTCAGGAGGTACATAGACGTGGTTCAGGACACGGGAGACATACGACCAAATGAGAGACTAAGGATGAGATCTAGGAGTGATGAGTGAAGACTCCTGACGAGTGTTGGCCATATCTGATCATTTGTACTCCCTGAGATTAGTATGAGTTCTCACTTTTCCCTCACTCATTTTTATCTTTGCTTTGAGTCAGTTAGTCTTCATTCTTTGCATTGACTTGCTTGATGATTATGTTTTCCTGATGATCTTGTCACAGTTCTCAAATTTAGCAAGTTGGCAAAATTGATACAGGCATGGCACACCAACACTTCATAATTATTATTTACATTATTTTTGTTATTCCGAATCAAAATAAAAGATTCCTAAGACCGGGGGTCGTCGAAGACCGCAATTTAAGGGTCTCGCTTGAAGCCAGACGCACATAACAGGAAGAGACATGCTCTATTTAATTTATTTAATTATTTATTGCAAATGACTTATGTGACAACCTGTTGGTTTTCTTATCGCCTGAAGTGGCCCAACTAGGAAAAGTGTGACAGCGGTTGCACACCTCTATCGGACCCGTAAGCGAGCCGACGCACTGGGGGGGCTGAAATCCCAAGCGGGGATTGTCATTGGTCGACTAGGACATATCCATCTTACCACGCTTTACACCAAGCCAAAATATAGAATCAAGTTACTCACACAAAACACTCATAGTTCCTTTTATCTAACCCATAACTTTCCCAACACTGAATCACTTAGGTGTCACGCGCGAGACTCATAATAAAATAACGCGTGGACGTAGACTTCTCATAATCGACTAACCATGCAGGAATACACAAGCAATCGCAGCAATGACGTATTGCCTAGTACTCTTAATCGCGTGAGCCTGAATGGTCTCGAGGTTTGCGTTCAACACTCAAATGTCGGATGACACGCGCTTGAGGGATTAATCTCTCAACGCTAGACAACTGCTAAGGGGGTTGAGAACCACACCCTCTTTTACACTCAGTGGAGAGTGGGAGGCGGACGGGCTCCGACCCACTGTGGTGGTCAACGCTTATGGTCATGGAGCCCGCTACCAGGTGAAGGGGTTTAACTTTGATGACTGTCACGGACTTTTACGTCCAAATATAATAATTCCAAAGAGCAAAATCAATCAGGAAATAAACAGGCATCCTAGCACCCACGTACTAATCAGCACTCGAGATTAAAAAAAAAAAAAAAAAAAAAAAAAAAAAAAAAAANAAAATAAAAAAAAAAAAAAAAAAAAAAAAAAAAAAAAACATTAGGTGTGTAGATCGTGCTACATATGGTTGTCATTCTCACTGCCTCCAAAGTAAGTCTCGTACACAAGCTCCAAAACAGTAACCTGCATAAAACACAGACACATATGAACGTCACATTGTCATACACCAATGTTGTTCACTTTATTGTTCCTTATAACTCACACCACGCCTCACACACTGAAGCCTCGGCATGCGTAGCACGGCGAACGTGTTCGCGGCCCTTCACGTTCGCGCGAACGTGTTCGCACGTTCACGCGAACAGCTCGCAAACATGTTCGGGCGAACATAATTTTTTACCTGTTAAAAAAAAAAAAAAAAAAAATCGATTTTTGATTTTTAACTCATGATTGGCGACGAATTTGAACATGATTGCAAGGCAAACGTTGCTTGTATTGTGGTTTTACATAACATATATATGTTTTTCAGATTTTTCTTAGAATATATATTTTTTTTGAAATATTTTTTATGTTCGTGTTCGAAGGGTTTGGGGCGCTTGTCCGCGTTCGGGTGAACATGTTTGCGTTCACCTCCGAACGTGAACACGGTGCTACGTAGGCCTCGACCATTGTCCAACCTTTCATAAAAACCCATCAACTCTTTATAATGGTCATTAGAAGAAGTTCGGTTAAAACTCTCAAAGAAACATATTAAATCTCAAGGCAAAGACATCAAGTTGAGGTACAGGTGTAAGCAAAGTTGTGTCGTGAGCCGACAAGTCTACAATCAACCAACCAGGTGATCTATTATCAAAATATAACAAACAATGATCCCCGCATGAACAAGCGAAAACTTATCAGATCTTGAATCGAAATAACAAAAAATCATAATACTAAACATTAAGTGTATGGAGAACAAACTCCCATATCACATCTCACTCAAATTCTCATAAGACTAAATATTAAATTTATCCCTCACTGAACACCGGAGAAGAAGGAAAATTTTGGCAACATCTCTCCTATAATCTATTATCAAAATATAACAAACAATGATCCCCGCATGAACAAGCGAAAACTTATCAGATCTTGAATCGAAATGACCAAAAATCATAATACTAAACATTAAGTGTATGGAGAATAAACTCCCATATCACATCTCATTCAAATTCTCATAAGACTAAATATTAAATTTATCACTCACTGAACACCGGAGAAGAAGAAAAATTTTGGCAACATCTCTCCTATACAGGGTGGATCGCCAAAACCTCTCCTATCAAAATTTTATCTAACTCTTCAAAACTAACAAAATTTCGGCAGCGCTTCCCGTAAGAAAAGTGCCTTTTCAAAATTTGTACAGGGCTAAATACAACTCAAAAATAATTCTGACTTCTCAAAGTCAATTTTTGTCCAACTTTCTGATTTCGTAAAAATTGGGCAACAATTGCCCTAGAAAAGTGAGTTTTTCAAATTTTTACTAATTCAGATATAAACTTAAACAAAAGTTGAAATTTGCAAAGACCAAATTTGACTAACTCTTTGCATTTGCAGAAATTGGGGAAACCCTTCCTTTAGAAAAATGACTTTCCAAAATTTATACAAAGTTAGGAATAGGAAATAAAATTATCCCAGAAATTTCAGATGTTGAATTAACTCCTATGAAAAAATTAAACTTAACTCAGAAAATGCATGAATCAACCTAACTCCTATAGCTCCAGTATATGGCGAGCATCTAAAGCAACTAACTATGAAAGCTGACACTCAGACCGAGTAGAACTCACACTCAATCACCCGCAAGTCCATACCACAATGGGTAAGTACTCTCACCAAAATTTCTATGTCGTTTCCACATAAAATAGTTCATTAATTATCCAAATGATTAAACATCAATTTTGTCAAAACCTACGTTGCCACTTGTACGCACCCTCGTACGAGTACGGACTCGTACTCTTGTACTTGTACGCTACTCGTACGCTAAGGGGCCCGTACGAGGGGTTTTTTTTTTTTTTTTTAATTTGGTATTGTTTTTTTTTTTTAATCAAATTCGAAATATGAAGATGATGCTCAGCCAAATGTTGGTTGTTTTGTGTTGTTGCATCACATCGTTTTTTTTTCGGATTTTTTTGATGAGTTTTTTTTTTTTTTTTTTTTGCTTTTTTGTACAGGGGCGTACAAGACGTACAGGTTCCCATACAGATCCCGTACAAAAATAACCTGTACGTTTCGTACGGGAAGCCCCCGTACGTGTACTCTACGCAACGTAGGTCAAAACAAATATATTTTATTTTTTTAACAAAATTAAAAACTAATGAATTGGTCGGATTTAGATGTATATTTTCAGCTCCTTAGGATACGCCGTTCTGAAAACGCCCTACCCCCTACATGCAAGCTAAGTACAGATACATCCAACGGGATACGACATTTTCAAAACATCGTACCCCCTGGACTCCAGCTAAGTCCAGATACATCCAAGGGGTTCGGCGTTTTAAGGACTTTGGACCATAAAAAGCTTGAAATTTCCACCGAAATTGAGTCAGTTTATGAGGTTTCAGTTTCGTTCAAAAAATAAAAATATATCCGTTTTAACCATGGCTACCCCGGACTCGGACGCCAGACCAATCCGGACCCTAACCGCTGGTCGATCCGGTCGTGATCTAGACGTCCGGGATACTGGACCGATCCGGATTGTTCGGACCATGTCCAGATTGGTCTGGATGGATCGGATGGATTGGTCGGATTGGAAATTATTACAAAATAAAAATAAAAACTCCAGCAGGGATCATCCATGTTCGATGCAAGTTGATCATCTGATTTGGGAGGGGAGCCCTACGAAGACGTACGTGGTGCCAGCTGGTGGCATGTGTAGCAAACATAAATGATCACTCATTGACATTCAAGCATGACTGTGCTGGCACAATCACATCAAACTTGCAAAGCACAAACTGCAGCAAGGGACCCTCCTGGCCGCGTCACGCAGGAGTCGATCTAAATTCTCATCGTGAATATACATGGAGCTTCCGCAAGCCGCTCCGACAGAGTGCGTCAGCCATACCTCTCGCGAGCCCCTACGACATGATAGGGTCTACGCAAGGCGCGACTTACCTCCACCTTACGGGAGCTGTCACCTCCCTTCGGTGGGCATATCCCCGCCGAGCTACCAGTCCACAATATGAAAATTGATCAACTGCAATTGCAGAGGTGGATCAGCCGAGGGCGTTTCTCGTTCGCTGTAGCATAGGGGGTACACGCAGTATTACGCCTCTATCGGACCCGCATGCGAACCGACATCTTGGGGGGCTGCGGTCCCAAGCGCGACTCGTCGCCGGTCGACTAGGACGCATCCCACATGCCACGCGCACACCACTATAAAGAATATAAAAATAAAACGCACGCACAGGCACACATACATATACTGAACGACACTGCACAAACAACGCGACAACACTCCTAGTCCCTTAGTAGTTATTCCATAACTTTCCTATGCGGAAATCAGATAGGCGTTGCGTGCGAGACTTAGTATAAAACCGAGTGGACGCAGGGTTTTCTCATATCGACTAGCGATGCAAGCATACGCAAGCAGTCGCAATGATGGCGTACTCTGTAGTACCCATACTCATGCAGTCCTCGTTAATCTCGAGGGTCATATTCGACACTCAAGTGTTGGCTGACACGCGCGTTGAGAGATTGATCTTTCGACGCTCGACAACCGCCAAGTGCGGTTGAAAACCACATTCTCTTCTGCACCCTGTGGAGAGTGGGTGGTACACAGGTTCATACTTGTGGTGACAATCGTCTCTTATCGCCCTGGAGACTATCTCTATCATCGAGGGTCTGGAAAGAAGTCAAGGGTTTTTACTTTGACAGCTGTCACGGACTACAACGTCCAATTATAAAAATCAATAAGCAAAATCAATCAGTAAATCAGTAAACACCCAACACTTATACATCAAATCAGAACTCGAGATAAAATGAAAGAAGGGGAAACGTAAACCCATCAGGTATGCAGATCGTGCGTCACATGGTTGCCATTCTCACTGCCTCCAAAGTACGACTCATATACCAAGCTTCAAATACTAACCTGCATAAAACACATGCACACACAATACACACATTGCCATACACCAATGTGGTCAACTTTACTTTTCCATGTAGCTCACACCAAGCCTCACACACTCAAGCCTCAGTCATAACCCAACTTTTCATAAATCTCATAAGTTCTTTATAATGGTCATTAAAACAAGTCCGGTTAAAACCCTCAAAGAAACATATCAAATTTCACGGCTAAGGCAATCAAGTTGAGGTACAGGTGTAAGCGAAGTTGTGTCGTGAGTCGACAAGTCGACGATTAACCAACCGACATGTTATCAGTGATAACAGAAGATGATCCTCGCAGGATCAAGCTGAATCTAATCCAAATCCTGGATCGAATGTCCAAAGAGGGCCTGTATCATAAAACAGGTCAATATCCAAGCTAAATCGTTAATCTGTGGAGATCAAATCTCTATGACACGTTCTCACTCAAGACTCTCCCGACAGTCAAACCTAGGTCTACCTCTAAGCCAACACCCAAAGAAAGGTAGACCTATGACAGAATCTCCCCCATACAGGGTGGATTGCCAGAGTCGGCACCTGTCAAAATATAATCTATCTCCTCTAAACTACGAACATTTCAGCAGAGCTTCCCGTAGGAAAAATGCCTTCTCAAAATTTATATCAACCTAAATATGAAAACAGAAATAATCGTCAACTTTTGAAAGTCAAATTTTGTCTAACTCCCTGAATTAGTAAACATTTGGATAACACTCCCTTTAAAAAAGAAGACTTCCCAGATTTTTACTAAGCCATATACAAAAATCAGACAAGTTGAACTTTGAAAAGTCAAATTTTGACTAACTCCTTGGATTTGCAGAAATTTCGAAACCGCTTTCCGTAGAGAATGTAGCTTACCAAAATTTATACAAGCCAAGTCCAGAATTTAAAATGACTTTGATTTCTTAAGGTTTAATTTTATCCAACTCTCTGAATTAGCAAAATTTTGGGCAGCACTCCCTCTAGAAAATGAAACTTCTCAAATGTTTACTAAGCCAAAAAATCAGACAAACTGAACTTTGAAAAAAAAAAATTTGACTAACTCTTTGGTTTTGTAGAAATTTCGCCAACGCTTCCGATAGAAAAAATGACTTACCAAGATTTATACAAGACCAAGTACAAATAAAAGATCCCAGAAAATGCAGAAATTGACCTAAGTAAAAATAACTTAACTCAGAAAATGCAGGAATTGAAACTAATTCCTATGACTGTAGCACGTGGCGAGCAACTAAAGCAACTACCTATCAAACTAAAACTCAAATTAAGTAGTGATCTCACTCAGCCACATGTAGGCTAAACCACAAAGGTAAGTACTCTCACCAGCCCAAAAGTCAACCTGGACAAACAATAGTTCGTAGTGTTTCAATGATTTATCCCTTTATAACCAGCTTACATAAGGCATAAAGCTAGACCACCCAAACTTATGGAACATGTCTAGCTCAACCATGGAGTATACACAAATACAGACCACAACAATTTTTCTCTTCTGTGAGCATATGACTAGGCCTCCCTAGTCGCCCTGAACTGTTTAAGTATCTCAACTTTATATAATTGTTTGCACTTAGTCTTATAAGGTAACATTTAACTGAACCGATCATCTTCAGCTCAAGATTCAGTTTGTCCCTTTGTACCACAAATTTACTCTTAATTAATACTCTCTTCAATTGGTGATAAGCTATAGTCAAACCACCCAAACTTATGGAACATGCTCAGACCTCCTCGTTTAGGAACTAAAGAAACTTACAAAATCCCAAAGTAAACAAGGTGATCAAGCCACCCAAACTTATGGAACTTGTTTGGTCCCTTAACAGTCATTCACAATCAGCCCTCATAAATCAAAGCAACCAGACCACCCAAGCTTATGGGCATCTGTCTGGTCCATCAGACAATCCAAAATAAACATAGCACTGGACCCTCCAAACTTATGGAGACTCTCCCAGCCTTTGGTTGACCCAGTCAAACTCAAGCAATACAACTTTCATCCCACCTTTCCCTCAGATGCAATCTCACAATCTGCTTTTAGTCAAACAATCAAAACTGAAACTGAATTTGCACAATCATTCCTTTACTTAAGTCTGAATTGTGTCCTGAAAGTCAAAATAGGGATGCACACAGTATACTCGGTCAAAACATAGTTAGGAATGCAGATAATGGTTTATATAACTGGGTTTATAAAAGGAAAGCAATTATTACCTCTTAGTTCCCTGCCTCCAAAACTCCCCCTTAGTTCCGGCAGAGCTCCCACAATCGGTGGGCAGACTCCCCAGAGAGTCTCACTGCAGTCCTACGGGTTGCAATCCCCCCTGCCACCTTCCTCTCAGAACAGGATAAGACTGAGGTTAAGAAAGATAGAAGGAAGGGTTTGAGACTTTCGAGATACAAGAATGGGACAACTCAACTCACATGAGAGGGCCTTGATATCTTCATACGCCTGAGGGCCCCGCAATGACATCCAAAACATACAACCGCTGATGAAAACAAAGCCAACTGCTAAGCGCTGACCGTCCGTCGACCCTTCAATTTGCAGCAATTACCCCTTCAATACCTCCGAATTCCCTTATGAGGAAGCTGACTACGCAGCTTAAGCGGACCTCATTCGTATAAAGCACACACATGTGCCTCAGTCGAGGAGTACCATGCACTTTGACGAGATTAAGGCGCGTGTTGTCACTCCATGAAGTGCAGCAGCCACGTGCGCAGCGAATATCTAGCCGTACACAACAGCGCACCCAACTCATCAACTAAAAGCTAAGCAATGAACTAGCATAGGTAGGCAGCAACTGCAACTTCTCCTTGGCCACACAACAAGCCACAACGTTGTTTGTACCGATTCTAATCAGCAATACCACCGAATCATAGCAGCGGTAGGTAGGTTACCTGCGAACTCAACCAAAGTTCGGCCTCGTTCGTGCCCCATGCTCAGTCCACAGTGTACACTCTTTGCCTGAAACTACGGCTCGCCTTCCCAAAACAAAGCAACAACACTGGAGGGTACGCAAGCGGCAAAACACGGAAGGCACAGCCAACGGTTGAGCAGTACGACAACGAAACAGCGAAGCGCAAGGCAACACCAACGACACGGTCACACCGCACGGCGAACACATCAATCCGTAAAGACCCTTATGCGAGGTACGCGGGATACAGGCAACAAGGCACCAACGGGGCGCAGATGAGGATGCCCGCATATCCAACACGGAGCAAAGCCGCACCTCGACCAACTCACATCACGATTAAGCCCCTCCGACTGTTCGCTCCCACCACCCACTTAAGCCAGAGGGTCCCTCCGACAAACACCCGTCATCACCTTCAGTCAACACAGTCACCCCGAGCCGAGCGGCCCCTACCTCAATATGCCCGGCATGCGAGCAATCGGAGTTTGTTCAGTTGGCTGTTCCACTGGCTCAGCGATCCCCGGGCTACCTCCCGACCCGGCTGGTCTCTGCACATCTAGTCCCGTTGTACCGGGATCGACCCTTCTTGCTCCTGTTTCCTTTACTGTGTGTGCAGAACGAGGATGAATTTTCCATTAAAAAGCGGACAGATACATCCAATGATTACAGAGTCATTTTGCATTTTGTCCCGCGGGCAGCTCCCGCAACCAGCAGCTCCTTTCCAGGCCCGACAATAAGATATATTTTGCTCCTTATCAACTGTGTCGAAGGAGGATGAACCTTCCCCGAGAGTGTAGCCAAGTGAATCCTTTATTAGGATGAGCAACGCACTGGCGGCAGGCAAGCCACCTCGCAGCTTGCTTCACACCGCTCCTTCAGCCAACAAGGCAAGTAGCATCTTCTCCACCAGGTCAGGCTCTGTTCCCACCGGTTGGCCTCACGCTCCCTTTCTACGGATGATTAAGCAAAATCAAATGTATCCTCCGCCAGAACACGGCTGTATACACCACGCTCCTTTCAACCATGCTTGCTGAGAAATAGAGGGAGGCTACTGCCATCAAATGAGTTGAGCATCGCACCAGTCGACACGTAAGTCTCTAACCCCGCAGTTGGCCTCACTCCCCGTCCGTCGATATGGCAGGTGCAAACCGAATGAATTTTCCGCTAAAACGCGGATAGATGCATTCTCACTTCAAAGCTCCCCCCCCGCGGTACTTTTTTCCAACTAACTCATATTCTACTAATTTCCAACTTATTCTAACTTCAAAATCGGGTTCCCAATCCCCAAAAAGCCCCGTTTCGAATCCTCCCTTGCCCAAATCCACCGATTGATAAGTGAGAAAAACTCTTCCTCCCCTTTTCGTTTTCGCTTCCTCTATAGCTCCGCGCGGCCCTTTTTTCACTAATCTCCTTCCCTACTAACTTAGCACTAAAACTAACCTTACTAATGAATTCGGCTTGACCAGAAATATGGGAAACGAGCCTTCATTTGCCCGTTTCCGTTGAGAAATGGAGTCGAAGTCACCCTCTCTCCCGCCATAGCTCGCTGCTCCCCCGTTTCTGCACTCTTTCCCTCCGTCGCATGCACCCGACGCAGAAGCCAGTCCAGATTCATTCGCTTTTTCTGCTTTCCCTTTTTTCCGCTTTCTTCTTCTCTGCACGTACCCGGGCCAGTCAAGTGGCCAGGTTCAGCCTCCACCTTTCTCTGCACCTCACTACCCCGACTCTCCGTCCGCTCCTATTCGCCCGCTGCCTCATCTTTCGTTACTCCACTTCCTGCATGTATCTGTTGCGCGTTCTGGGTTGGATTCATCCCTCTTTCGCTTGCCCTGCCGCCTTCGCTCTCTGCCTCATCTCACTTGTCTTAACGCTCCCTATTGCTGCTCTGCCTCGCTGCCCAACTCCAGCGCCTGTCGTTGCTCTACCTCGCTGCCCATCTCCAACACCCGTCGTTGCTCTGCCTCGTTGCCCGTGGCCTGTACGTTGCTGCTGTTAGCGCGACCCAGCAGGATTTGTCGCTCCGACTATCATATGCACGATCCCAGTGGGAACCAGCAGACTGGCTGGTAGGTTCCTTACCCCCCGTTTCTTCCACTCGGTCCGCCAGCACCTCAGCGAAGCCGCTTCCCCGCCTACTACAACCAACCCGAGGGAGGCTTCAGGAGAAAGCACCTACAATGTGGCCCGACCTGCCTTTTACCTTTGTTCACCCTGTGCTACACTGAGCTCCAACAGCCACTTCAACAGGCGCGGCCCTGTACTACCGGTGGGAGCGATCACGAAATCCAGAAGGGGGGTGCAACAACTTACCTGCCGCAACTATCAGCCCCGACCACGGTGCTGCAGCATAGTGAGTAGGAGGGTGTCAACCCCCTGCTAAACCTGCAGCATGGGCTTAAGTGAGGTGATTCCTGGTGCAGATCTTGGTGGTAGTAGCAAATATTCAAATGAGAACTTTGAGGAACGACGCGAGGAGGAACCATGGGAAACACAGTCCCACCGCCGCCCCCGCCATGGTGTCTCTCCTGTTGCCCAGGCACAGGTCAACATTTTACGAGGCCCGGGCCAGGCTCCCACCGGCTTGCATGCACGTGAAGCTTCCCGGTCTGAGTTTTCTAGGCAGGCGGGTAGGGGAATTTTGTCGGCACCTCGGACACGCAGGAAACGCGAACGGACCCGCCAAAGGAGGCGCGTGGTCCTCAACTGTCGTAGCGGCCACACACGTCCGACAAGGTGGTAGCCGAGCCACACCTATGGGCCCAACGTCGATCTCGGAGCCAGTCGCTGGGTCAACGACACAAAATAAAATGGGAGTAATAATAATAGTAATAAGGATATCACCACGTAAAGAAAATAAAGCGGGGGAACTCAGAATTTAAGGGGACGAGGGGTGTGAGGCCCACTAGCCTACAACGCCGAGCACACCCTGATCGCACAGGGTTGCATCTCGTTGTCGACGCACCTCACATGCCGCGTATGCCCGACCCGCGCATGGTTGTACCTCGCCATCGATACCCCGCTCTCGCTACTCAACTATGGACGAGGTTGCACCGGTATGACTTATAAAAAGCACGCCAAATACCCTTGTAAGGGTATTTGGTACGATAGTCTTCCCGACTATTAAGCGATGTCCCCGTCGCTCCGAACATCCCTATTCAAATGTTGTTTTATACGTAATCTCGAAACCAAGTATATAATAACTTCCTCGAGTCAGAAACTTAACTTAGAAACGGTCATTAAGCTATATCAACTCCAAACCTTGATTCCTCAAAACGATTAAGCAGCTGCCAATGACCCGAGATCGCTTTCAATTCGTAATCAGAATAGGAATCTACAGTAGCCGAATAATCGGCTAGGCCCTGACACACTTCAACCTCTAACTCAACAAAGTAGATAAAGTCACCCGCTATAATAACGGACAGGAAGTTATTTAATGCCACTCGTGTTAGTGATTCATCAAAGGGATGGGTGGTGGTATTCACTTAGTCTTTCAAAATGAAAGAAAATCACCCTTTTTACCCATATCTCCTACTTGTACGAGCAGGGTTATTCACTTGCGTCACACACTTTGTCAACCTCGCCAATAAGTTTTGCTCAGTGAGCAAACTCTCATAACTTTCTTCCAAATAAAACCCACTTATTTTCACACTCATTAGCAACGTCACTTTCAACAAACCTAAAGCCGATTGGAGGGTCCTCTAAATCAGGTGGGTTTCGTCTGCCATAGACAACACTCCTACCGGCTATTAGTCAAACTTAATCCTTTTAATCATGGAAATTATTGTCGCGCACTAGACCATTTGCAGCACATAACAGGCTACGTGAAGGGTCCTTGAATCTAACGGGTTTCCCTGCCGCAGGAGACATCTCCACCAGTATTCATATGACTTAAACAAACGGGGATGTTGATTCTGGCAGTTCTTTCCTTGCCCTCTGCCGTACACAAAACCACCTTTGATTCACAATCAAAGGTCAGTCATGAGGGGTCCCAGAATCAGGCGGGTTTCCTTACCGCAGATGACGGCCCCACCGGCAACTAAGAACCAATAGAATGGAGTTATCGTTTATGGCGGATGATAAAACTTCTATACCAAAAATCTTTCATGCCACCCTGCCACTTAAGGATGGGTCTTCCATAAAAATGTATTAAGACTTCATCCCACTTGAAGGAGAGTCAACCATAAAAATCCCTCAGCCATCCTCTTACTCACGGATGAACTATCCATATATCCTTTTAAAGTATTTTTCACTTGAAGATGAGTCCAGATGAAATCAATAACCACTTAGGCCGCCTTCAGGCATAACCTCTCTCTTCATATAATTCTCTGGACTCTTCAAGTCTCCCTTAAATATTTCATTGATAATCACGCTTTCTTTACCGAACCTTTTTTGGTTCTCACACTTCTTTATTGCCTTTTTGTCATTTCTTTACCGTCACTCACAAAGCCACAATGGTGAGAATGTCAATGACAACCATAATATGCATGATTCTGCAACCCAGGGAAATTACAACCTACATCAAGATGGTCCTCAAAAGCAAATCAGATTATCTTGAGTTTTCAAATCCTCAAACGTCTAAAATCATCACGAAATTCAGGACCCCAATCAGAAACAAATGACCTTGTATAATACACTTTGTAAGTTATAGGAGACTTAATATACACAAGAATGATCCCAAACGTTATCGCAGAGATGAAACGGCGTCAGCGTACGAACAATAGAACCTTACAAGACCTCCACTTACACTCAACCAAACCTAAAGATCAACTTTAAAGAGTGGATAGTCAAACCTTGAACGTACGCACAGTCCCAAGAAGTAATATCCCACACCCGAAAGCAAAAGTATATATGAGATGAACCGTACATCTCATAAAAACTTCGGAGATCCAACTTAAAAGCAAAAATAAGCAGATAATCACTTATCAGTCCGGCAACCGAGTCTTCCACATTGTCATAACCTATTGAGTATTTATTTATAAGTCGTTCAAAACTGCTAACCCCATTCTCATCTCTCTCTTGCTATAAACGAAACAAAACGAAAAGACGATAACTATCGTTCAAAACTGCTGACCCCATTCTCATCTCTCTCTTGCTATAATCGAAACAAAACGAAAAGATGATAACTATTGAGCGGAACCAAGCCTTTGCCTAAAGCACACCGATCTCACCTCTTAACTCCTTCCTTTGCCATCTTACATCTACGAGGGGTATGACCATTTTTTCCACAACAAGCACATACTACCTTTGACCACTGTTCTTGCCGCCTGCTACTTTTTCGCCCTTTCCAACTTGCAGTTGACGACGCACCCGTGTCGTCACACCCTTTTTTAGGATCAGATACAACAAGCGGTAGAGTCTGATCAACTTCTTCATGAACCCTTCGCTTCTCTGTCCCCTTATTGTTTTGAGCGTCAAATGTCCTCTCACAGGTAGGTACTGCAACATCCCCCCCACTCTAGCCTGCACCTCTGCACGAGGTGGTAATTGAATGACTGGTGAAAGGGGCAGATGGATCGGGATGAAGGAATGGACCAAGTAGCGATATCGGGTGATAACGGAAGATTCACTCCTACTTAGCATAGTTGGTGAGCCATGGGAGTCGGAGACTACCTGTTGAAGCTACAGACCAGCCACAGAACATGGTGACTTAGCTACGAAATGTAAACCAACACCTGAGTGAGTTGTTGCTCTGAGTGCACGTCAACCAGACATAGCGGAGGATAGAGTTATTTCTTGATTCTATGGGTGGTGGTGCACGACTGTTCTTAGTTGGTGGAGAGTTTTCTTCTACAAACGTGAAAAGATCAGAAAACTCCTCTGTAGTAGAAATTTTATAAAATACCGAAGAACAGGTTTTCACTCGGGGTGTGACCATACTGTGTTGATTGCTGCTCTACAGGTTATTCGACGCTGCTACTTCTTAAGAGTCAGATGTTGATATTATAGTCCAATCTCCTTTGGTAAGACTGCTTCCTCACTGGTTGAAGTACCATGGAGGATCATTGTGCTTGATATAAGGATTGTTGGAAATTAATGTTGGAAACTAACCAACGGACATAGCGAGTGGTCGGAGCCTAGGAGAGGCCAGCCGTGGAAGTTGCAAACTTACCAGCCGGTTGGGACACTGGTCATCTTGTTGGACGGAAAGGACGGCTAGGGGGAGAGCCACGAGGGTGCAAACTCACCTTTGGTCAACGCACTTAGGGTCACGAGCGCAGCGAAGTGACTGGGTTGTAGTAGGAGGATTTTTTCTGCGAGAGGAAGCGTTGTGAGAGAGTCAACGGTTGACACTCTGATTTATGTTATAGTCACACTTGTGTTGTTTTCAACGGGTGACCGAGTCGCTGCGTGATCAGACTGCCATTATGAGGCCCTCAGACGTATCAAGGCAATGAGACCCTCTCCTACGAGTTGAGTATGTCCCCCTCTTGTATTTCGAGCGTCTGAAACCTCTTTTCTTCTGCTCTTCTTACTCTAAGTCTAGTCTGTTGGTTCCGAGAGGAAGGCGACAGGCGGGATTACAACCCGTAGGACCGCATCAAAACACTGTGGGGAGTCCGCCCACCGACTTCGGGAGCTCTGCCGGGACTCAGGAGTTTTGGAGGCCGGGAATTGACATACATATCTCCTTATGTCTGTATAACCCCACTATACCCATGTTTGACTATCACCCTCTAGTTTTGACTATTCTATGTTTGTGTTCCCCTATGACTTTCACTTTCTTTTCAAGATTTAATCAGACTGAATGAAAAAAATATGTAAGAGTGAAGCTTAAGTTTCTTCTTTATTTTGACTGAAAGCAGATTAAGTGATGAACTGGGGGAAGGTGGAAGGAACGCAGTTGGCATGCATATGATCGGGTCAATCAAGGATTGGGCATTGTTTCTAAGTTGAATGATCCAGGACTATGTTTATTTGACTGTTTTATAAAGGAGCAGACATTGTTTCTAAGTTGAATGCCCTTGTTGCTGTGTTTATTTCTGAGGGTTTGTCTGACTGATCTTTGAGACCATACATTGTTTCTAAGTGACTGGCTTGGTATGTCTGTTTCTTTTGAGATTTCTGACTGAAGTTCCGCTAAGGGATCCTACTTCATACTTTGAATGTTTTGATGATAGGCTGAATATTGTTTCTAAGCTGAACGGTTCAGCCTCTTGTTTTATTTCTGAGGGAGGATTTATGGTCTAAGGCTAAGCATTGTTTCTAAGTTGAATGGTTTGGCCTGAAGTCACGCACATGAGTATCAAACTGAGAATAACAGAAAATACCTTATTTATAATTGCATGTGAACTGACAGTTAGACATTGTATCTAAGCTGAATCGTCCAGTGTTAAGCTATATCACGAAGACATAATCGAGGCAGTCGCCAGGCTGTTGTATGAAAGCCATAAAATATAATTGAAAGTAATTTGGGCAAGATGAGAATTGTTTCTAAGCTGAATGACTAAATCTTTTGCTCATATTTTCATTTCTTGTTTTGAAAACAAAATCAGAAACTATTAAACTTTGGATCTGCGTAGCAAGGCGAACGTGTTCGCACCCCTTCGTGTTCGTGCGAACGTGTTCGCGCGTTCGCGTGAACAGCTCGCGAACATGTTCGGGCGAACATAATTTTTTTTCGTAAAAAAAAATATATATGTATATAATTTTATTTTTTGATTTTTGATTTTTAACTAATGATTGGCTACGAATTTGAACATGACTCCAAGGCAAAAATTGCTTGTATTGTTAGTTTACTTAACATATATGTTTTTTATATTTTTCTGAGCACTTTTTTTTTTTTTTTTTTTTTTTTTATATTATTTTTTTTTTTTTTTTTTTTTTTTTTTTTTTTTTTTTTTTTTTTTTTTTTTATGTTCGTGTTCTGAGTGTTTTGGGCGCCTGTTCGCGTTCGGAAGAACATGTTCGCGTTCGCCTCCGAACGCGAACAGGGTGCTACGTAGCTTTGGATATTAAACAGTTCAGGGTAACAAGATACTGTTTCTGAGCTGAATGGTTTACTCATATGCCCAAAGAAGAGAAAAGTAGTTCTTCAACATGTTCGCGTATATTCTAAGGCATGCTAGACATTATTTCTAAGTTGAATGGTTTAGCATCATGCCATATGTAAGTTGGGTACAAATGATAAATCTTTTGAGGGTTTCACAAACTAATCTATGAGGATTTGACTTGGGGAGTGGTGAGAGTACGTACCAATGTGGTTTGGCCTTGCATGTGATTGAGTGAGAGCACTACTTAGTCTAAGTTTCGGTTTGATAGGTAGTTGCTCTAGTTGCTTGCCACGTGCTAGAGTCATAGGAGTTAGATCAAATTTCTACATTTTTTTGACCAAGTTTATTTTACTTAGGTCAATTCTTCGCATTTTCTGGGATCATTTTCTATATTTCGTCTCGTATAAATCTTGATAAGCTGCTTTGTCCAAATTTTATATATGACTTAGTAAAAATATGGAAAGTCTCATTTTGGAAAGAGAGTGTTGCCCAATTTTTTGCTAATTCAGATAGTTAGACAAAATTGAACCTTGAGTAGTCAAAATTATTACTTAGATCCTGCACTTAGCTTTGTATAAATTTTGGAAAGCTACTTTCTCTACGGAAAGCGCCACCGAAATTTTATCTGGATAGAACTCAAGTCTTATGTTTGAGTTTGTAGACTGAGTATAAATCTGAGAAGTCTACCTTTCTAAAGAAGGTGCTGCTCAAATTTAAAGTAATTCAGGGAGTTAGACAAACTCAAACATAAGACTTGATAATTATTTTGTCTATTCGTATCAGGGAGATAGAACTCTACCTTTCTAAAGAAGGTGACTTTCTAGATTTGATAATTATTTTGCTTATTCGTATTTGAGTTATAGAGGAGATAGATTATGTTTTGACAAACGACAATTCTGGCGTCTCACAGACTCTGTCAAAGGTCTACCTTTTCCTTGGACATTGACTAAGGGGTAAACTTAGACTCAGTTGGCAGACAACTTTGAGTAAAAATGTGTTATGGAGATTCATTCTCCATACACTGATGATTTAGCTTGGGCATTGACCTACCTTATGATACAGGTCTCTTTCATCGTTTTAACTCGAGATTTTGACTAGTTCAGCTTGATCCAACAAGGATCATCTTCTGTTATCACTGATAACAGGTCGATTGCGGATTCGTCAGTGTACGACTCAACTCCAATCCATTCCCGTTACCCAACCTAAAAGACTTTAGCACTGATGGTTTTATTGTTTTGTTAAGTGTTTCACCTAGACTTTTATTGAATTGTCATTTAATGAAGGTACTGAGTATTTATTTTGAAAGGTTGGACAAAGGTTGGGGTTTGTATTGTTAAAGCAAGGGGTATGAGTATAGAGAATGATTGAAGTCAACCCCGTGTAGTGTTTGAACTTTTGGTTGATTCCTTGATGTGATTGCATGTATGTTTGTGGTTCGGACTTTGAATTGACTGTCTGCGATCACATACATATATATGGCTGAGAGGAGTCCCACTGTAATTGTGAGAAGTAATCGTCTCGTATTACAACCCTTTATTTTTTTTTATATTATTGAATGTTCGCGCGACCTATAATACCCGTGCTGTTTAATTGAGGTTATGATTGAGAGAGAGAAAGGGGACTCCCTTATTTTCACCGTTTTGCTTCTTAAAGTTCTTGGTCGGACGTTGGTCCTAGGCCTAGATTCGAGGTCCTTGTCCAGGACACCCCAGGTCCTAGACTCCTCGTGGAAGGGATCACCCCCCACGCAGAACCTATTTGCACTACCCACCGAGACGCTCAACCTAAGGGCTGAAGGTGGCGCAGAGGTCGCAACAGTTGTTCCTTTAACCGTGCAATATCGTGAAGGGTTCGACCTTCACGATACTTCGAGATTGACTCTTGAGTGTCATAAGCGGTACTCAGATCGACGAGAGACCGTTTGATTATGAGCACAACATAGTTCGCCATTACTTCGACTGCTTGCGTATTCATGCATTGTTAGTTGATATGGGAAAACTCTGCGTTCGCGTGGTCTTATACTAAGTCTCACGAGTGTCGCCTATCCAATTTCCACGCCGGAAGGTTATGGGATGGTCGCTAAAGGGAGTATGATTGTGTTGTGTTCAATGTTGTTTTATCTTGTGTCGTTTCGTGTGTGTGTGTTTATTTTTATGTTTTAAGTGTGGTGTAACACGTGGTATGTGAGATGCGTCCTAGTCGATCGACGACGAGTCACGCTTGGGACTTCAACCCCCTAGTGCGTGGGTTCGCGTGAGGGTCCGATAGAGACGTAATACTGAGCGTACCCCCTATGCTACAACGAACGAGAAACGTCATCGGTTGGTCCACCTCTGCGATTGCAACTGATTAGCTTTCGTATTGTGGACTGGTAGCTCGGCGGTGATAAGCCCACCAAATGGAGGTGACAACTCCCGCAGGTGGAGGTAAGTTGTACCTCATGATGACCCTATACTGTCGTAGAGGCTCGCGAGAGGTATGGTTGACGCACTCGGCCGGAGCAGCTTGTGGGAATTTCATGTGTATTGTGACGAGGTAGACCAACTCCTGCGTGACATGGCCGGGAGTGTCCCGCCCTGCGCGGGACAAATGCGCTCGACAATATTCACCCACCACGATAACGAAATAGTACGACCATGAGGTGGTGAAAATAATTAATCAACTTCGAAAAGAGGAACAACTTCAACTGCTCTTTCTCGTGGGGGCCTCCAGCGTACGTCTGACCCTTCAGGTGGCGACTCCTTCACTGTCTGACTGACCAAAGGTTATTATCAACAAAAAATCAAACCTCAAGTGGCTCATCCCTCATAGTTAAATGACCAATCCAAATGCGCACTGGCTACCGCACGCCTTACGTATAGCGTCACGTCGATCACATAAGCGTTGTCCACATTTTCCAGTCGGACCACTTCAGGCGACCCGAAAGTCAACAGACTCTCACGCAGGGTTTAGATGTCATTTGCAAAAAGTAAATAAATTTGAGGTTTCCCCCAGGGGGTGTGCACTCTCACTGCACAAACCCCACTATTTTTATTTATTAATATTAGTTTTTTTTTTTTTTTTTTTATTAGTTTTTGGGGGGGGTGTCCAATTTCGGATCGCGGGTGCCTACCCGCCAACCCCCGCTCCCTCGGCAGGGCTCAACAATCATGTGGAAATCCTTCAAAAACAATAGACCCGAGTAGATCCCGTGAAACACTTCTCCTTTAATTCAAAGTCTCTCCTTCTCTTTCAACAAAACTTCCTCAACGAATCCCCATCATTTATGATCTCATGTCGTATATGTCAAACCCAATTAAGTAAAATGTCAAAATATAAAGCTACGCTTGTGTCCACCCACTTTCCTCCATTTCATACTCAACAGTCTTGTTTGGGAACATTTTTTCTTACTCAGGGCATTCAATTCCTTCAAGAGGCATTCAACCTTTCCTTTACTTGAACTTGAACCTCTCCCAAATTCTAACCTTCATTTTCTGATTTATTCGAATGAATTATTTTTTTGTTTGATAACAGTGCATTCATTTCTTTTATTTCAACATCATCTTAATAATCAACGATCAACAATCAATTGTTTACGTCGCAATAACTGTCAGGGATAATAAAAATAGGTGTTGTGTCATAAATCACTAACATTATTCCTCACTCAACTATTTTTTTTTCTCTCGTTAGTTCTGCCCTCTCCTCATTGATGCACTAAACGACAATTTCTCATAACCAATTACTAGTTTCATCATCATTGCAACCTCCTTTCATAAATATCATATCTTATACCAAAAAATGAGTTAATACCACGCAGGCAAGTATCATAGGTTCTACAATGCTCGTATTGATAGGGTATTATATCATGAATATAGAAAGTTCATTGAATGCATTTCTGCATAACATTCCCAATTAACAAACTCCTTTGCTTTTTATTTGCTTTCTTCGTCCTCATTTTTTAAGGATGTCAACAGTTCATAAAACATACCTTCAACCAAGCTTGTTCCTCTCCATCAACTAGTGTCAATCTCTTTCTCCCGTCCAGGATACTACCTCATACCCGTGTAGCATCGTGCTTGGGTTCGGTGACCTAACCTTGAACGTTCGGGACCGAACTCGAACGAGCGCCGAAACTCTCTGAACGCGAACATAAAAAAAAAAAAAAAACCCTCCAAAAACTCTTAAACAAATATATGCGATGTAAAATAATAATACAAACAACTTTCGTCTTGGAGTTATTATCAAATTCGTAACTAAACTCAAGTTAAAAATCAAACACAAAAAAGAATAATTTTTTTTTATTTTTTTTTTTATATGTTCGGCCAAACACGTTCGGGTGGCGTTCAGCCGAACACCCGAACATGTTCGGATGTTCCGAAAAACTCCGAACATGCTCAGTGTGCTAGACAACCTCATACATTAAGAGATTACACAAAGTTAGCGACTGCGATCTTCACGAGAAACATGACTCAATAAGGATTGTAAAGTCAATATAATAATTAGGACACTCTGAACAGTTCTCATGTCCTTTGTTTGTATATAGTGTCGTATTGTTATAGTGAACCCGGACAAGAGTCGTGGTCTTCGGCCTAATCAACCCCTGAAAACTGATATTAACCCAAACTCCTTCCGGACAAAGAACATTTTTAATGTCCTCAGCAACGATTGCATTTTTGTCACACTTTCTCGAATCAAACCGCTCTAGAGATAAAAAAAAACAACATATTATCACGCATTATTTTATGTAAATAAATAACATAAATAATGCAAATCCCTTCCTATTGTGTGTCCGCCCTCGAGCTATATCCTTTATTTGCTATCTACGTCCCTCCCCAGTCTCAGGAATCTTTGATTATGATTGGAAACAACAATGATCATACAATTAATAAAATTAAAATTACAAACATCATATTCACAGAAATTTTATCAATTTAAGAGTGTTTCAGAACCGTACCAGAATCAACAGAAAATGTAGCATCAAGCAATGTCAAGGAAAACGAATAAAGTCTGACTAACTCAAGGCAAGGAGAAGATAAATGAGGAAAGGTAAGAACTCATAATGATCTCAGATATTATTGATAAAAAGAAATTATCAACTCTCGTCACGCGTCTTCATTCTCCTTCTTAAGTATCATCCTCAATCTTTTATTTCATTGTGTCTCTCAAGCCTTAAGCCACGTCTCTGTACCTCGTTAAATTGTCTTTTAGTAATATACAGTCAACTAAAGCCCATGAGTTCCAAATACGTCAATTAAAGGCAAGAAAATTGAAAGTCAAGCATGACACATAATTCCTCCCACAGAGTAGGTAGTGATGATCTAGAGACGATCTCTCGTACGAAATGTTGAAACTCTGACGGCTTAGTATCTGCCAAATAATCAATCTCTTCAGATGAGACATACCTTTTGGCCAAGTCAACCAAATCACCCCTGTAAGAACCATTGAGGAGGTAAAAAAAGATTGGGGGTCTATGATGGTCGATGTATAGCTTAAGGTCAGTAATGAAAGAGTTTTTCATCCTCCTGAAGCAGTCGTGCTCTCTCCTCAACATATTGTGTTGTTGTGATCCAAACCGGGTCTAAATACTCTCGAGTATCTTTCCCGTTTTTCAAATAAATCCTTCGATCTTAGATACTTCCCTCGACAAACTTTGTGAGAACCACTCCTGAAGCAGTCGTGCACACTCCTCAACATAAACCGAGTATAAATGCTCTCGAGTATCTTTCCCGTTTTTCAAATAAATCCTTAGATCTTAGATACTTCCCTCGACAAACTTTGTGAGAACCACTAAGTTTGGCAAATCCTCACGTCTAAAAGTAACTACATTGACATACCGCTATTGGAAAGCATCTTTGGAAGTTATCCTATTAAAATTAGTGAAGATTGCTTACTGACCGGAATTGAATGAATTGTACTTATCTGCCGAGATACGTACACAAACCGATCTTAATATCTTTGATGAAAGCACGGACTGACTAATGTCGATCTGAAAACAGATTGATAAACATGACGTAATGATTAATTCTGATTGTCGATCTCTTTTGTGGAGGTATGAGATACCTCCCTCTGAAACTTCCAAGAAGAACCGGACTTAGGTCATGAGGTGATATATTATCTATATGAACTATTATTAATGTTGTTGGAGGCAAGATAGCTAATTGTCATCTCCAATTGGTGATTCTGCTGAATGTAAAGATGCTTTGTTGTTGAAGTTCACTGCTCGAAAGGTCTATGAAAGGAATTTTGGGATGGGTTTTCCTCTGTTGTAATCGAATTTAACTTTTCTTCCTTTTTGAATAATATTAAGGGATGAAATTTTGTTGGGCAGCTCCCCATTCAGGCCATGTATGTAGAATACATCCTTTATACACTCATGTTCATTCTTTACTCTCCCAACTGCAACATTACCAACATTTCTCGGCTTCGCTATTGCTCCCAACTAGTTAATTGAGAAGAAAAAATAAGTTTTTCATGACCCGAACTTTGCAAAAGACGGTTAAATTTGCTACTAGTACGTCGTAAACTTAAAAGTCGAATGCAATTAATTTGCGATAATAACGTCTCACGAGCAAAAAACCATTGCAATCGAGCTATTATCTACAATCGGCCACTAAAATTATTTTATGTACAACTTTGATAAGTTAATACCCCATTTTCTCAATCTATCAATAAGTTGCTAGTCACTTAACATTTAATCAGCTTCGACTTGATGGTCAAACTCTCGACGAGTTACGAGTTATTAAAACTCTCAGCTAAATATTGGTTGTAATTTTTTTACCAATAGAGCCTGAGGTCACATTGATTGGTTTATATGCAAAACAGTGTCGGCAGTAACCCCGTCAGAATAACACAGTGGATACTACTCAACGTAGCTCTAGCCTACATACTACGCAGGGAAAGTTATATGATGTTCCCGCTAGTATAACACACATTATATCACTACTGCCAATCAACACTCAAATAAAACCCAAGGCACTACCAATGATAATCTCCTTTATTTTATGTACGAAGCATTGTTGGGCATCAACTTCACTTAGACACAATGCGGAGTACTTATAGCAATCTCCTCTCCCCCATTCAAACACTATACAGACATTACTGTGCGAGAACCTTGCTACGATACAACAAAGAGTACTCAAATCTCACTGCGATATTCAATTAGAGAGAAAAATATTAATAAATAATATAGATAAATGAAAATTAAATATGACAGTTAATAAACCAAGCAAGGAAGTTGCTTGTCATGATGGACAATGCTCCTGATTGCTCGACATAGTGTAATCAACCAGAACCTACGTCAAATATTCGTCAGCAACTAGCTCAGGTAAGGTACATTGTTTTCTTTTCAATTGCTATTACCCTTCTGTTTAGACAAGGGGTAGTTTCGCACCCGTCAAACCCTTGATCTAACCGTCTTCGTTTTCCTTCACTAAGTCATTGGAGGTAAGTAACACTAAGAATTGATCTCCATTAGTCAATTTTTTGACAAGGAAATATGCAATCATTTTTATGATGCGTTGTTTGGTGTCCATCAAAATATCATAATATAATAAATATATTAAGTAAATAAAATTATTTTTGTCAATTTTCCTATGTTTCGTGGTATGTCTTTTCTCTAGGAGACGAACAACAACTTAATATCAATCTCTGATTGATAGGCCAAAACTCTGTCAATAAGTTCTGCAGGTTCAGTGGTTACCACAAACCTCATCAGGATTAACCACTAATCTTTTGCATTAGCAACCCTTCAAAAGATAACAACAACGCGGATAATCATCAATCTCATTGGCAATAAAAGTTTTGCATGAGAAAAAAAATTACAAAAGAAATAAACGTTGAAAAAAAGGTCATATATGCTCCACCCATGCATGCCCCTTAAAATTTGGGAAGCGAAATCAACGACAATCCACTGCCAAAGTACAATCAACAAGTGCACTCGATGGTTCAGTTCATTAGCCGCAATCGCTGACTCCATTCTAGAAGATGAACAATTAATGTATATCGTGGATGACAGAGTAGTTCAATGCGTAGGGGACAAGGTCTGCGGTGGTCATGAGTGATCATTTTTGTTTCACGCTTAGCTAACCATTGTCTGCGTAGCATCGCGCTTGGGCTTGGTGACCAAACCCGAACGCTCAGTATCGAGCCCGAACATTTTTATTTATTTTTAATTTTTAATTTTATTTGTATATATATAGGGGCTCGGGGGCCCTAGGGGGCATTGCTCATCACTCCTGAACATACACACACACACACACACACACACACACACCACACTCACGCACACACACACATCCCAAAGACACCCCATACACAGTCCACACACCACAAACACATGAGGACGTGCTCGAAAGTCCCCTAATTTTCGCTTGGCCGAACATGTTCGGTTCCCTCTCGGCCGAGCGTCCGAAAATGTTCGGCTCCTCGGTGGGGGCCCGCACATGTTCAGTGTGCTACACAACTTACTGTCACTCACAAACATATCGATGTGTAGATAATGAATAGCGGAAAGGCTCTCACGCCGCAGCAAAACGGTATGTCAGTTGGACAAGCAAGAGCCCAGAGTTGAATACTCACGTGGTTTTGAACTAAGGATCGACCCGCCACACGTGACTCAAATAATGACTAGACAGTCTAAACATGTCATTCGAAAAACTCAAATTGTAATGATATCCTTAAGCCCATAACAACGAATAATAGCTCATGATGTTAGCTAGGATTTCCAATCAAGAGCGCAGACAATTCGCCTACAACCTCAAGAATACCGACGATTGTCGACGATAATAAGAAGAAATTTTAACAAACGTTCTAGATAATAAAAATCTCATGGACGCGCAACAAATAACAGAATTAGTATACTTCATTACCTATCCACAATGTTCCCCGTGATACCCTTGACTGTTTAGTGATTTTTGTCTCTTCTATCCCCCACGTTAAAAAATTGGGGGGACCGGTAGCACACGGTAATGAGGGCTACTGATAGGACCATGCAGAGGACCGGCTTAGTGGCAAAAAAAAAAATTGCGTTGAATCCTAGGCTACCAGCCGGGCCGCCCGGGTCCCGGGTCCCGGGTGGGCAGCCCGTGCAAGGACCAGGGAACGTCCCAACCAAAAAACAAAACAAAAAAAAAATCCAAAACATCCAAAAAAAAACTATGTTATGCAAAACAATAAACTGAACAACTTTTGCCTCAGGGTCACATCGAGATTCGTCATCAAATTTAAAATAAAAAATAACAATTAAAAATATTGTTTTATTTTTATTTTTTTTGGCCCGGCCGGGCAAGTGACCGCGGGCTACTCTGGTACCCTAGGTTGAATCACTGCCGCGATTTATTTCGCCGTCAATTTTTTTTTTTTTCATTTTTTAAATATTTTTCCTTCAATGATCACGACCAAATTTATTAGGACACCGATTTTCAGAAGTTGTTTTGACCTGGTCTGAGTGCAAAACATTATTGAAGTTAGGGCACTTTTTCGTTGGCCCATAGGTGGCTGAGTGGCAAAAGTGAAAAATGTGCCGATTCGCCGCAGCAATTTTTTCACTATCTAAACAATTTTTGTCCACTTTTTCTATATTTTTTCTCAAAAGATCTCGACGTAATCTACCGGATCCCAAATTTTCAGATTTGTCTGTGCATTATTCGGGGTATGAAAAATCGCCAAAGTTGATGCTAAAAAATTGTGCAGCTGGACCTGCTGCTTGCCTGTTGGTCGGCGCCCCCCGCCAAATGCGCCCGGTACTCACCGAAAACCTCATTTTAGGCTGGCAGGGGGACTGGTGGTTTAAGTTCAACAAGTTGAAATGCACACAGTAGTCAACTACGGCACAGAGAATAGATGACTAGTCAACTAAGGCACAAAGAATAGATGGCGAAACTAGCCACAAACATACATCCCGAGCTCACACTGAAGTCTGCTTCCTACCTCCCAAGTGGGATCGCTGTTTTCAGGTGGTCTCTCGCATGATGGCAACAATTGAGCGTACGTACACCAACCAACTTTTTGTCTTTGCCTCTCGTTCTGCTCGTGTCTGATTAACGTCAGCGGACTACAAGTGTAAATCCTGAATATTCTTTCGACTGCAAGTGAGCAGTCGACAGTCTACTAGAGCTTACATATAGGAAGTCGACAGGAATAGTGAGAAGGCACTGATGACGTGAACTCTGCATCCACACACAATACTCTTGCGAGAGTCTTCTCCACTTTCCATGTTAGAGAATAACACAGTCCACTTAAGGAGGAGTCGACACGTAGTTGAAAAGCCAGACCCGAGTGTTTCACTATCGCGTCCCTGGACGAGCCCGGTGGTTACCACAAGCACAAGCCGGCTGTGCTCTGTTGTACAACAGGGCGCCGAGCCTGCGGGGACCAATTGAAAGTCCAATGGCGCATCCCCTTCTTTTGCCAGTGGAGGAGCCAACCAGGACCAGTCCAGGAACAGACCGTGCTGAGATGTCCATGGTACAGTAGCCAGATGCAAACTGCTCGCACATAAGGTGTGACTAGTACACCATGGAGGGCCGGGGCACCGCGCCCTCCTACAATGGGCCGCTTTGATATTCATGTGGCCAACGGAGGACACCACAACCATTGGTGATTTATACCTAGGCATCGGTGATTTATACCTTATACCACCGTTGCCCAAACTTACTCGGACTAAAAGCCCAGAGATTGCCACATAAATAGTCCAGTACGGCCATCATTTGCCCAGGGAAGAAGGGACAAATACGATCAGTACGAGCAGTTCAACATAAGTGCTGGAAGATCGGGCCATAATTCAAGATATCAAAAATAGGCGATAAGGGATCAATGAGGGAGTGACACACAGGGAGAAAATAATTGTTGCGGAACTGTTTCAGATGCAGTTCCCTGATGGGACACCTGATGGGACACAATAATACTTATCCACACAATTGCCACGTTTTGTGGAATGTCAGATGATAAGCAACGGCGGTAAAGAGGCAAGCGACCCTGTGCGTAAATAGAAACCCGCATGTAATGAAACAGTGCAAGAAAGACCACAAGACTACCCTCCCTGGCTGATGAGAAGAACACTGCCACTTCCTATTTGCTCAGCCACACTAAGACTTTCATGTGCATCTAACAAATGTTTTTTGCAGTATGCAGACTGCTTCAGTCTTGCTTCCTAAAATTTCCTTGTATGCGCACCCCTGAGATTTTGACTGCCATCCTCACCACATTTTGAAGATACATCCCAAACCGAAAAACCATTTCTTGACCTTCCCACAGATCCTGTCTTATCCAGGCAGCATGTCAGATGTCAGGGTATGATTCACTGACCATGGCTGTGGCAGTCAAGATCACTGCATCTGAGTGTCCAAGTGGATCATATTGCACTCTGGTCCTTTGCGCTCTATGCCATATTTGTTGTAGGTGAGGGGATTGAATCCTCCCGAAACACCTCCCACATTGTCGATTTCAGCCTCTTCCATGCATGGGCCACAAACCAAAGGTGTGGAAGGTGTGTGAAAACTATCACTCGCGTTGGGGGGTGACCTACTCAACAAAATAAAAAGAAAGACCGGCCAATCAGAGGCCGCAAAAATATATATATGTCCCCCACTCAAATACAAGAAACACCACAGCAGTTCTTCGGAGTCACACACCCTCTCCACTGATCCACATACATCCGTAGTGGGATCATCCTCCAGGTACATTCTACGAGGTGCTAGTCAGACTGTGCCCTCAGTGAAGGCAGAAGAGTATCCCTCATGCCGTGATTGCGGTCGGATAGAGGATGCTACAGTAATACTGTGAGCATGTGGCGCCCTTGGCAGTTTGTTCCTCCGCATGGAATCCACCCTGCGCCTCTGGCAAGGCACCAAAAGCAAATAAACAAAAATAAAAAGTAAAACAAAAACAACATCATCCACATTCGATACTTAGGCCCTAGTGAGACTGTGCCCTTGGTGAGGGCGTCTGTCCAATGGCAACTAAAAACAACAAAAAAAGAGAGAAAGAAAAAACAACCCTCACGCTGTGATTGCAGTCAGATACACGACACTACGGTACTACTGTGAGTATGAGGTGAGCTTGGCAGTTTATTTCCACGCGTGAAATCCGCGCGCTACTAACGAAGGAAGAAAAAAAAAAAAAAACAATATCAAGAACGTTCCACACTTACTGGCCAGATACATTCCTCAAAGAACTAGTGTCACTTCCACCTCTGTGAGGGTCTTCCTGACGTCTCTGGATTCAGAGTGCTTTGTTTTTAAACTTTTTTTTTTGTTTTTCCTTTTCGAAGTGGGCCCAGGGTGTCCCAATCTTTCCTTTTTTTTTCCCTTCCTACCCGACCCTCCCCAAGAACCCAATTCCCATTTTTCCCAACACTGAGAAAGGTAGTGGTGGTTTAAGGCATCTTGGATGTCAACATGCTTTTCTTTTTCCATCTGCTCATCACCGCTGCCACCTTCCCTGCTCCTCGACTCATCTCACAAAGTTGCATATCCTTCATATGCCCCAGAGCCAGAAGAGGTCTTTTTCGAATGATCCCTCTACCTTTTCTTCTCTTCAAACAGGACATTAAACCACCAGTACCTCGCCCAGCTTGAAAAGGGCGACACGGCCGTTGAGACGCCGTGTTGGGTGGGGTACCCACCAACGTGCGACCGGAAGTCCCAAAAAAGGGGCAAAAAAAAAAACCAAAAAAAAAGGACGACAGTGAAAAGCAACGAATGAAAAAGAAACAGGCACAGCAGGGGGGGGCGGGGGGGGAGAAAAATGAGAGAGAGAGAGAGAGAGAGAGAGAGAGAGAGAGAGAGAGAGAGAGAGAGAGAGAGAGGGCGTCAGAGAGTGTCTGATGCCCTCTCTCTCTCAACCAACGTTGAAATCAGAATGAATCTTCCACGCTATTGGGAAAGTTTCATTCTCATTTGTACATTGGTTT
>BFEA01000739.1:308725-318725 GCA_003427395.1 Chara braunii | reverse complement strand
CCCCTAAGAGTTTTGTCGGCCTTCTGCTGCTTGGCTATGGCCCACACCTGCCTTGGCGACATGCTTTGTCGGAGCTCTGCGAGTATGAGTAATGATATATTATACCTCACATGCCTTAGTGCACACACACACACACACACACACACACACACACACACACACACACACACACACAAAACACGTGCTTCCTACACAGCAGAGAAAAGACATGAAAGAAGGAAAGGAATAAACAGAACAAGAAAGGATTCAGAAGAAACCAGCAAATTAGCTGTGAGTGAAGTTTATCCCAAGCTCCATGAGAAGTAACAAATGGCAGAGGAGTGACTCTAGGACTGCTCCAACACAATAGGCAGAGTCATCACGCTCCTTTCCTTCCTCCCTCCCTCCCACCAAAAGGGGGTTGCCAGGCAGGGACCGCGACACAAAATCCGGGGCCGATGGTTGGACCCCAGCACGTCCGGGCCAGGGGTGGGGCTGGGGTTGCGGGGGTCCAAGTTACGGTGTCTGAGAAAGTGGCTCAGCGTGTTCCTAATGGCCAGAAAAGCGGGGGAGACAATAGGTTTGGGGCCCCCCATGCTCCCACTCCCCAAGCCCACATGAGGGTACTACCCCGCAGCGGACGGGGGCACAGGTGGCCGGGGTCCAAAATTTGGCTCCATGCATCCCTGTAGAGAAACACAAGGAACCACGGGAAAACAGTGGGTCTGGGGGTGGTGCAGGGCAGGGGTGGGCATCAGGCAAAGGGGCCGGGAATGAGTGGAGAATCCTCTCGCCCCGCTGCCAACACCATCCCCAGCCCGGTCCCCATGCCCCAAGCAAGGGAATGTGCTCTGCACCCGCCCCCACCCCCATCCCCACTTCCACCCATCCCTTCTCCGGCCCTGGTGCCCCACCCAGTTCCCCAGCCCAGCTCAGGCGCCAGTCTGGGCCAACTACAGACTTGTGCCCCCACGGAAGTGAGCGGAGGTCGCTTTTTGCAGCAATGGGAAAAAGCACCTTCTGAGAAGGGCACGCACTCTGCACCTACCCCCAACCCCATCCCCGCCCTCTCCCCCATCCCCGCTTCCACCCATCGCTGCTCCAGCCCCCGTGCTCCACCCACTTCTCCAGCCCAGCTCAGGCGCCAGCCTGGGCCTACTACAGACCTGTGCCTCCAGGGAAGTTGAGGGGAGGTCCCTTTTTGCAGCCATGGGAAAACAACACCTTCCAGGAAGGTGCTGGTGATGTCCACCTGCTCCTTTTTAATTTAAGAAGAAAAGCTTCGGGTCCCTCCCCCGTACCCCTGGGGTTAGGGGTCCCTCCCCCAGACAGCTGGACACTCACCGAGGGCCCACAGGTCCAGGGGTCCACAACCCTGCCCACCACCCTTCCTACACTGCTTTAGTCTCTCTCTTTCTCTTTCTTTTTCTCTCTTCCACCTCTCCAGCAATCTTCATCCCCTCTTGACTCCCTCCCTGCAGTGTCTGAACTCATCTCTTGCTCAGAACTCATTTTCCCTGCTCTGCCACCCACCACCATTCAGAGTGTGCGAGGTGTGAAAGTGCATACCCACACTTCACTCCCTTTCCATGTCAATAAATTGAGGAATTGGCTGGTTGGTCAGAACCCACACCCAGTCCCAGCAACTCGCCCATCCTTGACAGAATGCATTCTTGAGTCATGCCGAGAGGTGTCCACAACTCCCCCTTTTTTGCAAAAGGATTATAATGAGAAAGATTTCAAAAGAGAAAACAATTACCATCAAGCCCAGTTGTGGAGATGCCACAAAAGAGAGCACCAAAATTCATTAGGATCGCAAGGAGTGTATAAATGTGAATGTGCATCCAAGCAAAGGACCAAATTGGGGGGCAGTACAGCCTTGTCCATAATAGCCTGATATTCTGACAGTGTTGCATGCCTTCGCCTTTCGTTCCAGTCCCCCCCTCCTTTCCTTTTCCTTAGCCTGGACAGACAAATTAGACATAAAAACGGGTGTGAAGTGGGTGCAGTGCACGGCTGCTGTAAACTACGATGGCCAACCATTTTCACCCACTATCATATGGAATGGACTATGCAAAGAAGAATCTTTTATGGTGTGGTAGACTTTTCGGTTCTCGAGATACACCCAAGTACATGAAATAAAAAACGGACAAACAGACTTCACATGTTGTGCCTTTTCACTTCTCGAAGGCATTTGTGAGAACGAGGGGCAGAATGAAGGCACGTCTTCTTACGAAGGAAGATATACTCGCATCACAGATGGACGATTGCACCACAGAGCGAGACATTAAAACCAGCAAAAACCAAAGCAAGTCAGCATCCAACCACCTCATCACTCTGGCCTGCAAACCTGGTTGTCTGATTTTGTGCCTACCCGTGTTTCCTTTCCTCACTTGACTAGATCATAAAAAGATAGTGGCATGACCAAGAACCAGACAAGTTCTCTTTCCATCCGTCCCCGCCATCCCTACTGCTGCCGATTATTCAGCATAATCATTACCACCACCACCACCACCACCACCATCATCATCATGTGGCCACTGTTACCAGCCCCATCTTCATCACCATCCTCCTCATAGTTATCGCTGTCGCCATCATCATCATCAATAATTGCCAAAAGCCTTATCATTAACATCATGACCGCCCGAATAATCAACCATGGCAAGATCATGATTGCTGCGTCCCTAATAGCGGGAAGGAGCAGCAATCGAAGGACATTCAAATTATCAGAAGAACCTGGTTTCTCTGCATGAAGCAGACAGGCACCCAGGCCAAACACAAAACAGACATAAATAGAAAAGAAACACACCAATGTTCCCACCTTTGGACTGCTTCACAGCATTACCAAAAAAGTCGTGGATTTGCCGACATGAAGTGGTGGCGGAGCATACATGGTTATGAAAAGGTCTGGCTGAAGCACCGGGGTGAGAGCTATGAGCGATGTGGTGGGGCTGAGGGAAGGAGGTGGTGAGGGGAGATGTGGAGGAAAGGTGGTGACAAGCTGGAAGGGTCTAGCAAAGATAAAGTAATTTAGTAGAGACTAGATATGGACAGGAGTCTAGTTGTGGATATGCTTACTTGCTATGCCCAGTTTGGAGGGGTTTTGTACACAGATATAGTGCATCCAACACTTAGCTGCTACCAATCCCTGAAGGCGAACACTTCATGGCAGTGATTGACAACTCCGACTGAGACAACATCATCATGTGTGGCTGAACAGGTCCACCATTCCTGATCTCCCAAAACGAACATCACGTTCCAGCAGCAGCGTAGCAAGACCACCGTACCTCTCTATAGCAAGGCACATTCTCATGAATGTATGCCTGTTTTCCCTCGCTCCATGTACCACAGCACCCTGTTTTTTTCTACTTGTCAATGTGGAAAGGGATATACTCCCTTTCCACAGGTCCCTAATTGAGAACCAACAAGGCCTCGCTGTTTGAGAGCAACGAGCTCCCGTAGGTGTTCCTTCTGATGGACTAACTAGCTGTCATTTGCAGGTTGCCCAACTCTTCTGGAAGAATCGCCTGCCCCCGTTACCTACATGATTCTTGTCAATTACAGGAGAGAAGCAATTTTTTGATTATACAGCTGGCAGTTGGTCGTGAGCTTATGGATACAACAGCTGGCAGTTGCTGATATCCGTTAAATACTACCTTCACTTCGTCTACTGTATATTAACAGCCACCATGACCATTCACAAGCTGCAACCGATGTGAAGTTCACCTGCGGTCCTCTGAAGCAACAAGAAGGATGGCAAAGGAGCAAGGCAGGGGACGGCTTCCAGTGGTGGGCCTGCAGAAGAAGGGGCATACGGTAAAATGACCTGGTAAAATGACCTACAAACACTCACCACTAGCAAAGGAGGGCCCATGTACATCTAGCTATAGTGTTGGGTAGACAGGCAAAAAAATAACAATCGACCTATCGGATTTGGTCACTGTCAAAGCATATCTTTGACTCTCTACTTTCGGAATTCGTCTGCCCATCGATTGATGATGTTACTGTCACACGTTACAACCTACCGGGAGTTCATTCATGCCTTCGCTCCTGCGTTCCACTGGAGAGCAAAGAAGACAGGACCGCTCCGTTCGGAAACAAAGCCTCACTCGACAGGATTCTCCATCACAGTCCATCTGTCCCAAACTACCCAAATGACACTACTACTGGTACAGGCTCTCCAAGGTACTGTGGCTGGGAAAGCTTACCTGCCTTGTTGCCCCACTGATACGGCCGCCGCTCCTCCATGTCTTTGGCTTTTGCCCATCTGCCCACCATGCTAGCATGTCTGCCTGCAGTTTGCCTCCTCGCTCCCTTCCTTCTGCGTCCTCTTTCATGCTTGCTAGCTTGCGAACCAGCAAGCCAGATGCCTTTAGCCCAAACATATTATCATCACACTTTCCACTTTGGGAAGAGGCATCAAATACAACCAGCAAAATCTAAGAGAGTGGGGAAGCAGGGCAACTTGGGATGCTTCATTTCGCCATCCACAATGGCAGTCGGTATTGCCATCTCTGACACTGAACTTTCAGGAGTCTTCTTTGCGTGGCCTGCCTCGGCCCCTCTGGAACAGGAACACCGGGGTGCATATGTCCATAAGAATGTCAAAGTGCAAATGCCACAAAGGAAGAATCTGTCAGTACAATTTGAAGTGAAATGGGTCAGAAGTGAGAACTCCGCAAAGTGCAACAGCTTTTTCTGCAGAAGTCTGGCTAAATGTGAGATGAAACCATATGAAAACACGAACTATTCCAGCAACTTTTCCAGAAAAGGGAGTGTTGTCATCAAAGCTTCCAACCCTACCCGAGCATACAGGGCCGTTTCCGCCCTCACAATTCAGCAGTAGCCCTATGAGACACTCATCCTGCGTAAGGCTGCATTCAAATGTTTCCTGGTGAACATGAAACCACAACCCTCGAGTAGACCACACTTGAAGCCACAAATTCAATATTCACGTGTGCGCAACAGATGAGCAACCAATAAACAAACAAACAAACAAGGAAACCCACCAAGAAACCAATCAAAGAGAACTCACCAAACATAGCAAGCACTGGGTGTGTTGGAGGAGGAAGAGGAAGAGGAAGAGGGAGGAAGGTAGCAGACGGGACACAGACAGACATGACCCTGATGAGTCAGCGACGGAACAGCACAGTCTTTTTTTTTTTGTTTGTCGAGTTGTATAACAAACATAACAACACACACACACACACACACACACAACCACACACACACACACACACACACACACACACACACACACACACACACACAATCAGTTTTTTGTGTGTTAGTTTTATTCCTGTTGTTTGTCCTTCCTCTAATTTTTTCCGCGTATTTTTCTGTGTGCCCAACTGAGCACCCTTAAGTAGTGCCAAACAGTCGGTGATTCCTCGTTTGGAGTGCCAACTGCACTCTTAGGGGGCCGCTCGGTTCGGGATGTCTGTGTTGCCTATGGTGATGACGGATGCTCGTCGGAGTGTCTCCCTGGCTCAGTGGGTGGTGGGAACCAACAGTCTGCGGGGTTCACCCGTGATGTGAGTAGGTGATGTTCTGCTTTGCTCCGTGTTGGATGTGTGGACGGCCCCGTCTGTGCTCCACCACTGCCTTGCTGCCCGTTCCGCTTGCCTTGCAGGTCGTTCTTGGCATGATGCTGTCTTCGCTGTGTGGTGTGGCTGGGTTGTGGTCTTGCTTTGGGCTTCGCTGCTTCGCTGCCTTACCGCCCGTCCGCTGGTCGTGGCTTCCAGGTTCTTTGCTTGCACGATCTGTAGTTTGGTTGCCGTGTTGGGGTTGCCTTGTGCTTCCGAGCATGGTCGCTCTGCTGCTTGTCCGCTTGCCCTCTCGTCCCTTGCAGTGTGGTTGTCTTGGTGGTATTGCCTGGTGCTTCACTGCTTGGGTGCCCTGCTGCGAGTTTGGCGTGCTGTGTCGTTCCTTGCAGTCGTTTTTGGCGTTGTGCAGCCGTGTTGCCTCTACTGCGCTGCCTGGTGCTCCGCAGGGTTGCTGCCCGCTGCTATGTTCCGCTTGGGGACAGTCTGCCTTCAACAAGGGTCAAAGGGTTCATGACCCAAACCATCATATACGGGGATTCCGCAGATTGTCGAGGGTTCAGCCTCCCCGATGAGTCGGCGCAATTCCGACGAAACAATCTTGTTATCATCAGTTTATTTTTTTCGGTCCTTCGACTTTCTTGGGGCTTATTTTTTTCGGTTTGCCTGTTTCCGTTGGTGCTACTTGTTTCTCAGCTCACTGTCTTTCCCTTGTCCTATCGTGTTCTTGTGCCCGCCCGCCTCCCCCGTGCCCCCCCAGCCTCTGTTTTGTTGTTGCTTGTCGTTCATGTACGTTGTATGTCTCCCCAGTATGCGTTATCTCCTGTTTGTTATGCCATGCCCCTTCCCTATGTGTTAGTCTGTTTCACTTCAATAGTAGGGTGTTGGGCTTCTTGCTGTTTGCTTGTTTTGGTCATGCCATACGAAGTGGACGATTTATTTCTTGGTGTGTTGCCTGATGTGCTATTTCCGCGCAGTTCGCCACGTCTGTTCACGTGGGGGTTTCATCTCATATCACACACACACACACACACACACACACACACACGAACCAGTGCACCACAAGATGCAACCAGTAAAGCAAAAGATGCGTCCTGAACAAGTGTTACCGGTACATATACTGGCGACTTGTATATATACTAGGTAGCAGCCTGATGGCTTGGCTGTTCCTCGGGGTATGTCCTGAACAAGGTCGGTACTGGCACACAATGCCTGCAGGACAGAAATGTAGAATGTGTTCGCACCAAGCGCACGCTGGGGTTGGAGTAAACAGCAGGAGACCCAGGGATCAATTACTGGCCAGAAGAGCAACACCAAACCACCCCTGCAAGCAACACACAACTCACCAAACAAAACCATCACGCCAAAAGAGGAAACCAGACCATCATATGCAAATGAGAGAGTGCAAGAACTTCTGCATACCTTCACTGGAACTCCGCTTGGGATCGGAGGAGGAATGTCATGACGATCCCTGTCCAAACCACCAACTCTAGTCAGCAAAGTGTAGTAGACGGGCAAACCACATCATGAGCACGGATATTTCCTTCCCAAATTATCACAGTATATATTGTATTCTGTGATTGACACATGAAGGCAACAACTCCCTCTTTGATTAAAATTACGGCAATGCCCGCAGCCCATGTGTACTAGCTACATCCCTCATGCAACACAAGACTTCTCTAACAGAAAAAGGGTGAGAAAGATCAAAACACGTTGACATTCTCCTCTGAATTGAACTTTTGGGCGAGATGGATTGACAATGCCCGTGTGATACTGTTGCATACTGTAACGGTGCAGACCAGAACAAGAACCAACCTCTCAATACAAAGTACAAGATAGCGTAGCGGAAGACTTAGATACCAATGATCCGAACAATCAATATTGCAATGCAGCCCTGAACATACATCATCATCATGGTTCCATGGTGTGAAAGGGGTCTGGTGCTTCACACAGGAAGACTGCGCCAGCCCCAACCATACACAGACGAAGAAGAAGGGGGTTAGACGAAGAGGAGGGGAAGATGGGAATGTCGTCAACACCAAGTCTTTGGCACAGGCCCAAACAGTCCCTCGTCAAAATGTCTGGATCCAATGTCGTCAAGTCTCAAGTCACAACTCTCTCTCTCTCTGTCGTAGTCTGCTGATCCTGAGAAGTCAGGTGGTGAGAGGGTGAGAAGAGATGGTGGACTTAGAAGAGGAGGAAGAAGAACTCTCTCTCTCTCTGTGTTCAATACTAACCTGTGAAGTTGGCGCCTTGATGCAGGTACCTCGAAGATGGAGCTGGAGCTATGGCGCCACAGGTAAGTACCGCTGGCCTCCGCCAGCCATCTCTCTCCAACGCTACCACTACCAGCTACTAGCGCCCTGCGCTGAAGACTGCTACTACAGCTATGAGCGCCCAGCGCTGAAGACTACTGCTAGCGCTAACTACTACTGCCAGCGCTGCTCCTGTGTTACATGCACAGATCTGCAATGTACGTAATAAACCGAGAATTTGCAATGTGATGAAAAGGACTGAATAGACAATGCGGTACGAGTAGAATCTCGACAAGCAATGTACATTCTCATTCATACATAAAGATGCTGAAGAGCGCAGGGAAGACTTTAATACAAAGACCGACCTGACAGAACTGACCTCATTCACGTAGTTCAGAGTAACTAAGCAGAATGCTAGAGTACCTCTAACTAGCCCAATCAATGTTTGAACTCAGACTAAACATGCATTGTATCCATCACGAAGTGTGAAGGAGCCTGGCGCTGCACACAGGAAGATAGCGCCAGGTCCAGACATACACAGACGAAGAGATAAGGATCAGACGAAAGGAGGGAAGAAGATGGGAATGTCGTTAACACCAAGTCTTGGTCACCAATCCCAAATAGTCGTCGTTGCCATGTCTGAATCCCCAAAAAGTCGAGTCTAAATCATATGTCACCAAGTCCGGTATCTCTTCTCTCGTAGTCTGCAACTGCAGGGAAGTCAGAAGTTGAGAGGGTTAGAAGAAGATGGGGGACTGAGAAGAGGAAGAAGAGAACTCTCTCTCTCTTACTGTTACGAACCAGGTACTAACCTGTGATGTTGGCGCTGCGCTGCAGGTACCTCGAAGACGAAGCTGGAGCAACGGCGCTGGAGGTAAGTGATCCCTGGCCTCCGCCCATCATCCCTACCACTACCTAGCTATGGCGCCCAGAGCCGAAGACTACAGCTACCTACTACGCCCAGCGCTGAAGACTACTAGCTAACGCTACTCTACTACAACGCAGCGCTCCCTCCAGAGTGCTGCTCCCGAATCCTGAAGACTACAACTGCCGAACTGCCTACCCGTGAAGTGCCTGGGAAGTCCCTAAGTACTTCCTCGGCCTGCCTCCTGACTGCAGGAGGGCGAGCAGGCCGAGGAGGCAGCTCTTGCCAATGCCGAAGTGTGTCAGGGGCTGGCGTGCAGGAGCCTGCTCAAGGCTGGCGTGGGAACAGTCTAAAGATAGGCTGTTCCTCAAAACCCTGGTTCGGTGCCTGAGTTTCAGGGCCGGTCGTTCTGATGAACGACCGAATATGGCCCTTGGGTTCAGGCTAAAAATGCTATTACCATTTTTAGTCTGAACCGTCGCAGGAGCTGTAGGCCCTGAAAGTCAGGCTTTCGGCCTGAACCGAAATGGGGCCTATAAGCCCTGAATTTCAGGCTTTCGGCCTGAAATCCAGGGTTTTGGCCTGAATCCAGTCGGGCCTGCAAAATGGCCGTCGGGCCTGCACAATGGCCCGTGTGTGCACGCGCTGCATGTAACATCCTGAGTGCTGCGGCTGAATCCTGAAGACTACTCGTGCCTACTGTCCAACTACCTACCCATGAAGTGCATGGGAACTTCCTATGTACTACTCGGGTACCTCCTGGCTGCAGGCGAGGCAGTCCAGGAGGCTGCTCTTGCCAATGCCGAAGGCAGTCAGGGGCTGCCGCTGCAGCTCCTGCTCAAGGCTGTCGTGGGAACAGGCCAGAAATAGCCTGTTCCCAAAACCCTGGTTTTATGCCTGAGGTTTAGGGTAGGTCGATCTTACGAGGGCCCGAAAGTGGCCCTCCGTTTCAGGCTGAAAAGCCTCAGGGCTGAAAAGCCCTGTTATAGGCTGAAAACGAAATAGGGCCTGCAGGCCATCGTTTTCAGTTTCAGGCTGAAACGACATGGGGGCCTGTAAGCCCTATTTTCTAGGCTTTTAGGCTGAAAGTGCGGGACGGGCCCTGCAGGCCCGTGTGGCTACACAGCATGCCACAGATACGCACGCACACCATCATACCATCCACTGCATTCTGACAGAAGAAGTTGCGGCTTCGCTCGCAAAAACACATAGGATGGGTGATGCATTCATGGTGTAGGCAACTGCCCAATGCAACCTCTCTCTCTCTCTCTCTCTCTCTCTCTCTCTCTCTCTCTCTCTCTCTCTCTCTCTCTCTCTCTGTGTCTCTCGATCTCCCTTCCCTGCACCCTCTCTCTCAC
>BFEA01000739.1:282441-301004 GCA_003427395.1 Chara braunii | reverse complement strand
CTCAGCGGATTTGGGCTGTACTCAGCAAGAGCAGTACAGCCCCCAACTCAGATTTGAAAAAAAAATCAGTGGATGGTTGTTTTCTGACTGGTCGGCAGACCGCCGACCAGTCGGCCCTACTGGTCGGCTGCAATACAGTCGGCGGTTGGGGTCGGCGGTCGGCAGGCAGGCAACCCTGCCGAGCACAAAAAATCGTCAAAGTTGCAAAACGATTCTTTTAGTGTGGACCTCCCTGTTTGGAGAAGACGGGCCTCAGCGACTGGGCCTGAGGGCCCTTTTGCAGTTCACATGCAAGGGAGGACCGGTCCTCCAACTTTGCTTCAGCGCCGGTTCTACGCGTGATAGCTGTAGGTAGTCCGTAAAAACGCGGTGGACCGGTCCCCCAACAACTTTCACCCCGTTAGAAGCCGCTTGTGCGCCTCCCCCCCCCTGCTGAAAATGTGCCACCTTGACACAGCTGCCAAGTCTACTACTATAGTGCAGCCTTAGGGCTGCGAATCTCTTTCAGTTTCAGGGGTTGCCAAATTATGAACGACTCTTGAGTCACAGGGTAGCACCACTCTTGCAGCATCCCAGGGTAGCCCCACTGTCTGCAGGGAAACAGCTGGGGGAGTACTGGGAGCATGAGGTCAGGGTGACCGACATGATGATGTGGAGGTTGCCACTGAGCTTCGGACATGGGCGCATGCTGATTGCAGAACAGTGGCTTGTTGAAGTCGTTGTCGTAGTTGGGACAAGTCTCGCACTCTCAGGTTCCAAGCCCAGCAGGTGGACTCCCAATACACCTCCTTCAGCAACATGACCCCTCTGACAAATCCTAGGTTGAGCTTATCATGCCCTGGCACTGCACTGCAAACCTTGCCAGGCCCATTGGGGCTACCCTAGGGTAGAATAGGGTAAGGTGTACCCTGGGAAGGGTAAAATATACCCTAGGCTAGGGCAGGGAATGCCCTAGGGTAGGGTGGGGTGGCATAGGGGTATAATCACCGGCAGGGAAGGGTATACCCAAGGGTAGGGTAGGGTATACCCTGGGGTGCCGGATTTTGCTGCTGTGAGCAAATCCATCAGGGCCAATCCTGCCAAAGCAACCAGCCAGGATTTTGAAGCAGCCGTGGATCATAGCCAGTGTCCTCATACCAACACGCACCACTATTTGCATACAGAATGCCTCAGGACACGAAAGTCGATAAACGATAACAATATGCACAACCTCAACCTAATTGCACCCTTAGATAAATAAGCTCACTTGCACCTTGGGCCCTTCCATACCAAAGGTCATACAATGTTCTGTAGCCAGGTTCTGATTGCTGGCGCACCTACAGCACTCAGCAGCCGTGGACCGTAGACACTGTCTTCATACATACACACACCACTATTTGCATACAGAATGACTCAGGACATGAAAGACGAAAAACAATAACAATACACACCCTCAACCTAATTGCACCCTTTATGTAAACTTGATTGCGCACTCGATATAAATGATGCAATAACCCATGCCATATGTCTCGTGGAAACTGAGGGCCAACCCGGCTGCCCTCAGCCCAGGCCGAACAGGGGCACATGACCCCACATAAGGCTTCAGGGTCTGGACGTGGGGCAATTGACTTTGGTCAACTGTCGGAAATTCCAACAGTCAAAGTCCAAAGGTACCTAGCCCAGGCCGCTGGTCAAGCACACACACTTGTTTGTATGCAGGTACCCAGACAGCATCAGGACCAAGGGAGAAGTCTACAACTGTACAATCCGGGCCCTCAGCTGGGAGTCAATCTGGACGACTGTGGGAAAGGCACCCGAGGCCAGACAGCCTCGACGACCGCTATTTAAGGCTGACCTGGCTCGACTTTGACACAACGCTGGCTTCGTGCTGGCTGTGCACACGCGTTGAGGACGACGCCACAAGGTGGAGGCGGCATGCTGGTGCTTCTTCGGTGCACCATACCATGCTGACGTGGCACTGCCTCTGGTATATGTGGCGCTACCTCTGGTATTAGTGGCGTTGCCTCTGGTCTACGTGGCATGTTGACGTGGCGCTGCCTCTGGTATACGTGGCGCTGTTTCTGGTCTACGTGGCATGCTGATGTGGCGATGCCTCTGGTATACATGGCACTGCCTCTGGTCTACGTGGCATGCTGACGTGGCGCTGCCTCTGGTATACGTGGCGCTGCTTCTGGTCTACAAGGCATGCTGACGTAGCGCTGCCTCTGGTATACGTGGCATGCCTCTGGTCTATGTGGCATGCTGACGTGGTGCTGCCTCTGGTCTATGTGGCATGCTGACGTGGTGCTGCCTCTGGTTTATGTGGCGCTGCTACTGGTCTACATTGATGATGTGGCAAATGCCACCTGTTTCGATTGCTGACGTGGCATTGTCCATGCTGTTTACGTGAGGTGACTGGTTGCGAGGAGGAGGAAGATCGGGATCTGTGGATATTGGGGATCGGGTACTCACCTGAGGTTGATGTCGTCACTGGAAATCTGCTGTGTCTTCAGGGTCTTCATGAGATAAAGTGCCACGTGGCACTTCTGTGTGTGATCAGGAATATGCTATTATCATTGCTGATTTGGTGAAGGGAGAAGCCCAGAGAAGGAGAGGGTTGAGCAGGGATTATTGTGAGAATCTTCTTCCTCTCCTTTGTCAGTTTCCCCCTCCATTCTATTCTGTTGATGATATTAAGTTACTGTTTGATATATTTCTTCTTGAGTTGGAGACCAAGGGTATCTGACGACTTCTGAGTTTCTGTCAGACTGGGTTCATTACAATGAAATTGCACCCTGGGCCCTTCCACACTGAAGGTCATACAATGTTCTGCAGCCAGGTTTCTGATTGCCGGTGCACCTACGGTACTCCATGGCAGTCACCTACCATTTTCACACAATCACAAAAGCTCACCATAGCATCATCAAGGTGAAGTTCTAAAGTTAGACTGTATGGGATGGTCCCGTGAACACACACCTGTGGTACTTCTCCATCCATGACAACCTTCTTCTTCTTTGGCTTCGGCTCCTTGCTGCATACACCAGGGAAAGGAAAACATGATGGAGAGAACATCAAAACAGAGAAATAAAGCAATGCATTCATGAATCATAAGAGCGGCACCTGTCAAGGTAATTTTGTCTCAATTTCAGAAACAAAAGAAAAACCGCAATAACTCAAAATCCAACATGTTAATAAGAGCCTACCTCCACGATTCGACCGACAACCAGAAACTGTTGTGAAATACAGTGTTTGCCTATGAATGGGAGCCTAAATAAGGTGGTGAAAGCATTCTGTGTCTTTAAGGTGTTTGTTGTTTTCGTTCTTGCAATGATTCAAACATGGAACCGAACAAAGTATGTATGGTAATACATTTATCTTGTTTTTCATCACCATTTGAAGGTGGCAAGTTTTGAATTTGGAACCTGCATATAGAGCCTCTGTTTGCCTACCATGGTGGTAGGACCTTTTCGGCTGGTAGTGTTACACTGGAGGCCTAGGAGAGAGGTGCGGCGATAGCTAGTGAGGACTTCCTGTTCACTGGACTGTTTCTGAGCCGATTGCTGCATACTGCTGAGGGAGCCAGCGCACTCAATTTTATTTCACCTTTTTCTGGTTTCATCAACTATTTGGGGAGTGATTGCTGAATTTCGATTTTCTGAGGAGATGCAATCAAGTGTGCTCTCGCAATTCTTGAGATTCCTGAGATTCAACCTAGTTCGATTCTCTGGTTCCAATCAAAGTGTGTATGTGAGATGATGGATGGAAGTACTTGAGATTGTTGAAATCGTAACAGAACAAGAATAGCCAGCGCGGCTCCGCCCGCGCCAGCAAGGGTTAGGGGCGCATTCCATCTAGTACATATGAGAGCTGAGAGTAGCTGAGAGTAGAGATTAGAGTACAGGGTAGAGAAGAGTAGACTCCGTGGAGAGTAGAGTGGAATAGAGAGTAGGCTCAGTAGGGTAGAATAAAGTAAAGTGAAATAGGGAGTATAGAGTAGAGTGGATTAGAGAGACAGCATTAAGTGTAAATATCATGTAGAGTAGCGTAGAGAGCAGACAGTACAGAAAAGAGTTGACAGCAGTTTAAGGTAGAGGGTAGAGAGTACAGCAGAGTAGAGTTTGGTGTAGAGTGGAGAGTAGTGCAGTTTAGAGTGTACAGAGTGGTGTACAATTGAGTAGAAAGTACAGAGTAGCATGGGGTAGATAGAGGGTAGTGAATAGTTCAGAGTGGAGTAGAGAGTAGAATAAGGTGGAGAGTAGGGTAGAGAGTAGAATACAGTAGAATAGCATAGAGATGAGTAGAGTAGAGAGTAGAGAGTAGAGTAGAGAACACAGCAGAGAACAGAGAGCTGAGAGTAGTTGTTATATGCTGAGCCTGCACACGGGCCTCATTTTGGGGGACCGGCAGTTGCTGGCGGCCTGCAGGCCACACCTTCGGACATGCGCCCTGGAGGCCCACGGCCAGCCCCAGGGCCGCAGGTTTCAGACTTGCAGTTCAGTACGTCCGAACAGACCTTGGGTCTGTTCTGACAAGGCCACGTTTTTAGGCCTGGCACGGCAGGTCCGTTGTTGTCCAGTTACGGACACTCCCTGCTGCATCAGCAGGGAGGGGCCTGAACATCCGTTAGGTACCCGGGCAGGCCACCTTTTGGCCTAGGACCAGAGGCACACCCACGAGGCCCAGCGCTACTTATAGCTGGGCCACGCCAGGGCAGACAGTTCTTGGGCGACACGCAGCTGGAGCAGTGAGGGCAGACAGTTCTTGGGCGACACTCAGCTGGAGCAGTGAGACAGCGCTACACTAGAGGTAGAGGTGTAGGTAGGAAAGGAGGTGGAGACCATACGTTCGTCAATGGAGTTCCTACCTGGGCGCGTCGTCGTCGTCTCGCCCTCCATCTCTTCTTCCATTCTTCCTTTTTCTTCCTCTACTTCTTTCAGAGAGAGAGAGAGAGAGAGAGAGAGAGAGAGAGAGAGAGAGAGAGAGAGAGAGATTACAGGCGGAGGTTACATCGGGCATGGAGCCCAGGATCTGAATCGACATTTTTGAGGCAGACATTGATTGGACATACGGCTGGGAGACTACTTTTGGACTTCGCTATCACAATCTTGGTCTTCTCCCTCCTCACAATCTTCATCTGGCCTCTCCCCCATCTTCTCATCGGTGGTATCTACCCCATGTGCAAGTTCAAGGTGAAACGATTTTACCTGTCACACAACAGTTTGCAGCAGCCAGGGCTCGATCCCTAGATGTCGCACACTGTAACGGTGCAGACCCGAACAAGAACCGACCTCTCTCACATAGTACAAGATAGGGCAGCAGAAGGCTCATATACCAATGATCCGAACAATCAATGTTGGAATGCAGACCAAACATACATCATCATCATTCCATGGTGTGAAGGGGCCTGGCGCTCCCACAGGAAGAATGCGCCAGTCCCCAACCATACACACACGAAGAAGAGGGCGGTTAGACGAAGAAGAGGGAAAGATGGGAATGTTGTCAACACCAAGTCTTCGGTACAGGTCCCAAATAATCCCTCATCCAATGTCTCAATCCCAATGTGGAGTCTGGATCCAAATGTCGTCAAGTCCCAAATCTCTCTCTCTCTCTCTCTCTCTCGTAGTTTGCAGATACGGAGAAGTTAGGTGGCGAGAGGGTGAGGGAGAGATGGTGGACTTAGAGAGGAAGAAGAAGAACTCTCTCTCTCAGTCCGGTACTAACATGTGAAGGTGGCGCCTTGTTGCAGGTAAGTCTCCCTGGCCTCCGCCAACCATCTCTCTTTCTCTCTGTCCAACGCTACTCTAGCTCCTAATAGCGCCCAGCGCTGACGACTACTGCTAACGCTACTACTACTGCAGCGCTCCTCCAGAGGGCTGCTGCAGAATCCTGAAGACTGCGTCCTGCCTCCTGCACGTGATGTGCCTGGGAAGTCCCTATGAACTACCTCGTGACTACCTGCAGCCTGCAGGGCGGGCTAGTCTTATATAGTGCTGGTCTGTCCAGGAGGCTGCTCTTGCCAATGCCAAAACGTGCCAGACCATGGTGTTGAAGTTCAAACAAAGGTTGTCTTGAAAACAGGCCCAAAATGGCCTGTGCTAAAACCCTTGTCTAGTCCCTAAGTTTCAGGGCAGATCGACTTTATGAGGGCCTGAAAAAGGCCCTTGTTTTCAGGCTTTTAGGCTGACACAACACAGGGCCTGTAGGGCCTGTAGGCCCTCATTTTCAGGCTTTTAGGCTGAAACGACACAGGGCCTGTAGGCCCCTGTTTTTAGGCTTTCAGGCTGAAAACGACTGAGGGCCTGTAGGCCCTTGTTTTCAGGCTGAAAACAACACAGGGCCTGTAGGGCCCTTACTTTTCCTTGTTTGGTCGGGCCTTGCAGGCCCGTGTGGATGCGTAGTATGCCACACTAGACCTCACCCTCACCCATGTACAGTATTACTTGACCTATGTGAGCTTGAACCCGCGACCTGTGTCTTGAAAGTCACCTGTTTGTTTGTTGTAGGTAGTGTGGTCGTCGGGTCTTGAACCGTAGCTCTGTAGATTAGAGGTCTTAGTAGTGGTAGCAGTCATAGACGCTACAGTGTTGAAAGGTCAAGTCGTAGCTGCTACAGTAAGGGTCAAGCCCAGTCTTCCGGAAGATCTGGAACTGGCCCTTCGTGAGTCAGAGATACAGTCCATATGCAAGTGGGCAGACTAACCCAGCCCAGTCAGCGGTATCCAGTCCCAGTCGCACTTTGTCAAATCAGCAAGTACCATGTGGGACTGCGTGCACCCCGGGCCCAAGGTCCAAGGGCAGACTTTTGACAATCCGAAGTATAAATCAAGAGGCAGCGTCAAGCCATTCATTCATTCTGCCTGTGAGCCGTGAGGAAGCGCTGTCGAACTGTCTTGTGTACGGAGGTCTGCAGGTGCCTGTAGAAGAAGAGGGCTACGAGGAGGAAGATAGGACATCGCCGATAGCTAGTTAGTAGAGGAGAGGGACGGCGGCCATAGCCGCCATGTCAGCACGCTAAGAGTGCTAATGTGTGTATGTGTACGTGTGAAGCGTGTGTGTTGTGGGACATCCAAAGAGATCCAGGGTGTGTGTACGAACCCGTTGCTGGGAATGTGGTGTACCGCCATAGCCATACGAGACAAGTTTGAATCTAAACTCTGTTCTTGGCTACATTAACTGTGAGCTTTGTGTGGGTGCAAGTCGCCAGCTTGATCGTCATCTGTTTGTAAACTCTGTTCTTGGCTACATTAATTGTGAGCTTTGTGTGGGTGCGAGTCGCCAGCTTGATCGTCATCTGTTTGCACGCATGCTGATTATCGAGAAAAAAAGTCTGATTGCATTGGTATCAGGGCTGGTTCCCGCTGTCATCGTCGTCATCATTGTCGTAGGGCGCTGAAGGGAGAGGAGCACCACGTCAGCTTCGGCATCGAGAAGAAGGGGGGTGCTACATCAGCAGAGTCGTCGTTGTTGTAGGGGAGGAAAGAGGAGCGCGTCAGGACACCGTGTCAGCAATTGTGCGCCAAGGGAGGAGAGACACTTGCTTCCCGCCAGGCAGAGAGAGAGCGGGGCAGGGCGTTTAGGCATCACATCAGTGTCCGTGATCCGCAAGTGCCCCGCTGCAGCCGCGCGTCCTTTTACTACCAGATTGCGCGCTTGTTCCCACGCGCTGAAGTATCGCACACTTATCGTGCTGTCCCCGTTGCTGCTGCCTTGCAACCCCGTTGCCGCTATTGTGCGCGTTTCGCATTTGTCGCCCGTTGCTCATTATTGTGCACTGCCCCGCTACTTGCTGCGCGCCAGCTTACCCACTGGCTGCCATGCGCTATTGCCATCTGCACTCGCTACCCGTTACTATGTGCGCCTGCCCCCTTGATCGCGTGCCCCCGTTGAGAACTGCACGCGCCGATTGATTGGCGCCACCCGTTGCTATTCGGGTCATTGTCCCATGCTGTAGCCGCGGGGTTGAAGGGAACCACACATCGCAAATCAGTGAAGGAGGGGCTGATAGGAGCGCTGATGAAGAAGGTCGTCGTGCCATGAAGAAGAGCACCACCCGCTGCACGGAGAGAGGAGACCGCCACTTTGGAGAAGATTGTCGGGCCAAGCGGGAAGATTACCACTCGACGAAAAGGAAGACCGTGAAGAAGAAGTCCGCCACGCCAAGGAAGAAAGTTGCGGCACGAAGTAGAAGCTGGGCGGCCAAAGCCACTGAACCTACAGGAAGAAACGACGACGACAAAGTGAAAGAAGAGGGAGAGAGAGAGAGAGAGAGAGAGAGAGAGAGAGAGAAGGAGGGAGGTTGGGAAAGGAGAAGGGTCAACAGCCATAGTCGAAGGTTGGAGCTTTGATTGGGAAGGTTGACCAAGAGGTTTGACCAAGTTGATCGCTCGTTGACCAGCCATTGACCAGCGTTGACCGAAGGCCGTTGACCACCATTTTGACCAGCCATTGACCAGCGTTGGTATAATCTCGCGAAGCCTTCAGCTTACAGCTTTGTCCGAGAAGGTTGACCAAGAGGTTTGACCAAGTTGATCGCTCGATGACCAGCGTTGATCGGAGGCTGTTGACCACCATTTTGACCAAGCTGGAGTTGGTACAATCTTGCCAAGCCTTCAACCTACCTCCCCCCCTCCCCTCGCCCTAGGGATGAGCACTCACCCCTTGGTACTTGTTGAGTCTGTCAGTCTCTTCTTTCTGCATTGAGTCGCTTGTCCAGGTTGATAGGACTCCGTGCATGTGGTCATAGAGCTCTGTTGACCAAACCTACACAGTTTGAGTAGGGCTTAAGTCCAGATCTGACGACTGATACGTCGCGAAGGCCTAACCCTCCCGAGGACGAGTGTCGGGCAGCCCAAGCCTTATGCCGGCCTTTACTTGCTTTGAAGAGTCCAAATTGAGGATCGGTTTTCTCATAGTGGCCTGCGCCGACGGTTTTTCACATTGCGGACCGAGCGGACGGAAGACGATTGGCTGATGGGGGATGGGCGACACAAGGAATACCAAGTTCAAGTGAGACTATGGGAAAATACAGGCCAAGGAGGGTGAATTTTCCCAGGATTGATGGTAACCGGATAATTTATTATTTCAATAAAGACAAGCAATTCTGATGTTACATCGTGGTACACTCAATGGGTGACCCGAACTCGCAACAGCCGTTGAATTATAATTACATGATGCAGATATCTCAAGGGTTGCGTCGGGCCTCCCGTCGAAGTTTGGCGAGTCTCCGAGTGCCTCTGCTATGATTCGATTTTTGAGAGAGGTCTCGATGGAAAGCGGTCGACCGTTGATAAAAAGTGCCGACGGCGGGGACGTGGGAAACCACGTGAGTAGGGAGAATACATTAAATTGGGTGGTACCTTCGAATTGGCGTAGGAACAACTTTAATGACGAGGGCCGATTAAAATATTTGGGGAAAATACTTGAGGCTCGAGGTAGCTTCGGCACCAAGCCGATGCATTTTTCGACAGAGCGGCGTACTTCGTGGCACTAGTGCCTTTTCGGTGGGCGAATTAGGCTTGGGCACCTGGTCAGAGGTAGGGGCGCTACTTCGGCGCTGAAAACTTCTCGACGGCCCGCCCTGCTCTCGGTGGACCAGTGGCTACTGCTGTTGGGCCCAACAAAGCACTTGAGCGAGACTTGGCCCATTCTTAAGGAACTTTTCCAGGGGGGAGAGCACCGGAGGGACTGACACACAAGTGTGTGCCACGCACCAGCGCACGAAAGAGTGAAGGTGGACATCGTGCACGAAAAGGGACAACCTTCGTGCGCACGAGAAGGCCAATCAACAGGCCAATTAGGAGAATGGGTTGTGCTCTTGCAAACGCACGGGAGTGGTTGGTCGTGAAGCTTACCAGTTTTCGTTATTGGAACGTTCAGGACGTACCTGGTATAGCATGCGATCGGGTACGTTGCGCGCGAAAGGAGGAAAGTTCAGGAGTTCCTACCAACGGAGGGAAGGGCGCACGCCCAAATTTACGACATTACTAATCAGCTTGAGTATACCCATCGCTACAGCCACGGTGATCGTAATCAGGATTATCGATGTCGAGTGCATCGGTCCAGCACCGCACAAAACGGGGTAGGACCCTACCGGCCGCGTCACGCAGGAGTCGGTCCGATCCTCGTAGCGAATACACATGGAGCTTCCGCAAGCCGCTCCGGACCCGCGCGCGAACCAACGCACTGGGGGGCTGAAGTCCCAAGCGTGATTCATCGTCGGTCGACTAGGACGCATCCCACATACCACGCGTACACCACAACACTTGATAAAATAAAATAAAACACACACACACACACACACACACATACGAAACAACACACTACAAAACAACACGGACAATCCTAGTCCCTTCAGTAACTATCCCATAACCTTTCGACGCGGACATCGAATAGGCGACGCGCGCAAGACTTAGTATAAAACCACGCGAACGGAGGAGCATTCCCATATTGACTAGCAATGCATGAATACGCAAGCAGTCGCCAGGATGGCGTACTATGTAGTGCCCATAATCAAGCGGTCCCTCGTGGATCAGAGTACCGCTTATGACACTCAAGTGTCAAACTCAAAGTATCGTGGAGACCAACTCCTTCACAATACTGCACGACTGAAGGAACATCCGTGCGGCCTCCGCGACACCTCCAACCTTTAGGCTGAGTGCCCCGGTGGGCAAGGCAAGCAGGACCAACGTCCGACTAAGGACCTCGAATCCGGACCCAAGACCATCGTCCGACTAAGAAATCTTTAAAAAGCATACAACAATAAAGGGGGGTTTTCTTCCTCTCTCGATCTCGACCCCAATTAAACCCTTAAGTGTGGACTCCTTAGGCCACGCAAACACCCAAACTTAGGTATGTACGTATATATGTAGTGGGGAATAAGTATGTGACGATCACTTCTCACAATCACAGTAAGACTTAGGTATGTACGTATATATGTAGTGGGGAATAAGTATGTGACGATCACTTCTCACAATCACAGTGAGACTCCTCACATCCATATATATATATGTGCTCGCAGGCAGTCAAATTCAAAGTCCGAACAACAGAACATACCTGCAATCACATCAAAGAGTCAACCCAAAATCCACACACTACACGAGGTCAACTTCCACCATTCTCTATACCTCGCTTTAGCCATGCAAGCCCCAACCTTTGTCCAACCTTCCATAATTAAATACTCAATACCTTTGTTAAATGGCCATTCAATAAAAGTCCGCATGAAAACCTTAACAAAACAATGAAAACCACTAGGCTAAAGCCTTCAGGCTGAGTAATGAGAGTGGAGTGGTGTTGAGTCGTAAACCGACGGATCGACAACCGACCTGTTATCAGTGATAACAGAAGATGATCCTTGTAGGATCAAGCTGAATCTCGCCCAAATCCTGAATCAAACGGTCAAAAGGACCTGTAACACAAGACAGGGCAATCCCCAAGCTAAACTTAGAAGTCCATGGAGAATAACCTTCATATCACGATCGCACTCAAACATCGTTCTTAGTTAACTAAGTCTAAGTCTATCCCTGAGCAGATACCTAAAGACAGGGTAGATCTTGACCAGATCTCCTCTATACAGAGTAAATCCCCAAAATCGCCACTTGTCAAAATATAACCTATCTCCTTTAAACCAGGAAAATTTTGGCATCACTTCCCGTAGAAAAAGTGCCTTCTCAAAATTTATACTAACTCAACTATGAAAACAAAAATAATCTCTAATTCTTGGAAAGTCAAATTATGTCCAACTCCCTGAATTAGTAAGAATTTAGGCAGCACTCCCTTAAAAAAAAAAGACTTTCCAGAAAGAGACGGTTAACGGGGGCCCAAATATTCACCGTTTTCGTTGGCTATTGCGGTGCGAATTTCATCAAAATTTTTAAAAACAAACGATATGAGACCAGAGTGCAAACATAAAAAAAGGAAACAGGCCAAAAAGAACCAAAAAAAAAAAAAAAAAAACACTATGAAACCCTAACACAAAAACACTGTCCGAGTCAAAATAAAGTGTCCAACGAATTCAAAAAAATGCTAACTTTTTCATTATTGATCCAAACATGTCAAAACTGCACACATGACGTACCCTAAAGCACATATATATCACAAAAAAAAAAAAAAAAAAAAAAAAAAAGCAAAAAATCAGCAAGTCAAAATGAAGCGTCCAACAAATTAAAAAAAATGCCAACTTTTTCATTATTGATCCAAACAGAGAGATGGTTAATTGGGGCCCAAATACTCGTCGTTTTCGTTGGCAATTGCGGTGCGAATTTCATCAAAAATTTTAAAAACAAACGATATGAGATAACGGGGAAAGACGGTTAACGGGGGCCCAAATATTCGTCGTTTTCGTTGGCAATTGCGGTGTGAATTTCATCAAAAATTTTAAAAACAAACAATATTGGACCATAGTGCAAACATAAAAAAAAGGAAACAGGCCAAAAAAAAGAAAAAAAAAAACCAAAAAAACTATGAAACCCTAACATAAAGACACTGTCCGAGTCAAAATGAAGCGTCCAACAAATTCAACAAAATGCCAACTTTTTTATTATTGATCCAAACATGTCAAAATTGCACACATGACGTACCCTAAAGCACATATATATCACACAAAAAGCAAAACAAGAAAAAAAGATGTTACGACCCTGATCATTTCCAAAGTGCAAATTCACAATGAAAGACAATGCCACCCAATTGCGAAAGAAATGAAAGCACTTGCAAAGAGATAGAGACCAGAGGAGAGAGAAAGAAGAAGAAGATGTACACCAGCAAGACCAATGACAATTCCCCCTTCTCTCTCCACCTTCCTCCTCCTTCACTTCGCCAATCTTATTCTTCTCTCAATAATAATAATAACAATGGATGGATGAACCAGAATCAATATCCGAAGTTCCCTCTTACTGTTGACTCAACAACAACAACAACAACAAGTCCACCATAGCTATGGTTTCCCTCCTTCTGCCTCCTCTCTCATGCATAGGCTATGGCGGACTACTGAGGGCCCTGCCCTCCTGTCCAAAGGACAACCCAAAGCAGCTATGGCGCTGCACTCCTGTCCAAAGGACAACCCAAAGCAGCTATGATGCTGCTAAATGGTCCGCCATGCCTGACTCTGCCTCGAGCTTCCTTGGTGCGGCACTACCCCAACTGGGGCCTTCCAGATGCAGCGCCCAACGAGATGATGAAAACGGTGTCCACCATAGCCACGTAGGTGCCTCGCCACTCTCCTCCTTAGCCCCCTTCTTCCTCCTCCTCAAGTTGGGCTGCTCGCCATAGCCAGGCTGAGCGCCAGCTGCCCTTCACCTCCAAGCAGCGCTGTACCAATCCAGCGCTGTGCTCCAGCAGCATGTTGCCAATCCTTGCATACCGCAAATGAGGAGGAGCTACTTGATTCTCCGAAAGATATAGCGGCCTACTGGCCTCATGGGCGGTGACTTCCTAGGCCGAGCGGCCTCCCAGCAACCGGTACCTCCACCCTTTCGGAGGGAAACATCATTGCAGGCTCTGCTATCCTCCGGACAGGCCCTAGACCCGAGCTACTTGGACTGGTACCGGCCTACCTCTAGCCTACCGCTACTGGGCCTTTAAAATTGCCAATTTTTTGTCTTCTTCTGCTCGGCCTCCAGTACCCGACACTTCTACCACTACTTCAGTGGCACCGGCCTACCCGCTACTTGAGTGTTTTTCCCCTCTGCTCCAAGTGTCGCGGGCCTTCCCCCGCTACTCGAGTGTTTTCCCCCGCTGCAACCCTCAAAGTCACGGCCACAAGTAAGTACCGGCCCTGCGGGGCATTGCAACCAACNCGCTACTCGAGTGTTTTCCCCCGCTGCAACCCTCAAAGTCACGGCCACAAGTAAGTACCGGCCCTGCGGGGCATTGCAACCAACAAGTACCCTTGCGGGTCATACACACACTCAATTGGCAAGCACTCAGACAGGCATGCAAACCAGCAGGCACGCACACACACACAAACATGGAAATCACAACACAATGCGGGAATTTCAGCAAGGCATTCATTCCAGCGACAAATCTCAAAATTAGCAGTGTTCTCAGTCTGTGTTTTTGGCGGGTCATTACGAAGCAAAAAATCAGCACAATATGACTGTTTCAGTGCAATTCGATGCAAAATTCGCCAAAAATAACACCCCTGGTTAAGCACGTGTAAAAATCTAAATTGACTTTCACTTCTCAAGGTCCAATTTTCTCTAACTCCCTGAATTAGCAAAAATTTGGGCAGCACTCCCTTTAGAAAAGGAGACTTCCCAGATGTCTACTAGGCCATATATAAAATTTAGACAAGTTGGACTTTGAAAAGTCAAAATTTGACTTCTACTAGGCCATATATAAAATGTAGACAAGTTGGCTTTGAAAAGTCAAAACTAACTCCTTGGATTTGCAAAAATTTTGACAGCGCTTCCCGTAGAGAAAGTAGCTTACCAAGATATATACAAAGCCAAATATAAGAAGTGATCCCAGAAAATGCAGAAATCAACCTAAGTAAAATAAACTTAGCTCATAAAATGCATGAATTGAAACCAACTCCTATAGCTTTAGCACGTGGCGAGCAACTAAAGCAACTACCTGGCAACTGAAACTCGGACCAAGTAGTAATCACACTCAGTCACATGCAAAACCAAACCACAAAGGTAAGTACTCTCACCAGCCCAAAGTTAACCTTATCAAACAATAGTTCATAGTCTTTCAAAGGCATAAAGCTAGACCACTCAACCTTATGAAACATGTCTAGCTCGAACACTGAATATACACAAACATAGGGCACTACAACTTTTCTCTTCCTTAGGCAAGTGACCAGGCCACCCTGGTCGCCCTGAACTATTTAAAATAGCAAAGTTATATATAATTATTTGTACTTAGTCTTTTAAGGTAGCATATAACTGAACCGATCATATTTAGCTCGAGGTTCAGTTTGCCCCTTCGTACCACAAGTTTATTCTTCATTCATACTCCCTTCAATTTGTGATAAGGTATAACCAGATCACCCAAACTTATGGAACACTATTTGACTAGCCTGTCATAAGTAGTAAAATATAGCCAAGTTATAACATTTTGATTCCAGCATGTGCGTGGCATTGGACCAAGACCACCCTAACTTATGGAACATGCCTGGTCCTCTGCCTGGTTTGATCCTTTAAATAAGGTAGGAAGAGGTTGCGCCACCCAAACTTACGGAACATGCTCATACCTCCTCGTTCAAAACCAAAAGAAACTACGAAAACCCAAAATAACCAAGGCAACCAAGCCACCCAAACTTATGGGACAATGCTTGGTTCCTAATAGACAACCTCGCAAGTCAGAGCAACCACCACCCAAACTTATGGAACATGTCTGGTTCTCCAAGCAATTCACAAATAAACATAGCACTGGGCCTCCCCAAACTTATGGAGACTTGCCCAACCTTTAGTTGACGCAGTCAGACTCGAGCAATATAGCCTTCCTCCCATCCTTCCCCCAAATGCAATCCCACAATCTACTTCAATCAAACAATAAAACAAAAAGTGACATTGCGCATACCTTCCTTTATTTAAGTCTGGTTTAAGTCCTGAAAGTCAAACTCAAAAACAAAGTAAGGGTGCACGCGGTATAGTTAGCCAAACGTAGCAAAGAATATGCATATGGGTTATAACTGGGTTTATAAAAGAAAAGCAATGGTTACCTCCCAGTTCCCCGCCTCCAGAACTCCTGAGTTTCGGCAGAGCTCCCGCAATCGGTGGGCTGACTCCCCACAGAGTCTTGTTGCGGTCCTAAGGGTTGCAATCCTGTTTGTCGCCTTCCTCTCTGAACAAGACTCGACTAAGAAGGGCAGAATGAGAGGTTCTAGATGCTCGAGATACAGGAGAGGGACAAACTCAACTCGCAAGAAAGGGCCTTGACACCTTCATCGCCTCAGGGCCCCACAATGGCGGCCGGAATACGCAACGGCTTGGTCAATCGCAGTCAAACCGTCAACTGCTGACTTTCTGACGACTCTCCCACTTTGCAGCAACGACGCTCTTATTGTCGCTAAGTCACTCCCCCAAGCCATAGTATCCACGCCCCGCTGTTATGCTCAAGTAAGAATACAACAGCAGTCTGCCGACACTGCGTGCCCACCAACCATGCACAGCAGCGCGTACCTGTTGTACAACCCAGCAATTTGTAGCAGTTTCCCGACACGCGCGGCCAACAACCATGCGCAGCAGCGTAGTGAAAGCAAACAGAATGCAACAGTAAGTCAACCGTACACAGTCAATCACAAGAGTGCATCAGTCCCAACCTCGTCATCCAACAACCGCATGAGTCGTGCAAGAAGGAGAAGACATATTCTGCATCCCCGCCTTTGTGAAGAAAAGCTCGGCAATGGATCCAATGATACATCGGCCAGTTGCTAAGTCTACGACCCCGCAGTCACCCTTCCATTACTCCGATTGACAGGCTGAGCAAACCAGCGGCCCATCGGTAAACTACGGCCTCCGTGGCCACTGATGAGTCCAACGGGACGAAACACGCGTAAAACAACGCGCTTACTGGTCGCGCGCAGATAAGGTTGAGATACTTATCGCCTTATCCGAGTGTGTGGTGAAGGTTTTGTTGTTTTTTTATGCGTTGCCACCTCTGCGGCGTTGGTGCGAGTTTAAACCAAGGGCAAAGTTTGGCTCGCAAGTGCGTCGTAGTTGTAAAGCTTCAGATGAAGAAGCTTCGGGTATTTCATGACCCTCGCTTTCGTGACCGAAACAGGAGGCGGTGTGTGGAGCAGCATCAAGGGAAGAGAGATATTTGTGGGAGAACCGCAACGGGTTTTGCGGCTCCGAAAGATATCAAGTTACCACAGAACCCGCACTTATATCTTCACTGTTTGTCGGCGCGCCCTTCTGTGAGCATTTGCGGTGCGTGTTTAGCCACTGATGAGTCCAACGGGACGAAACACGCGTAAAACAACGCGCTTACTGGTCGCGCGAAAGATAAGGTTGAGATACTTATCGCCTTATCTGAGTGTGTGGTGGAGTACTTGCTGTTTTTTTATGTGTTGCCACCTTTGCCGCGTAGGTGCGAGTTTAAACCAAGCGCAAAGTTTGGCTCGCAAGCGAGTCGTAGTTGTAAAGCTTCGATGAAGAAGCTTCGGGTATTTCCTGACCCTCGCTGTCGTGACCGAAACAGGAGGCGGTGTGTCGAGCAACGTCAAGGGAAGAGATGTTTTGTGGGAAAACCGCAGCGGGTTCCGCGGCTCCTGAAGGTATTACGTTACCACAGTATCCGCACTTATCTCTTCACTGTTTGTCGGTGCGTCCTTCTGTGAGCATTTGTCGTGCGTGTCTGGCCATTGACGAGTCCAACGGGACGAAACACGCGTAAACCGGCGCACTTACTGGTCGCGCGGAAGATAAGGTTGAGATACTTATCGCCTTATCTGAGTGCGTGGTGGACTATTTGTTGTTTTTTTATGCGTTGCCACCTCTGCGGTGTAGGTGCGAGTTTAAACCAAGCGCAAAGTTTGGCTCGCAAGTGCGTCGTAGTTGTAAAGCGTCGGATGAAGAAGCTTCGGGTCGTGGACTCATTCCTTCTCTGTGGTCTACTGTGCATGCACTCATTTGACCTCTGCAGCTGCCCTCGAACACGTTGTGGCACGGCCGCCCTCAGTAGCTATAGAATGGCCCTGGGCCATGCAACCCCCCCCCTCCTCCCCCTTGAGGTAAGATTCACAACTTTCTCCTGACTACCTCGCTCTGTTTTCCTCCCTCGTTTTGGTGTGCTTGTTATCGTTTGTGCCTGCGATCGAAAAAGATATCGTGCCCCTCACCCTTTGCATGAAGCTGGTCGCTATCACAACTAGGTTCGCCAGGATGCAGAGCAACGCCAAGCTGCGTACAGGCGGATCAGGTAAGCCTCACACAACGTCAAAATTGCTCCTATCTAGATCTCGTACCCGACACTTCACATCGCCCACTCTCTCGATAGAACGAGCAGCATGAGGAAGGATCTTCCGCTGATTCCAGGTAGGTTTGTCCCCCCTTTTTACAACCTTTTCCCGCGCATAGAACGAGCAGCATGAGGAAGGATCTTCCGCTGATTCCAGGTAGGTTTGTCCCCCCTTTTTACAACCTTTTCCCGCGCGCAGCCTTGCACCTTGTACTGTCGAATCCGCCACTCTAATTTGAAATCCACCTCTACCAATGTGCCGACAACATCCAAAAACATCACCTTACCATGTTACTTCGCCTAATTCTATCACCGATCGGGCGAGAACTTCGTGCTTTGCTTTTCTATGCTTCTGCCCAACTGCTACCTTAGCGCACCTCTACTTCCTACTAACCTCTCGTTCTACTAACTCTGTAATGACCCGTCATCACACGGACTGTAACAGACAGCTGATTTCTGAGTTTGCTCGTGGAATGCATGCCGTACTAAGTCCCCTGTCTGTTGAGTGGGTTGTGTTGGGTCTGAGTGCGTGCCTGTATGTGGTTGGCGTGCCTGGGTGATGAATGCGTGCCTGACTGAGTGCTTGAGTGTGTGTGTGACCCCGTCGGGGCCATGGATGTTGGGCAGGCCCGGTAGGGCCGGTACTTACCTGTGGCGTGGCTTGTGAGGGGTGCAGCCAGGGAA